>CM060305.1:167872735-167897735 GCA_030674185.1 Monoplex corrugatus
AAAACAATTCAGATGTCAGCTTGAGATTTTCGTTTCAGAAACCTGCTGCTTCTTGTTGCGGTTAGCCCGACAGCGTATAACCATATCAGGGCTATAACCATTTCAATAAACACAATATTTTAACACAAAAAAAAGGAAAAAGAAAATTAAGAACACATATCAATGCATTCGCGAATATAATCCAATGAGATGCCCCTGGCGTTGCCAACTCCGTCTGTCCTTTGCGCACACACACACACGCACGCACGCACCACGCACGCACGCACGCACGCACGCACGACACACCACACACACACACACACACACACACAAAAGCGGCAATTTTCCCAGCTATCTTCTGCTTTGATTTTACAAGTTAGTCTGGACAATTTCACGCTTGTCTGACTTTACCTTCACTGTAAAGAGACAATTTTCGTCAAAACTTTCTGACTGAAAATCGAATCGTTTCGGTATATCGTCAAGTTTTTTTTTGCTCTTTCTTGATACAATTCAGGTTACAGAAGACGGAAAGACTCAGGACTCTGAGGCCCGGGATAACAGGAATCACAATGTCACTGTGGCTGTCAAGTCTTGATGACATCTGCTCAGTGCCTGGTTGTCAATGACGTATGATACTGACAACCAGTGACAATCGGTTTTGTTGTTGTGTTGTTTTTGTGTTTAACCCTTTTGACTCCCGCACCCTGTCTACCAGCATCCAGCATTGTCGACCGTGCTAACAAAGCAAAAACTTAACCCTTGACTCCAACAACCTATCTACCAACCTCATGCAGGAAACTGGTGGATAGGGTGCGGGAGTCAAAGGTTAAGTTTTTGCAATTGGTGGGATAGGGTGCAGGAGTCAGAGGGTTAAAGCCAGCCGACTGCGCAGAGCCATATCAGGGCTAGAGATTAGGTTACTTTTCAGCCAATACCAATGATTACATGTGTACGACGACAGTTCAAAATGCTCTACAGAGCAAGGGAAGCAACTCCAATAGCATTCAACTGGGGAAAAAAAGGCGGAAAGGCGGGAAAGGCGGAACCGAACAGATCTGTACCGAAATAAACGAACCATAACATTTCAGGACTGAGCGGCCAATGGCCAACTGCTTGATCAAAAATAAATAAACAAATAAAGTAATGACTGACTAGATGTAGGTCAAATTGAGACCCTTATCTCCACAGTTATTCAACTTCCCGTTGCAAGGAAAGGGAGTATGTCTCCTAAAACCGCTCTGCATTGACTAGCAGGAAAAGGGGAAAAGTCAGTATAGCAGAACCATCTGTCTCCAAACTAAACTTTCATAATGTTCCACATCAGCCGTGTGCACACACACACACACAAACACACACACACACACACACACACACACACACACACACACACACACACACACACAAACAAACAAACAAACAAACAAACAAAAACATATCGACAGTAGGATCGATTCCAGCCGACCTCGAGATCTGACATGTTGTGCTGTTTTGTGCTTTCCTGCCATAACTGCTGTGCCCATCTGCAGCAAACTTTAAATTAAACCCCGAGCCATAAAATGTCCTGACTAGGATAACACGAAAATGACGGCTCATGTAACGACCATGAACTCGGATAATTACGCTAATAGAACACATTCGGCATAGCCTACTTTCCATTGGGCAGTTTGCAGAGGTAAAGAGCGACAGCGGGTTAGGGTCGGGGGGGGGGGGGATACTAGATGATATTCGGGTAAAAGGTATTTGACGGGAGCGAGCGTAAACAACACAAAAAACATGTGGGAAGTTAAACCTCTCACGACTAACAACAGATATTAAAAAATGTCAATTAAGAAACAAACAAACAAATAACAAAGCCCAATATTTGTTCTTTGGAAATATGACTTAAAACAGGCAAAGGCAAAGCCGATGGCTTTCTAAAGTACAAGACACAGCTGATGGCTTTCTAAAGTACAAGACAAAGCCGATGGCTTTCTAAAGACAAGACACAGCTGATGGCTTTCTAAAGGACAAGACACAGCTGATGGCTTTCTAAAGTACAAGACACAGCTGATGGCTTTCTAAAGGACAAGACACAGCTGATGGCTTTCTAAAGTACAAGACAAAGCCGATGGCTTTCTAAAGGACAAGACACAGCTGATGGCTTTCTAAAGGACAAGACACAGCTGATGGCTTTCTAAAGGACAAGACACAGCTGATGGCTTTCTAAAGTACAAGACAAGCGATGGCTTTCTAAAGACAAGGCAAGCTGGTGGCTTTCTAAGTACAAGACACAGCTGATGGCTTTTAAAGGACAAGACACAGCTGATGGCTTTCTAAAGACAAGACACAGCTGATGGCTTTCTAAAGGACAAGACACAGCTGATGGCTTTCTAAAGTACAAGACACAGCTGATGGCTTTCTAAAGTACAAGACACAGCTGATGGCTTTCTAAAGTACAAGACACAGCTGATGGCTTTCTAAAGGACAAGACACAGCTGATGGCTTTCTAAAGTACAAGACACAGCTGATGGCTTTCTAAAGTACAAGACACAGCTGATGGCTTTCTAAAGTACAAGACAAGCCGATGGCTTTCTAAAGGATAAGGTAAAGCTGTGGCTTTCTAAAGGACAAGCAAAGCTGTGGCTTTCTAAAGGACAAGACAAAGCCGATGGCTTTCTAAAGTACAAGACACAGCTGATGACTTTCTAAAGTACAAGACACAGCCGATGGCTTTCTAAAGTACAAGACACAGCCGATGGCTTTCTAAAGTACAAGACACAGCTGATGGCTTTCTAAAGGTACAAGACACAGCTGATGGCTTTCTAAAGTACAAGACACAGCTGATGGCTTTCTAAAGTACAAGACACAGCTGATGGCTTTTAAAGGACAAGACACAGCTGATGGCTTTTAAAGGACAAGACACAGCTGATGGCTTTCTAAAGGACAAGACACAGCTGATGGCTTTCTAAAGGACAAGACACAGCTGATGGCTTTCTAAAGTACAAGACACAGCTGATGGCTTTCTAAAGGACAAGACACAGCTGATGGCTTTCTGAAAGTACAAGACACAGCTGATGGCTTTCTAAAGTACAAGACACGCTGATGGCTTTCTAAAGGACAAGACACAGCTGATGGCTTTCTAAAGGACAAGACACAGCTGATGGCTTTCTAAAGACAAGACACAGCGATGCTTTCTAAAGTACAAGAACAGCTGATGGCTTTCTAAAGTACAAGAACAGCTGGTGGCTTTCTAAAGACAAGACTAGCTGATGGCTTTCTAAAGTACAAGACAGCCGATGGCTTTATAAAGTACAAGACATAGCTGATGGCTTTCTAAAGTACAAGACAGCTGATGGCTTTATAAGTACAAGACACAGCTGATGGCTTTATAAAGTACAAGACAGCCGATGGCTTTATAAAGTACAAGATAGCCGATGGCTTTATAAAGTACAAGACAGCTGATGGCTTTATAAAGTACAAGACAGCCGATGGCTTTATAAAGTACAAGATAGCCGATGGCTTTATAAAGTACAAGACAGCTGATGGCTTTATAAAGTACAAGACAGCTGATGGCTTTCTAAAGTACAAGACAGCTCATGGCTTTCTAAAGTACAAGACAGCTGATGGCTTTCTAAAGTACAAGACAGCTGATGGCTTTCTAAAGTACAAGACAGCTGATGGCTTTCTAAAGTACAAGACAGCTGATAGCTTTCTAAAGTATAAGACAGCTGATGGCTTTCTAAAGTACAAGACTCAGCTGATGGTTTTCTGCTATATTTCTGTTGCTGTTTCCTTTCTCGTCGTGTTTCAAGTCAACTACTCAGTCAACCACACAGTTCACTTTGAAGATGAAACACTAAACTTACTATGAAACCCAACTACCACCAATACAGCCTCGTGTTTTGGTACAACTTCCACACAGGCTGAACCCCTCCTCACACCTCCGCCAAATTCACAAACCACCAAACTCCACCAGAAAGAGACTGGACATACACAACACCTCCACGTCCTCAACACGTAACATTTACAATTAGGCCCAGACATCGTTTGTGTCGAACCCTTCCCCGTTATTTATCGCACGAGATTTTCTTCTTTCAAAGCCAAAACAGCACTCAAGAAGATGACAAGCATTCTTACCAACAAATGCCTTTCAATTAATATCAGAAAGAGAGTCCTTGAATGTTATATAGAACCAATACTGTTGTACGGATGCGAGGCGTGGATAGTCAGCAAGCAAAGCCAGAGCAGGATCGAGGCAGCCAAGATGTGGTTTCTCAGAAGAATGTTGAGAGTTCCATGGACAGCAAAGAAAACAAACGAGACAGTCTTGATGGAGGCAGACACAAGTAGATCACTCATAAAGAAGATTAGGAAAAGACAAGCAACATTTATAGGCCATTTTATGAGGAAGGGAGATTTGGAGCACCTGGTCACAACGGGAAAGCTGGAGGGAAAGAGAGCACCAGGTAGACCCAGGGAGAGAATGCTGGACGGACTTGCAGAGTGGCTGGGGATGAAGAGGGGGGGGAGATGCTGGGGGCAACGAGAGATAGAGATGGTTGGAAGTCCATGGTCGCCAACGCCATGCGGCAGGGCACCTGATGATGATGATGAATGGGTGGGAGACGGGCTAGAAAATGTCAGAAAAAAGCGTCAACATGAGATTTTTTTTTTTCCCGAGGATTCATCACTCCAAATGCGCTCCATCCAAATCTTGCCAATAACTGTCTAGCAGATTCAGGAAGCTGGTGGATAAGGTGAGGGAGTCAAAGAGTAAGATTTTTGCTTTGCTAGCATGGTTGACAATGCAGGCTCTTGGTGACAGGGTTTGGGAGTCAAACGGTTTAGATGGGCAACAAAAAGGTCTGATTTTTATTATTATTATTATTATTATTATTATTATTATTATTATTATTATTATTATTATATTATATATTATTATTATTATTACTATTATTATTATTATTATCATTTTGTGCGAGTGTGTATTACAGGTCTATACTGAACTGGAGACATCACTCAGCCAACCCTCATTACTTTGATATCGTTTTAAAACATTTTGACATTTAAAAAAAACAAAACATTCTACGCTTTGTTAATACTATTTCAAATTTGTCAAACTACTTGCCATCAGAAGATTATAGAACTAAGACACTGACGTCATCAGAACCGTCGGTTGATGACGTTAAAGTGTCAAAACGTCAAACGTGGAAAGCGTCTCTTTAATCGTCAAAAACCAATTACTGTCAGATTAATATTAAAGCTGTACAGCCATGTTTGCACACATCCCTAAACACCCACACACGCACAGAGAGAGAGAGAGACAGAGAGAGCGAGCGGGAGAGAGAGACAGACAGAGAGAGAGCGAGAGACAGAGAGAGAGCGAGAGACAGAGAGAGAGCGAGAAACAGACAGATAGACAGAGCGAGAGAGAGAGAGAGAGAGAAAAGGAGAACGAGAGACAGACAGACAGACAGAGCAAGAGAGAGACAGAGACAGAGAGAGAAGGGGACGCGAGCGAGCGAGAGAGAGAGAGACAGACAGACAGACAGACAGACAGACAGACAGACAGATAGACAGACAGACACAATCTTGCGCACAGCACACAGATAAGGGACAGGAGATGTATGCTATTTATACAAGACTTCTTGAATAAAAATCATAATACATTATTCGAAGGGCTGCCCATTTCAGAAACATATTGAAGCTGACAGCTACTTTTTACAGAGGTTTTGCAGGGAATTTGTGGACATGTCAAGTTGTTGTAGGGCGCACGTCAAGAAATTTCAAATCTTGTTTCTCTCAAAATCCTATTTGACAACATCATGGTAAAGCCATATCATCTCCTTTATCTGGACTCTGTGTGTGTGTGTGTGTGTGTGTGTGTGTGTTGTGTGTGTGTGTGTGTGTGTGTTGTGTGTGTGTGTGTGTGTTGTTGTGTGTGTGTGTGGTGTGTGTGTGGTGTGTGTGGTTGTGTGTGTGTGTGTGTGTGTGTGTGTGTGTGTGTGGTGTGTTTGTGTGTGGTGTGTGTGGTGTGTGTGTGCGTGTGTGTGGTGTGGTGTGTGTGGTGTGTGTGTGTGTGTGGTGTCAGTGTGAGTGAGTGTGTGTGTGTGTGTGTGTGTGGTGTGAGTGGTGTGTGTGTGTGTGTGTGTGTGAGGTGTGTGTGTGTGTGTGTGCGTTTGCGTGTGTGTGTGTGTGTGTGTGTGTGTGTGTGTGTGTGTGTGTGTGTTGTGTGTGTGTGTGTGTGTGCGCGCGCGCGCGCGCGCCCGCATGCGCGTTTGTAAGTGCTTATGTCTGTGTGCGTGCGCACGAACTCGTGTGCGTGTGCGCGTACATGTACTTCCGTCTATCAGAATGTATGTGTGTATGTGTGTGTGTGTGTGTGTGTGCGTGTGTGTGTGTGTGTGTGTGTGTGTGTGTGTGTGTGTGTGTGTGTGTGTGTGTGTGTGTGTGTGTATGTGTGTGTGTGTGTGTGTGTGTGTGTGTGTGTGTGTGTGTGTGAGTTTTTGTTTTTGCGCAAGCGCACTCGCGTGTGTGTGCGTGTGTCTGGTTGTCTTGCCTGTGTCATTTTGACTTTAAAAAATTTCATATTCTGGCATAAATTTTCAGCCCGTTAAACCAGGAAGCTATCATGTATTCAGTCCTTGTCTTATACGTTCCTGAAATGTGTGAAAACTTGGTCCTGATTCTGCCAACCCTGTATGCGTACAATGAGCATGTTAAGGGGGCAGACCTACCCAGACCTACCCTGATTATACATCAGACATAATATGTTCAAAAGTTTTCATCCGATTTCCTTGATATTTGGCACACATATAGTAGGGACAGGTACCTATAGCCGGAAGTAAAATCTTGCAGTTCTGCTTGAAAGAAACATTTTTATTAAAAGTTGTATTATAATCTTTTTTATTAAAATTATTCTAAAAATTTGTGTGATGATTGTACAGAAAATAATGATAGTAGAGCTAAGATTTTACTACATGCCATACATACTATACAGATGTGTTTGCTCACTAAATATCAGATTCCTAACATGAATATATGTGTGGTTATAAATGTCACAGTATGTACTATATTTTTTAATTTTCGCGAAAAAGTTTTTTAATTAATTAATTTTTGTCAACTTTTCATAACTCAAAGACCCCAACAAAGATATTCAATCCAAAGAATACTGTCTGAGGTATCTCCTTGCCAAATATCATGGTGACTGGTTAATTAGAACTGAAACACTGAACATCACAATCTTGGTACCCAAATCTGGGTAGGTCTGCCCCCTTAAGTAATGACATCTGATGATATGAACAACAATCTATCCGCGAACAGCAGAGAAATCTTAACTTAGCGTGTTAATTTCACATACCTGCATGCATACACATACATACATACATACATACATACATACATACATACATACATACATACATTACATACATACATACATACATTACATACAAACATACATACATATATACATACATACATATATACATACATACATACATACATACATACATACATACATACATACATACATACTGCATACACACATACATACATATATACATACATACATACATACTACATACATACTACATACATACATACATACATACATACATACTACATACATACATACATACATACATACATACATGTACATACAAACATACATACATACATACATACATACTACATACATACAACATACTACATACATACATACTACATACATACATACATACATACTACATACATACATACATACATACATACATACATACATACTGCATACATACATACATACAGACTACATACATACATACATACTACATACATACATACTACATACATACATACATACTGCATACATACATACATACATACATACATACAGAGAGAGAGAGAGAAAGAGAGAGAAACACACACACACACACACACACACACACACACACACACACACACACACACACACACACACACACACACACACACACACACACACACACACATACAGACCAAACTAATCTCAACAGGAACGGTAATCAAGTGGTTAAACATCAAACTTCCAATCGGAAGGTCCTAGGTTCGGTTCGATCTACCCAGACACCTCCGCCTGGTGGGTAAAGGGTGAAGATATTTTTCCAGTCTCCTATGTCAACAGACCTGCCAGTGCCTGAACCTCCCTCGCTTAGCACACGCATGCAGAATATCACACACGCACATTATGAGTCCCTTTCTCCTACTGGGCGAAGCAGCAGATAAGTTTCAGTCTTTTTCTCCTAATTTTTGTATTTGGTGTTTGTTCGTTTGTGATCTTACGTCTACGCTTGGCAAACACCACTTGGCCGAATATTTGCGCCTGTCTTGTCTCATCATCATCATCAGGTGCCCTGCCGCATGGCGTTGGCGATCATGGACTTCCATCCATCTCTATCTCTCGTTGCCCCTAGCATCTCCCCTACCCTCCTCATCCCCAGCCACTCTGCAAGTCCGTCCAGCATTCTCTCCCTGGGTCTACCTGGTGTTCTCTTTCCCTCCAGCTTTCCCGTTGTGACCAGCTGCTCCAAATCCTCCTTCCTCATAAAATGGCCTATAAATGTTGCCTGTCTTTTCCTAATCTTCCTTATGAGTGATCATCTTGTGTCTGCCTCCATCAAGACTGTCTCGTTTGTTTTCTTTGCTGTCCATGGAACTCTCAACATTCTTCTTAGAAACCACATCTCGGCTGCCTCAATCTTGCTCTGGCTTTGCTTGCTGACTGTCCACGCCTCGCATTCTATATAATATTCAAGGACTCTCTTTCTGATGTTAATTGATAGGCATTCCTGTCTCGTCTGGTTGTATTAAATGCGCGTTCTGGTTCTTCTTCTTCTTCCCCCCCCCCCCCCCCCCCCCCCCCGTGTTTTTTCTGGTTCACATATGCACGTTAAATATCCTTCCTGCAAGTCGTGCCACTGGCTGGTTTATAAAAACGTGAAAAAACACAGCACTCATGCTCTCCGAAGACAAGAGTACGCAGAGTATGCAGCGACATACTGCCTGCAAAGTGAGGACAAACCACACGCATCCGAGAAAAATAGACAAACTTTATGCCTGTGTTGTTGTTATTCTTGTCTTGTTTGTTTGTTTGTTTGTTTGTTTTGTTTTTGTTTGTTTGTTTGTTGCTGGTTTTCGTTCTTAGATATAACGTCTTTTCACTATGAGTGACATTACATTTTGATGCTGGTTTCGGCTGGTTGGCTGGTTGGCTGGTTGGTGGTTGGTGGTTGATTGGTTGGTTGATTTAATCTACTGATCTAACTCAATCTTAACAGGTCCTCCCCTATCATGCTTCCTTTTTTCCTAAAATGAACAAACACACAGATAACAGAAATAACAACTTGGCCATCCAGAACAAAAGACAGGGTGTAAGGAGGGGGATACATTTGTGCGGCAATGAATTTCACATCTACTTAGTTGGTTTCCAGTAAAGCTCCATCTTCAATTACTCTGGACACAGCAAAATCAGGATAGGACATACATGATAAATAAGTAAGCGCGCGAACACACACACAGACACGGACACACACACACACACAATCTCTCTCTCTCTCTCTCTCTCTCTCTCTCCTCTCTCTCTCTCTCTCTCTCTCTCTCTCTCTCTCCTCTCTCTCTCTCCCCCTCCTCTCAATCTCCGTTTCACACACACACATACACACACACATACACACACACTTACACAAGCAAACAACCACGCGCACACGCACGTACCCACACACGCACACACAGACACACACGCACGCAGGTACACAAACATCATAAACATAAGCCCCTGCATAAGGCCAGAAGATATTTAGTGATAAAAACGGTCATCACAGTCTTCCACGAGATCGGAAACAACAGGAAAGTGACCTCGAACACGCAACCAGTCCATATTAAATCACATTACCTGCAAAAGAAAGGGAAAAAAGGACAGACAGGGGACAGAACGAGACAGACGTACAATATGCAACTGCTCCACCCATTCCGCCCCCCTTTCCAATTTCAGAACCTTGCCAGCACATAGCATATTGGGTGGGCTCAGGCAATCTGCCAGATAATTGCTGGCAGATATGGGTGGAGCGCGTACGGAATTACCCATGAGCGATGAATCTCACTTGAACAAAAGCCAAATTCCAGTATGTTCACAGTGCATTTTTGTCTGGAATACCGATTGGCTAGCAGTTGTGGGGAATGATTTCCACACCTTTTGTTCGTTTTTGCATATATATATGTGTGTGTGTGTGTGTGTGTGTGTGTGTGTGTGTATGTGTGTGTGTGTGTTTGTGTGTGTGTGTGTGTGTGTGTGTGTGTGTGTGTGTGTGCGTGTGTGTGTGTGTGTGTGTGTGTGGTGTGGTGTGTGGTGTGTTTGTGTGTGTGTGTGTGTGTGTGTGTGTGAGTACATGCCTGCATACGCGCCTGCGTATATGCGTGTGTGTGGGGGGGGGGGGTTAAGCGTTCCGATCTTCTCCGATGCGTGTATGCACGATGCTTTGCTCAAAGTGTGCAGGTGGTACATACTCTGTCTTTTGCGTGTATGCACGATGCTTTGCTCATAGTGTGCAGGTGGTACACACTCTGTCTTTTGCGTGTATGCACGATGCTTTGCTCATAGTGTGCAGGTGGAACACACTCTGTCTTTTGAGTGTACGCACGATGCTTTGCTCATAGTGTGCAGGTGGAACACACTCTGTCTTTGAGTGTACGCACGATGCTTTGCTCATAGTGTGCAGGTGGGACATACTGTCTTTGCATGTATGCACGATGCTTTGCTCATAGTGTGCAGGTGGAGGAAGCTGGTGACAGAGTGAGGGAATCAAAGGGCTAAGTTTTTGCATTCTGTGGATAGGGTGAGGGAGTCAAAGGGTTAAGTTTTTGCAGTTGGTGGACAGGGTGTGGGGGTCAAAAGGTTAACCGATTGTTGCCGCATTCTAGTGACGACACAGCTGCAGTACCCTGTCTGCTCCAGTGTCCCATGGCTCTCCAGAGCACCACGATGATTCTGGGACTACAAGGTAAAGGATAAAGCCTGCTTCAAGAGACACAATATACTTTGGCTTTTTGGTGCTTGTCAAAACCATTACCAGTCTGACACTTTTCAAGATGGTTTATCTATGCATCACGCGGTTCAGAAGGCATCAGCTTCCGACACATCTCCAAAGGCCTTTTCAAAGACCGCGAAGAGCTTTCATAACAGCCGTATTCACAAATCTGCGAAAAAAAAAAAATTATCTGCCATCACAAACACTACTGAAGTGGTTTCGTTTGTCCTGCATTAGCTTCTGACACATCTCCAAAGGACCGCAAAGAACTTTCATAACAACCGATAATAACAGAGCTGTCATAACTGCCGAACTTACAATTTTGCGAGACAAGATTCATCTGCCATCACAAAGACTGTTGAAGTGGTTTCGTTTGTCCTGCTCGCTTGCAAGATGCTATCAAGAAAACGCAAAAATATCCTTTGGGAAAGCTCTGCTGCGTGGATGCAGAAGAAAGATCGCACAAAGCCACACTGAGTGATCTATGAGATCCCTACTCGGGTTGTGTCTTTGAACTACGATGTATTATGTCGTGTCGTACATAACCTCCTTCATCAGATTTCTGTACAGATTTGGCGAGTCCAAATCCAACGATCCATTCACACGGAGTAGCTGACATGAGGTTAGAGAGGAAGACTGCTGTTGCTGATTCTTTTTTGATGAATTTTAAGTGAGGACACATTTGTGGGTTCGTATGTTCTTTGTTTGCGATTTTCCATTTTTCTGTCTGTCTGTCTGTCTGTCTGTCTGTCTGTTTGTGTCTGTCTGTCTGTCTGTCTCTCTGTCTCTCTGTGCATGCCTGCCTGCCTGTCTGTCTGTGTCTGTCTGTCTGTGTGTCTGTCTATCTGTCCCTTTGGCAAGGCTGTGGACACTGACTCTCATTTGCCAAAGTTAACTGAGGACACAATCGTGAATTTTTTGGGGGGTGGGGGTGGGGGTGTTTGGGTTTTGTGTTTGTTTTTCTTCGTTTGTTTGTTAGTTTGTTTGTTTGGCAGGAATGTTGTCACTGACTCTCTCTCTCTCTCGAGGAATTTAAACGAATGCAAATTAAAAGTTACATTTGTTTTCTCTGTTTGTCTGTCTGTTTGGCAGGGCTGTTGTCATGGACTCTCTCTCTCTCTAGAAAGTACAGTGAGGGCACGTTCGTGGATTTGATTGTTTACCTGTTGTTGTTGTTGTTGTTGTTGTTTGTTGTTGATGTTGCTGCTCCTGCTGCTGCTGTTGTTGTCGTTTTGTTTTGTTTTGTTTTGTTTTGTTTGATTCTCTCAAGAGGTACAATCTCGACTTAAGTGAGAACATTTATTCATAGGCTTGTTCGTCTGGTTGTTTGCTTGCTAGTTTGTTTCGTTGCTCTTTTTTTCAATGTCTATACACTTCTATTGCATTCTCATGTGTTTGCACACACTTTCACTCATTGCATATTCACTTTCACTCCAGGTAAACAAAAACAAAACAAAAAATGAACTCACGGATTCAAGGCTGCCCTAGTGACAGTTTTGATACACTGTAAATCATTCTTCTACAGCGCTATTCTCAATCACACTTACCATCGCGATTCCTGGACAAATGATCAAAAATAAAACAAAAGCCAAAAAACGTGTTTGTGATATCTACTTTTGGACAACACGTGTACGTTCACACAAATTCGTGCCATTTACCGCCCCTGTCTCACTACCCAGACGCATATGACGCATATTCACACACATTCGTAATTTTTCCTGATTCTTTGTCACCAACCCGTCGCTTGTTTCGGCTATGTATTCACACACATTCGTACTTTTTTCCAGATTCTTTGTCACCAACCCGTTGCTTATTTCGGCTATGCAAGACACTCTCCAGACCTACCATTACTGTGGGTCACGATGAGAGCTGAGCATGAAGAGCCACCGACTCTGTACTCTGTTTACGTTGATCACTATGAGAGCAGGGCATGAAGAGCCACCGACTCTGTACTCTGCTTACGTTGATCACTATGAGAGCAGGGCATGAAGAGCCACCGACTCTGTACTCTGCTTACGTTGATCACTATGAGAGCAGGGCATGAAGAGCCACCGACTCTGTACTCTGCTTACGTTGATCACTATGAGAGCAGGGCATGAAGAGCCACCGACTCTGTACTCTGCTTACGTTGATCACTATGAGAGCAGGGCATGAAGAGCCACCGACTCTGTACTCTGCTTACGTTGATCACTATGAGAGCAGGGCATGAAGAGCCACCGACTCTGTACTCTGCTTACGTTGATCACTATGAGAGCAGGGCATGAAGAGCCACCGACTCTGTACTCTGCTTACGTTGATCACTATGAGAGCAGGGCATGAAGAGCCACCGACTCTGTACTCTGCTTACGTTGATCACTATGACAGCAGGGCATGAAGAGCCACCGACTCTGTACTCTGCTTACGTTGATGTTACGAGCCATATAACCTGGTATCAACCAGGCGGGAAACAACGGCAGACACTTCTGCTCATGGCATGTAGTCTTAATCCCATGTTTAAAGACATCTATGTTTCCGCGCTACTTAACCAAACTTATCGCTTCAATAGTTTTCATTCTGCGCTACTTAACCAAACTTATCGCTTTGATAGTTTTCATTGCGCGCTACTTAACCAAACTTATCGCTTTGATAGTTTTCGTTCCGCGCTACTTAACCAAATTTATCACTTTGATAGTTTTCGTTCCGCGCTACTTAACCAAACTTATCACTTTGATAGTTTTCGTTCCGCGCTACTTAACCAATCTTATCACTTTGATAGTTTTCGTTCCGCACTACTTAACCAAACTTATCGCTTTGATAGTTTTCGTTCCGCGCTACTTAACCAAACTTATTGCTTTGATAGTTTTCTTTCCGCGCTACTTAACCAAACTTATCGCTTTGATAGTTTTCGTTCCGCGCTACTTAACCAAACTTATCGCTTTGATAGTTTTCGTTCAGCGTTACTTAACCAAACTTATCGCTTTGATAGTTTTCGTTGCGCGCTACTTAACCAAACTTATCGCTTTGATAGTTTTCGTTCCGCGCTACTTAACCAAATTTATCGCTTTGATAGTCTTCGTTCCGCGCTACTTAACCAAACTTATCGCTTTGATAGTTTTCGTTCCGCGTTACTTAACCAAACTTATCGCTTTGATAGTTTTCGTTCAGCGCTACTTAACCAAACATATCGCTTTGATAGTTTTCGTTGCGCGCTACTTAACCAAACTTATCGCTTTGATAGTTTTCGTTCAGCGCTACTTAACCAAATTTATCGCTTTGATAGTTTTCGTTCCGCGCTACTTAACCAAACTTATCGCTTTGATAGTTTTCGTTCCGCGCTACTTAACCAAATTTATCGCTTTGATAGTTTTTGTTGCGCGCTACTTAACCAAATTTATCGCTTTGATAGTTTTCGTTCCGCGCTATTTAAACCCAAAACTTATCGCTTTGATAGTTTTTGTTGCGCGCTACTTAACCAAACTTATTGCTTTGATAGTTTTTGTTCAGCGCTACTTAACCAACTTATCGCTTTGATAATTTTTGTTGTGCGCTACTTAACCAAACTTATTGCTTTGATAGTTTTTGTTCCGCGCAAACTTAACCAAACTTATCGCTTTGATATTTTTTCGTTCCGCGCTACTTAACCAAACTTATCGCTTTGATAGTTTTCTTTCCGCGCTACTTAACCAAACTTATCGCTTTGATAGTTTTCGTTCCGCGTTACTTAACCAAACTTATCGCTTTGATAGTTTTCGTTCAGCGCTACTTAACCAAACTTATCGTTTTGATAGTTTTCGTTGCGCGCTACTTAACCAAACTTATCGCTTTGATAGTTTTCGTTCCGCGCTACTTAACCAAACTTATCGCTTTGATAATTTTTGTTGTGCGCTACTTAACCAAACTTATTGCTTTGATATTTTTTTGTTGCGCGCTACTTAACCAAACTTATCGCTTTGTTTGTTTTTCGTTGCGCGCTACTTAACCAACTTATCGCTTTGAAAATTTTTTTGTTGCACGCTACTTAAACCAAATTTATTGCTTTGATAGTTTTTGTTGCGCGCTACTTAACCAAACTTATCGCTTTGATAGTTTTTGTTGCGCGTACTTAACCAAACTTATTGCTTTTGATAGTTTTGTTGCGCGCTACTTAACCAAACTTATCGCTTTGATAGTCTTCGTTTCCGCGCTACTTAACCAAACTTATCGCTTTGATTAGTTTTTGTTGCGCGCTACTTAACCAAACTTATTGCTTTGATAGTTTTTGTTGCGCGCTACTTAACCAAACTTACGCTTTGATAGTCTTCGTTCCGCGCTACTTAACCAAACTTATCGCTTTGATGTTTTTGTTGCGCGCTACTAACCAAACTTATTGCTTTGATATTTTTTTGTTGCGCGCTACCTTAACCAAACTTAGCGCTTTGATAGTCTTCGTTCCGCGCTACTTAACCAAACTTATCGCTTTGATAGTTTTCATTCCGCGCTACTTAAGCAAATTTATCGCTTTGATAGTCTTCTTTTCCGCGCTACTTAAGCAAATTTTATCGCTTTGATAGGTCTTCGTTCCGCGCTACTTAACCAAATTTATCGCTTTGATAGTCTTCGTTCCGCGCTACTTAAGCAAATTTATTGCTTTGATAGTCTTCGTTCCGCGCTACTTAAGCAAATTTATCGCTTTGATAGTTTTCCATTTCCAAAAAAGGTCATCAAACATTTTTCTTGCAAGAAAGGTCCTTTTTCTTTCAGTGAAGGTTATAAAAACAAAACGGAAACAAAAACGGGACCTGCCTTCACTGTCCCAAATTTCACTGGCGTACAAAGCAAACTCACATTCACTTGGCTTCAGTCTTTAAAGATCCACTGTATATCCATATAAATTGCTCTAATATATTATAATAAAGTTCTGATACACTGTAAATCATTCCTATACATCGCTATTCCCTAAATTTAGTTCCTTTAGTCTGAACTCAACATTGCATTACACATAACCCAGACTTTTTACTGAAGCACGGAAAAGTCCAGCTAATAGGTAAGCTGACCACATTTCACTAGGTTGTTCCATAGCCTGCATCTTTGGTGGGCGTGCATGCTGCATGTTCTCATGTTTCCTTGACCAGCGACTGGCATGACTTACAGGATCTGTCATGAGCATATTTCATATTCTGCAAAGGTGGAGAGAGAGAAAGAGAGTGAGAGAGAGAGAGAGAGTCAAGAGGAGAGAGAGCGGTGTGTGTGTGTGTGTGTGTGCGTGTGTGTGTGTGTGTGTGTGTGTGTGTGTGTGTGTGTGTGTGTGTGTGTCTGTGTGTCTGTGTGTGTGCGCGAGAGAGAGGAGAGAGAGAAAACAGGGGAGAGAGAGAGAGAAACAGAGAGAGATAAGACAGAGAGACAGAGAGATCACACAAAGACGTTTATGAACTGCTAGGTCTGCACACATGCTGACTTGAAGACCATAAAAATCTCCACCCTTTACCCATTAGACGGAGAAAGTCTAGGCGGATCGAACTCAGGACTTTCGATAGGGTCCAACATTTACCTGCTTGACTACTGCGCCCGTTGTGATTTTGATTTTCTTTTCTCGGGCTTCAAAGACTAGGGCCCGTCCAGGTGGTTTTTTAAATAGTCTACAAAGAACCAGTTGGACGGTGACATTAAAGGTACCTCAAGAAGGACCCGGTTTTAGCAGCTAGGGTTAGGGTACCCAAGAAGGACCTGGTATAGCAGCTAGGGTTAGGGTAACTTCAAGAAGGACCTTGTATAGTAGCTAGGGTTAGGGTACTTCAAGAAGGTACCTGGTATAGTACTAGGTTAGGGTACCTCAAGGGCCTGGGAAAAGCGTAGGGTTAGGGTCCTCAAAAACCTGGTATAGCATAGGGGTTTGGGTACCCAAAGGGCCGGTAAGCGCTAGGGTTTGGGGGACCTCGGACCGGTATAGGCTAGGGTTAGGGTCCTCGGGGCCCGGTATACAGTAGGGTTTAGGGTACCTCAAGAAGGACCTGGGTATAGCAGTAGGGTTTTGAGTCACAAGGGGGAAAAAACTGTCGAGATGTTAACAGAAATCTGGCAGTTGATCTCCCCCACCACGCGCGCACACGCACCCAACACTGCACGCACACACAAGCACGTGACGCCCCACTACACACACATCACTCACCATCACCCGTCTGTTGTCTGTCTGTTTAATCTCTCCTCTCTCTCTCTTCTCTCTCTCTCTCTCTCGCTCTATCAATTGGGTTTGGATCCATATATACATATATTTTTACCTTATCTATCTTTTTATATAGAACCATACATAATAGTAGTATGCGTATGTGCGTGTCGTGGTGTGTGTGATTGTGGCAGAAAGATTAAAGACAGACAAAGAAATTTTCTGTTTAGAGGGGGAGGGTCAAGTTACGGGAAAAACTTTACAGGAAAAAAAACCCAAAAAAGGGAGGACAAAACAAAAGGGACAGAAAACGGGACAGAAGAGGGGGAAAAAAAAAACCTAGGGGGTTAAACCAACTTCAAAATTTTTAAAAGGGCCAAAAAAATTTAACCCAAAATTTCCAAATCCCCTTGTTAATTTAACAAGGAGGGTTTGATGGGGGTTGGGGGGTTTTGGGGGTTTGGGCCCGTTTCCCCAGAGGTGGGGGTTGGGTGGGTCCTTTGGTGGGGACCGCCCCCTTTTCGGGGCCCCCATGATTTGTCAATTGAAGAGGCTTTTTTTCAAGGGAATAAATTTTTCGGGTTTTTTCCCTTTATTCCTTTATCACCGCCTTCCAGATCAGATTTCCTTCATTTTTTTTTTGGATGGCAGGATATTTTATCATTATTTTTTAAAAAATTTTTGGGTGGGGATTTGGGGGGGAAACAGGTAGGGGGGCTTATCACTTTGATAGTTTTCGTTCCGCACTACTTAACCAAACTTATCGCTTTGATAGTTTTCGTTCCGCGCTACTTAACCAAACTTATTGCTTTGATAGTTTTCTTTCCGCGCTACTTAACCAAACTTATCGCTTTGATAGTTTTCGTTCCGCGCTACTTAACCAAACTTATCGCTTTGATAGTTTTCGTTCAGCGTTACTTAACCAAACTTATCGCTTTGATAGTTTTCGTTGCGCGCTACTTAACCAAACTTATCGCTTTGATAGTTTTCGTTCCGCGCTACTTAACCAAATTTATCGCTTTGATAGTCTTCGTTCCGCGCTACTTAACCAAACTTATCGCTTTGATAGTTTTCGTTCCGCGTTACTTAACCAAACTTATCGCTTTGATAGTTTTCGTTCAGCGCTACTTAACCAAACATATCGCTTTGATAGTTTTCGTTGCGCGCTACTTAACCAAACTTATCGCTTTGATAGTTTTCGTTCAGCGCTACTTAACCAAATTTATCGCTTTGATAGTCTTCGTTCCGCGCTACTTAACCAAACTTATCGCTTTGATAGTTTTCGTTCCGCGCTACTTAACCAAATTTATCGCTTTGATAGTTTTTGTTGCGCGCTACTTAACCAAATTTATCGCTTTGATAGTTTTCGTTCCGCGCTACTTAACCAAACTTATCGCTTTGATAGTTTTTGTTGCGCGCTACTTAACCAAACTTATTGCTTTGATAGTTTTTGTTCAGCGCTACTTAACCAAACTTATCGCTTTGATAATTTTTGTTGTGCGCTACTTAACCAAACTTATTGCTTTGATAGTTTTTGTTCCGCGCTACTTAACCAAACTTATCGCTTTGATAGTTTTCGTTCCGCGCTACTTAACCAAACTTATCGCTTTGATAGTTTTCTTTCCGCGCTACTTAACCAAACTTATCGCTTTGATAGTTTTCGTTCCGCGTTACTTAACCAAACTTATCGCTTTGATAGTTTTCGTTCAGCGCTACTTAACCAAACTTATCGCTTTGATAGTTTTCGTTGCGCGCTACTTAACCAAACTTATCGCTTTGATAGTTTTCGTTCCGCGCTACTTAACCAAACTTATCGCTTTGATAATTTTTGTTGTGCGCTACTTAACCAAACTTATTGCTTTGATAGTTTTTGTTGCGCGCTACTTAACCAAACTTATCGCTTTGATAGTTTTCGTTGCGCGCTACTTAACCAAACTTATCGCTTTGATAATTTTTGTTGCACGCTACTTAACCAAATTTATTGCTTTGATAGTTTTTGTTGCGCGCTACTTAACCAAACTTATCGCTTTGATAGTTTTTGTTGCGCGCTACTTAACCAAACTTATTGCTTTGATAGTTTTTGTTGCGCGCTACTTAACCAAACTTATCGCTTTGATAGTCTTCGTTCCGCGCTACTTAACCAAACTTATCGCTTTGATAGTTTTTGTTGCGCGCTACTTAACCAAACTTATTGCTTTGATAGTTTTTGTTGCGCGCTACTTAACCAAACTTATCGCTTTGATAGTCTTCGTTCCGCGCTACTTAACCAAACTTATCGCTTTGATAGTTTTTGTTGCGCGCTACTTAACCAAACTTATTGCTTTGATAGTTTTTGTTGCGCGCTACTTAACCAAACTTAGCGCTTTGATAGTCTTCGTTCCGCGCTACTTAACCAAACTTATCGCTTTGATAGTTTTCATTCCGCGCTACTTAAGCAAATTTATCGCTTTGATAGTCTTCATTCCGCGCTACTTAAGCAAATTTATCGCTTTGATAGTCTTCGTTCCGCGCTACTTAACCAAATTTATCGCTTTGATAGTCTTCGTTCCGCGCTACTTAAGCAAATTTATTGCTTTGATAGTCTTCGTTCCGCGCTACTTAAGCAAATTTATCGCTTTGATAGTTTTCCATTTCCAAAAAAGGTCATCAAACATTTTTCTTGCAAGAAAGGTCCTTTTTCTTTCAGTGAAGGTTATAAAAACAAAACGGAAAACAAAAAACGGGACCTGCCTTCACTGTACCAAATTTCACTGGCGTACAAAGCAAACTCACATTCACTTGGCTTCAGTCATTAAGATCCACTGTATATCCATATCAATTGCTCTAATATATTATATAAAGTTCTGATACACTGTAAATCATTCCTATACATCGCTATTCTCAAACTTAGTTCCTAGTCTGAACTCACATTGCATTACACATAATCAGACTTTTTACTGAAGCACGGAAAAGTCCAGCTAATAGGTAAGCTGACCACACTTCACTAGGTTGTTCCATAGCCTGCATCTTTGGTGGGCGTGCATGCTGCATGTTCTCATGTTTCCTTGAACCAGCGACTGGCATGACTTACAGGATCTGTCATGAGCATATTTCATATTCTGCAAAGGTGGAGAGAGAGAAAGAGAGTGAGAGAGAGAGAGAGAGTCAGAGAGAGAGAGAGCGAGTGTGTGTGTGTGTGTGTGTGCGTGTGTGTGTGTGTGTGTGTGTGTGTGTGTGTGTGTGTGTGTGTGTGTGTGTCTGTGTGTCTGTGTGTGTGCGCGAGAGAGAGAGAGAGAGAAAACAGAGAGAGAGAGAGAGAAACAGAGAGAGATAAGACAGAGAGACAGAGAGATACACACAAAGACGTTTATGAACTGCTAGGTCTGCACACATGCTGACTCTGAAGACCATAAAAAATCTCCACCCTTTACCCATTAGACGGAGATGTCTAGGCGGATCGAACTCAGGACTTTCGATAGGAGGTCCAACATTTACCTGCTTGACTACTGCGCCCGTTGTGATTTTGACTTTTCTTTTCTCGGGCTTCAAATGACTAGGCCTGTCCAGGTGGTTTTCAAATAGTCTACAAAGAACCAGTTGGACGGTGACATTAAAGGTACCTCAAGAAGGACCTGGTATAGCAGCTAGGGTTAGGGTACCTCAAGAAGGACCTGGTATAGCAGCTAGGGTTAGGGTACTTCAAGAAGGACCTGGTATAGTAGCTAGGGTTAGGGTACTTCAAGAAGGACCTGGTATAGTAGCTAGGGTTAGGGTACCTCAAGGACCTGGTATAGCAGCTAGGGTTAGGGTACCTCAAGGACCTGGTATAGCAGCTAGGGTTAGGGTACCTCAAGGACCTGGTATAGCAGCTAGGGTTAGGGTACCTCAAGGACCTGGTATAGCAGCTAGGGTTAGGGTACCTCAAGGACCTGGTATAGCAGCTAGGGTTAGGGTACCTCAAGAAGGACCTGGTATAGCAGCTAGGGTTAGAGTCACAAGGGGAAAAACTGTCGAGATGTTATAACAGAAATCTGGTCAGTTGATCTCACACACACGCGCGCACACATGCACACACACACATGCACGCACACACAAGCACGTGCACGCGCACACATACACACACATACACTCACACATCACTCTGTCTGTCTGTCTGTCTGTCTCTATATCTCTCTCTCTCTCTCTCTTTCTCTCTCTCTCTCTCTCGCTCTATCAATCTGTCTAGGGATCCATATATACATATATTTTTACCTATATCTATCTATCTTATATAGACACACATACATAAATATGTATGTATGCGTATGTGCGTGTACGTGCGTGTGTGTGATTGTGCAGACAGATAGAGATGTAGATATGTATGTCGAGTGTGCGTGTATGACTGTGTGCGCGCGCGCATGTGTGTATGTGTGAGAGAGAGAGAGAGGGACAGAAACAGAAAGACTCAAGACAGACAAAGTAAGTCTGATAGACCGACGGTCAAGATACAGGAAACATACAGGAAATAAACACGAAATGGGAGAGACAGAGACAGACAGACAGAGACAGACAGACAGAGAGAGGAAAAGAAAACCTGCGTCGTGACAACTCTCAAAACTTTTAGAAGCCATAAAACATAAGCCACGAACTCCAAACTCAGAATTGCTAACTCAACAAGGACGGTGATGTGGGTGGGAGGGTGGGGTGGGTCAGATCTCCAGACGGTGGGCGCCCTCTGTCCGGTGAGCCTTGGTCCAGTTACAGCCGCCTGTCTGGCACCATGAGTGTCAATTGAACGCAGGCATTTTTCAAGGGAATCAATTATTCCGGTGATTTACCGTATTCCATATCACCGCCTTCCAGACTCAGACTCCTTCATCTTTTTTTGGATGGCAGACGTATTTTATCATTATTATCAAAATATGGGTGGGGATGGTGGACAGGTTGGGGGGGGGATGTGTGGGTGTGTTTTTGTGAACCAGAAAACCACGATGAATATATTTTTAAGAAGAACATGATGAACATAATTTTTTTTTTAAAGTATCATCACACTTCGGCAGTTCGTTAGCGTCACCTTTTTTTTCTTCTTCTTCTGTTTCCTATGCCACTTTAATGGCCACAGAAAACGGGACAACTCTACACTGCTAAGTGTGGTGACGATGGGGATGATAATCATGATGCCTTGGAGTTCCATCTAGGACTAAGGCCGATGACTAGGCTGTACGCTTACCACCATAATATGTCCTGACGTCAACCAGGCCCGAGAGATACAGACACCTGCATTGCTGCTCGGGAAATTCAAGCAACATCCTAAATGACGCTTCCGTGAAGTGGATGAGACTGACTGTGTGGTCCCAGTCTCCCCTATGAGCCCATTGCACGCTCCACTCTTCTTAGCAGCCGGTTGGGGCCGAAAAATCACACAACCATTTTGTCAGGACTGACGGGATTCGAACCTACAACCTTCCAGTCGGTAGTCCGTCGTGCTGACCACTGTATCACGGCAACTTGTATGAACATAATCTTATTGTTCTTCCCTGTTGTGCAAGTTTTCCCTTAAGTCTTTGTCATTTCCCGATCGTGTTAAACCACACCAACAAAGGACGAACATAACCCCATTGTGTTTACTACGCCAGGAAGAACAAGAATGAAACCATACATCAAACATGGAAAGGAAACCACAGCAGCTGTCTCCTTTCTCTTCCGTTTTCAATTATCATTCTATCCCACCCGAGGGCAGTGAGCTCTGCTGATAAAAAGCCAAGGACTTAAAATCCCATGTCTCGAGTTCAATCCTAGCCTGCAACATCACAACTGTTCGCTGCCTTGCTAAAGTAATACTGCAATCTTTCTGGTGGTGTCAGCTTACAGTTTCATAGGTCCGAGTCTTCTCCCTCCCCCACTTCTGCCTTTTCCAAGACCTTGTCGGCGCAAAGGATAGTGCTTAAGCTTAAAGAATCTGCCATGTAATTACTACCGAGTGCAACAAACTCCTCTTGAACACACTCCGAACTTCCAACCCCTTCCCTCAAACATCCCTCCTTCTTTCCTCTTGGTGCCCACTACATCGTTGTTTATGCCTTTTGAACAACCACCGCGTTTTTACAGCAGGAACAATTCACAGAGTTTGTGAGCATTTAATGATCATGCGAACACTTACAGCGTCCTCCATGACTGTTTTGAACACATACTGCATGGCATTAGTGAAGCAGCAGACAACTGATACATTGTGAAGTAAACCGTATCGAAATAATTTCTGCACTATCATGCAACAGCTGACTACTAGTACTGATATATGGTTTCAGTGATACTTCTCATTTTTTACCAAGCTTCGTATGATACAAAAACTTGAAAATACAGCACCTGCCAATATTTCTTTTCAAATCTATGCTGCGAGGTATTTGTTAAGAAGCAGACATGAAACATGAACTTATCTGCACATTAAGACGCCTTCAATGAGCAGCCAGAGGGCCGAAGTCAGAGGTACCAGGCCTACAGGCGCCTTCCAACAAACCATGGTACCATGCAATGTAAAAACGAGTGTCCACATAGTCATCTACATCAGACGCAAAAGGCGCTCCCAATGAGCAGCTAGAAGGCCGAAGTCAGAGGTACCAGGTCTACAGCCTTCCAACAAACCATGGTACCATGCAATGTAAAAGCAAATGTCCATACAGTCATCTACATCAGACTCAAACGGCGCTCTCAGTGAGCAGCTAGAAGGCTGAAGTCAGAGGTGGCAGGCATACAGACGCCTTCCAACAAACCATGGTACCATGGAATGTAAACACAAGTGTCCATACAGTCATCTACATCAGACGCAAAAGGCGCTCCCAATGAGCAGTCAGAGGGCCGGCCAAGTCAGAGGTAC
Source organism: Monoplex corrugatus (assembly GCA_030674185.1). Lineage (NCBI taxonomy): Eukaryota > Metazoa > Mollusca > Gastropoda > Littorinimorpha > Ranellidae > Monoplex > Monoplex corrugatus. The sequence continues at coordinate 167,896,701 of CM060305.1, forward strand.
CAGGTCTACAGCCTTCGAACAAACCATGGTACTGTGCAATGTAAATTCAAATGTCCACATAGTCATCTACATCAGACGCAAAAGGCGTTCCCAGTGAGCAGCTAGAAGACAGAGGTCAGAGGTACCAAGTCTACAGCCTTCTAACAAACCATAATACTATGCAATGTAAACGCAAGTGTCCACACAGTCATCTACAGACACAACTGATGCTCCCAGTGAGCAGCTAGAAGACAGAGGTCAGAGGTACCAAGTCTACAGCCTTCTAACAAACCATAACACCATGCAAGGTAAAAAGCAAACGTTCACACAGTCATCTACATCAGACGCAAAAGGCGCTCACCCGCTGAGGTGCCTTCAGGACGGAGCAGCACCGGATCCAGCGCCTCAACAAAAACCACCCTCAGCTACTGGACATCCCTCCCGTCACCACAGGGACGAGGGAGGAAAAATACTGACACGGCAGTCAGCAGAAATTTTTTTTTTAAATATTTAAAAAAACGGCCAAATTTTTCGCCAGATGTGACCTGACCATAAGACAGCAAAGGAAAGAAGGGGAAAAAAAACACGAGAAAAACAAAAAGAAACATATGAACACCTGAAACTGAATACACAAAGGGACGCTAATGCAGCAAGGGTTGTTAAGGCAGTGGGGGGGGGGGGGGGTCAGCTCCTGCTCAACCTTGGTCCAGTTACAGTCTGTCTGGTTGAATTAAGTGTCAGGTGAGCGCAGACATCTGTGGAGCGAACCAATTACTTTGTTAATACACTGTAGTCATATTACAGCCCCGCTGACACAGACTCTTCTAATCTTTTTTGGGTGGCAGACGTATGCTGTTATCAAAGTCTGTGTGCACGTGAGCTCGCACGAGCGCGCGCGCGTGTATTTATGTATGTATGTATGTCTGTATGTCTGTATGTATGTATGTATGTATGTATGTATGTATGTATGTATGTATGTATGTGTCTGTGTGTGTGTGTGTGTGTGTGTGTGTGTGTGTGTGTGTGTGTGTGTGACAGAGAGAAAGAGAGACACAC
>CM060305.1:167902735-167920235 GCA_030674185.1 Monoplex corrugatus
CTGGCGTCAACCAGGCTCGAGAGATACAGACACCTGCGGTGCTGGTCAGAAGATTTGAGCAACAACCCTCAATGACACATCCGTGAAGTGGATGAGACTCGACTGTGTGGTTCCAGTCTTCCCAATGAGCCCATAGCACGCTCAACTCTGGGTAGGAGCCGGTTAGAGCCGAAAAACCCACAATGATATATTTTCGATGGGAATGATGGGGATTCGAACCCACAACCTTCCAGTCGGTAGTCCGTTGCGCTAACCACTACACCACGGCGACTGGTCAAATTTGTCACAAAACTTAACTGAAGTTGGATAAATGATATGACAATGTTACTTAGCTTTGTATGCCCATCAACACAGCGAGGACATTACATCACAGAGTGAGACAGAGCTAGTTGCAGTCTCTCTATTGATGTTTGACTTGGTTGTACCAAAATGCAGGTTTACGTATTCCAAGACTGTTCAATATGTCCAAAATTAAATACGTTTGGCTAGACTCTACCAAAATCAGACTACTGACCGTTTTATTAACATACCAATTTTGGAATCATCTGAATTCTCACCAACAGAAGAAAGTAAGGCCTCACCAAAATGGAGATTTGATGCATGACTACGTTCGCAAACAATAACCTACTTATGCATAACCAAGAAAACCTTGCAGACTTATTGAGCTCTCTCTCTCTCCCTCCCTCCCTCTCTCTCTCTCTCTCTCTCTCTCTCTCTCTCTCTCTCTCCCTTTCTCACCCCCTCTCTCTCTCTCACTCACTCTCTTTCTCTTTCTCACCTGTCTCTCTCTTACCCACTCACTCACTCACTCGCTCACACACAAACACAAACACACCCCACGCACGCATGCTTGCACACAGATACACACACAAAACAAAAACATAGACGTATACGGCTCGTAAATGTGTTTATCTGTCCTTGTCACTGGTTAAATACTGTTCTTGTTTTGTCTGGGAGAAAAAAAGGAGACATGATATGGCTTGACCATCCTTCTTTTCTCTCTACTTTTTTTTTTTAACAGTTTCATTCTTTTAATCCTACAAAACACGTTATGTCCATGTGAATCGCCTTTTAAAGACAGACTAGGAAAACAAAAGACTAAGAGGAAAAGATCAGGCGGTTTCAAAAACTAAGTCTAGCTGCTTTCCGAAATGATATTAACGCTTCACACACAAGAGAAGCTGATGATCTTTTAACGCTTTTTGTCGCGCCTTAAACGCTTGAAATCTTGGAAAGGGTTCGTTCGCGTTCGGACTATTCCATTTTGCTCCCACCGACAGCAATGATATTGAACGCTCTTCACACCTGCGTGCAAATTTTACGCTCAAGCGAGGCCTTTTATGATGGAAAGGGCAAGCAACGAGAATTGAAATCGAACAATCAGAACTGTGTGAGAAGCGAACAGATGGACGCTCCGATGTGTAAACGAGCGTACCTTCTCAACTTGGCCCTACACTTTCCGGCAAAGAAGCCTCAAGAACATTTCCCAACACTTCAGGACACACTTCCAATCCTTAAAGACCTCAAAACCCTCTTTCTGTCCCATCATCGTAGACACTTATTGTTTAAAGCCCAGCCGACTGCACACAGCCATCCCAGGACTACAACTGTTTCAAAACATACACAACATCTGGTTGGGGGGGAGGGGGGGGGGGGAAAGCTGGAAAGAAAATGAAGTACACATATCAATGCAATGTGCGCACGTAATCTAAGGATATACCCCTAGCGTTGACCATTCCGTCCAATTTATCACCGGAGGATTTATTTTTAAAAACCTGGCTATACAAATGTGAACACAACTAAGGACACTAAAGCATACATAAAAAAATGGTCTGAATCATCTTCAACTGTTCCTGCACAGCCAAACATGCAGTCAATTGATCAATACATCTACCCAATCATCAATCCCAGCAGCGAGTATGTAAGGCTTTACAAAACACATCCAGGTGAATGGACCAGCAAGGCAGAAAATGATAGGAACAGATCACAGAAAGGAAAAAAAAAAAAAAAGGAAGAAACAAAGAGAGTGGACACTGCATATCCCTTTGTCTGAACAAACCTCGTCATGGTTTACCTTTTCACATCCTCAGCTTATTCGACAGTTTCCACTGAGGGATAGTCTGAGGGTTGTGGAAGAGTTAATGCGCAAGCTTACCGTATCTGTCAAGAGTATCCATCCCTGGCATGGCTTTGCTTTAAAGGGTATTATGGGATCGTCTGCGTGCCGAGAAGCTATCTTCAGCAACTGAACATGAAACTGCATGAAAACCTTGTTTCTTCTTCAGTACATGTTAATAATATAGTCAAGCCATAACAACATTCTTCTTTTTTCTGAGTCTGTGGACACACTTTGCGTGAATGTGCCTTGAAAACCAAACACTTTGTGTGAGTGTGCCTTGAAAACCAAACTATGAGCAGCAATGCTTCGTCCGGCTAAACCCTTGGATAACCTCCTCAATAACTGTTCATAAATAAGAAAAAAAAGGTTTTTAAAAAAGTTTTTAAAAAATTATTTTAAGAAAACCCACCTGTTCATAAGTAAGCTTGACTAACTGATGAATCATCATTACACTTTTCTTACATTGAACCAGATGTTCGTTTACGCATTTGCTTCTTTCTAAAAGTGTAATATTTCGTACTGACTTTCATGCCGTTTTCTACAACAAAATCTAAAATAGAAAATTAATCTGGAACTGTATCACAGTTTTATGACAAAACAAATATCTCGTAACTGATGATTTTAATATCATCATTTAAAGTCAGCAAACAAGAACACACCAACACACACACACACACACCACACACACACACACACACACACACACACACACACACACACACACACACACACACACACACACACATACACACGTCTAAAAGCACATATGTGAATAGACGTTGAAAGAAATAACGAACGAACGAAAACAAACACACACATATGCCCGCACAACATCAACAACAATGAGACACAAAACACTTAAAAGCATACCAACAAACAAATAACACACGAACGGAAGGGGGGGGGGAGGAGAAGGCGGAAGAGAAGTTAATCGGGTCTGTTGTTTTTGACCAACACACACACACACACTACACACACACAACACACACACACACACATACAACACACACACACACACACACACACACACACACACACACACACACACAAACACACACACACACAACACACACCACACACACACACACACACAACACACCCCACCCCACACACACACACACCTCAGGGCTACAACTGTTTCAAAACATACACAACATCTGGTTGGGGGAGGGGGGGGGGAAGCTGGAAAGAAAATTAAGTATACATATCAATGCAATGTGCGCACGTAATCTAAGGATATGCCCTTCCTTTGAAGGCTTGTGCACGTTTGACAATGGCCAGTTGGCCGACAACTGTCCTGTCTCTTTTCGACACCTGACTGGACACGCGCTTTTATTCTCTTGTCGCGTTTTTGTGGTGTCTATCTGCTTGAACGATGACAGTCATTTTGATTCAGGTGACAGAATGCCTCCACCGACTAAATGTAACAAGTACATCCAAGCTGAGTCTCTACGGTTGGGGTTTTTCCGTTTAATGTTTATCCAGCATTTGGGTTTATTGGTGTGTGTGTGTGTGTGTGTGTGTGTGTGTGTGTGTGTGTGTGTGTGTGTGTGCGTGGGGTGTGTGTGTGTGTGTGTGATGTGTGTGTGTGTTGTGTGTGTGTTGTTGTATGTTGTGTGTGGTGTGTGTGTTGTGTGTGTAGTAGTCGTTTGTGTTGTTGTATGTTTTTGTTTGGATAAGGATTTGATGTTGTATGTTATGTCTTGGTGTGGTGTGGTGGTAGTTGTAGTGTCGTGTGTGTGTGTGTGTGTGTGTGCGGGCGCGCGCGCGCGCATGCACGCGTGCGTGCGTGTGTGTATGTAGTTCCCTCCCCCCCCCCTTTGCTAACACGGGCAGTGATAATATTAGGTCGTGACATGATCGAATGCGCGTCTTTTATTTAGTTATTTTTTTATCTAATACTATTAGTCTTAATTTAAGAAGACTGGGTCAATATCTCACAGGAGTATAATAACTGTATCTGTAAATGTATGCATTAATTCTGTAGTATTTTGAAGGGGTTTGCGCGACTTTCTCGCTCTCTTTCCATCAAACAAGCTGGAGCACGGTACATACACTTAAGAGGCAATACCACAAATTTCAACATCATATACATCACACCTCCTAGTCCCTTGCCAGCCCTGGAGTGAAAACTGCTCCCAATCCTTCTGATATACAGTCGTAACACGCAAGTCAACGGCCTCTTAACTCATTGACTCCCGCACCCTGTCCACCAGCATCCTCCATTGTCAACCATGTTAGCAAAGCAAAAACTTACCCCTTTGACTCCCTCACCCTATCCAACAGCTTCCTGCAGGAAGCTGGTGGATAGGGTGAGGGAGTCAAAGGGTTAAGTTTTTGCATTTGGTGGATAGGGTGCAGGATTCAAAGGGTTAACTGGATCGCCACTACGAAAGTCAAGGACACGGGAAAACGGCCACTACAAAATGGCTCCGTAAAAGCGGCCACTACCAGCATGCAGTGCGAATGATGGCGGTGCTTCCTTCCTGCGCAGGCGATGCCTTGCCCGTGATCTTCGTGATAGCTAAATATGCGACCATTAAGAGTGGACCTTGCTTCCAGCAGAGCACAATATATCGTGTTATATGTCTCTGCTGTCAGCAACCACCATAGCCATGTAATGCCTGTCTACGCCTTTCCGCGTTTCTGGCACCTCGTAAACACCCCATGCCCTGCCATTGACGGTCATCGGGGGTTGATATATGGACATCCTGACAGTTACCATGGTCATCTCAGCAGAGTTTACAGAGTTCAAACTGCTCTAAACAACGCCATGCCGGGAAGGTTCAAGTTAATCAAACGAATAATTATTCGGCTTTGCTGATGATGTGTCCCTTTGTATCTTGTTAGAAATAAATGAAGAAAAGTTACTTAAACAAATGTTGCACATATAAAATTAATTAGGAAATTAACGTAAAAAGTTTACAACCCCGCCCTGCCCCCACCCCCACCCCACCCCAATACCACCACCAAGACACAAAAAAGCTCAAGACCAAAGTCAACATTTTCAATACTAACAGAGTATGTCAATTTTATGACTTTCAAGTGCAAAAACCGACTAGGACATTTAAGCACAAACAAAACATGTCAACTGTGAATGATTAGCTTTGGAAGAAACCAGAACAGAAAGTCAATCACCACAGCAAGTATCTAAACCATGACAAGCTGCGAATTTATAATCACAAATCTTTCCATTTTTGCTACCCTGAACTGGTCCACATAAAGCATATAAAACAATACGACACATGGTATTAAACGATACGTATGGGTATTACGCATTAACAAGGAAACAATATGTATAGGCATTACGTATTACAAGGAAACACACGTATAGGTATTACGCATTAACAAGGAAACAATATGTATAGGCATTACGTATTACAAGGAAACAAACGTATAGGTATTACGCATTAACAAGGAAACAATATGTATAGGCATTACGTATTACAAGGAAACACACGTATAGGTATTACGCATTAACAAGGAAACAATATGTATAGGCATTACGTATTACAAGGAAACACACGTATAGGTATTACGCATTAACAAGGAAACAATATGTATAGGCATTACGTATTACAAGGAAACACACGTATAGGTATTACGCATTAACAAGGAAACAATATGTATAGGCATTACGTATTACAAGGAAACACACGTATAGGTATTACGCATTAACAAGGAAACAATATGTATACGTGTTACGCATTAACAAGGAAACAATATGTATACGTGTTACGCATTAACAAGGAAACAATACGTATAAGTGTTACGCATTAACAAGGAAACATACGTATAAGTGTTACGCATTAACAAGGAAACAATATGTATACGTGTAACGCATTAACAAGGAAACAATACGTATAAGTGTTACGCATTAACAAGGAAACAATATGTATACGTGTTACGCATTAACAAGGAAACACACGTATAGGTATTACGCATTAACAAGGAAACAATACGTATAAGTGTTATGCATTAACAAGGAAACAATATGTATACGTGTTACGCATTAACAAGGAAACAATATGTATACGTGTTACGCATTAACAAGGAAACAATATGTATGCGTGTTACGCATTAACAAGGAAACAATATGTATACGTGTTACGCATTAACAACAATATACATCAAAAAGGAAACAATGAGCATTGACAAGGAAACAATACGTATTAACAAGGGAAAATACACATTAACAAGGAAACAATATGTACAATTAGTACGTATTAACAAGGAAACAATATGTATAATCAGTACGTATTAACAAGGAAACAATATGTATAATTAGTACGTATTAACAAGGAAACAATATGTACAATTAGTACGTATTAACAAGGAAACAATATGTATAATTAGTACGTATTAACAAGGAAACAATATGTATAATTAGTACGTATTACAAGGGAACGATACGATTATGTAGTAAACATTAACAAACAAAAAGACCAATACATATAAGTCTTGCTCTCTAACAAAGAAAAATACGCGTAGGTATAACGCATTTACAAGGAAACAATACGCATGATAGGTATTACGCATAACAAGGAAAAAAATACGAGTAAGCGTTTCGCATAAAATGATAGTATTACGCATAAACAAGGAAAAAATACGAATAAGCGTTTCGCATAAAATGATAGTATTACGCATAAACAAGGAAAAAAATACGAATAAGCGTTTCGAATAAAATGATAGTATTACGCATAAACAAGGGAAAAATACGAATAAGCGTTTCGCATAAACATGGAAACAGTAGGCATTAGCAAGGAAACAATATTTTAGGTATTACACAGTAACACAGAAACGTTACGTACAGGTATTACACACTAACACTGAAACAATACGTACAGGTATTACGTATCACCACGAAGATGTATCAGTAAACAAGAAAGCAATGTTCGTTAGTATCATGCATTTATAAAGAAATAATACAAATACCTAGTTACGCATTAACACACTAATAATACATACAGGTATTACGTATATTAACATGGAATCATTACGTACATGTATTATGTATTAGTAAGGAAACGATATTGGTATCTCAAGGAAACAATACTTGTAAGTTTCACGTATTAATAGGAATCAATACTTAAAGCTAATTTACGAATTAACAAGGAAACAATACATACAGGTGTCACACCTTTATCAACTAAAATAATACAAACTATAATCAAAACACACCATCCCCATAACACACATACACAAAACTGCTACTGTCCGTTTCACATAATACTGAAAAAGAATTTTAAAAAATTCATGAATGAGACCACAAAAAAATGAATAGAAGAAACGGATGGTACACTCCTAACAAAGCATAAGAGATACCCAGATCATTAGCTGACGCGCAGGATATTCAAACAAAGTAGAAAATAATCTGTCATTCACATGTAATAAAAAAATGGTGGGCAAAAAAAAGTACAGGATCAAGAACAAAACTGAATAATAAAATAAAGAGAAGTATGAGAAGAGACGGAGAAAAATCGGCTCATTCGGCCTGAGAGCAGGAAGAGAATCTTTTCCTCCCCAAGTTTCCAACACGCCGGAAATGAGAGAAGTTTGGACAAATACAGATAAATGGACTGAAGAGAACAAATTAAATTCGGGGCACAACACAGACAGGGGAGCAAAATAGATCAGAAAAGACAGCGGGGAGAAAGCTAATACCCTGCCGAAGCTCTCGGGGATCCAGAAACCGGGGACGGACTTACTTCATTGCGCGAGCTTTCTGCCACGGGCAGTTTCGTCCCAGCAAACACCGTACATTCGTTCCACCTCCATCTCTTTGGCTCATTCGCCCAGGAACTAGAGCCTAGTGTTTACCCGGCAGATAGCTTTAAGGTTCTTTCTGCCTGCTCTTTCTCTTTCTTGCGCAGAACAGACAGAAATGTACTGTCGGTAAGGATTCTTGGTTTTCAAGCGATCTGCTGGTCTCCGGGGAGACTTTCCAAACATGAACATGCTCAGATCAACTAGTTTCACGTTGTTCAATACTCCTTCGTGTTCAAATGGGTGCCTAGTTCATACTGACACAGAGGGATGTGTGTCTGTATGTCTGTATGGGTGACTATCAAATACTGAAAGAGGGGGCTGCGCTGGTCTGTCTGTATGTCTGTCAGTGAAAAATGAGTATCAGCAATATAACATCTATATATCTCAGCAATGATTTAACTATTTTGTGGATCAATTTCTTTAAATGAAATGTGGCTTTGTATATCTATTCTAGTAAGTAGTTGCGAACGAATCAGCACAGACCAATGAGGTGAAAAATACGAACATAGTTACGTGGATTCGTCGGCTGATTGAAGACGAATTTTAACCGATTTTGATATAAATGTATGGTATAGCAGGAAAATGAATTCCTGTAAATTTCCTAAGACCAGTCAATGTCAAGGTTTCACATGTTTATCAATGTCAGCAAAAATATCTCGGTCATTTAGAGATATTTTGACTAAAATCAAACAATATCATATCCGGTATAACGCATGGTCACATTTGCATAAGGCTTGTATAAACACGGACCCACATTTGGATCGTCGCAGTTTAAAAGAAAAAAAAAATTAAGTACTTCTTCATCTCAGCAAATAATGTACTGAGCTTAATCAAACCTAATTCATAAATCTGATGTAACTGGGAATCTAATCGGTGAAATTTTCACTGTTGAGTAGCTTCTCGGGAAGGTGTGGGGGGGGGGGGGGGAAGAGGGGGAGATGTTGGTTACATATCTCGCGAAACATGTTAAATGGAAACGAAAAAAGAGACTGTTAGTATAGCTTGACCAACTGTTACATTTCAGTCGGTGAAACTGTTAAAACTTTGGCAGAAACACTTGTGTGGTGTGTGGTGTGTGGTGTGTGGTGTCCTGCCGAGTGCTGTGTATCTAGTCTCGGCAACCACTAAAACTGGAGAAATGAGAAAACTGAACAAGGGAAGACGAGCTGTCATCAGCATGAGCGAGGCCGTCTAAAAGAGTTCACCCCCAAGGGGGTTCTTTCAGAGACTGCACGGCGTGGATCACTATAAATCCATGAAATTATCCAAAACCCGATGACAATTGTCAAGAAGGCAGACGCAGAACGTCATCCTATCAAACAAACTGGTCACAAACCGTTTCCTGTAAGAAACGGCCTGCTGTTGTTGTGGTTTGTGGGAGTGCAAGGGTGTAAACAACTGTCCCAGTGTGGTCGTTTTACAGGCCGACAAATGGCCATTGCTGTGCAATGTGCCCTTGCTGCATCGTAAACACGCCAGAAAGGGATGTCCACCGTTTCAATCATTTGTCCCCGATCGATGTTCTTCAGGCCTGTGACCCAGCCGTATGTCGGACTGGGTATAGCTCCGATTCCGCACCTTATAACTCCTATCATTATTGTTGTTGTTGTTGTTGTTGTTGTTGTTGTTGTTGTTGTTGTTATCATTATTATTATTATTATATTTCATTATAGTTAGTAGTAGTAGTATCATTGTTGTCGTTCTTGTCTATACTCGTATTTATGCCACACATTAATATTTCATTAGCGAGTGGATGTTCACTATTTTTGAAAACAATACATACATTCATAAAATACGTAATAATAATATCATAAGCTTGCAATATTGATATCTGCGGTGAAGTACTGTACTTACGGAGAAATACATAATTATAACTTACTTGCAATGACAACTACCTATTCATAGTACTTGGGGCTGAAACTTTCTCTGTGCTATATTTGTTGTAAGTTCCCCACGTAAAGTTATCTCTTAACTGCCATGAGATCTACTGGGTTATTATCGTCACTAGAAACGTACAAACAAGAAAACGTACCTAAAAAGACAGATTAAACAAGAATAAAAACATTATTATGTACAGATCATCAAACTATTTGTCAAACCAAAGTGCTAAAACGTCAGTAATTTGGGTCACGATGACATCAAAATAGGTCATCTAAGAAATAAGAGGGAAGCAGGGAGATTTTTTTTAATATCAACCAAAGGACATAACTCTTGAGAGTCACGTAGGAATTATCTCCAATGTTGTGGAACTTCTCAAATCTAATATAGTTTGCGCTACCCATTCAGCTAGCATAGAAGCAGATACAAAGCACAAAACCGTAAGCTCAGAACACTCCTCAAAAAAGGAGCGCCCAAGCCTACCTTTATACTCTGCAACTACCCTACACACAACTATGAGAGAGGAGAGAAATACATACAATATATTGGTCTTATGTTCAAGATTGACATAGTTTTTTATTCTTGAACTGACCAAAAACACACACACATAGACAAGACAGAACATATACAGGGTTGCTTCCAAGGAATATAGGTAATACCAAAGGAATAAGAGGGAAGCAGGGAGAATTTCTTTAATATCAACCAAAGGACATGATTCTTGAGAGTCACGTAGGAATTATCTCCCATGTTGTGGAACTTCTCAAATCTAACATAGTTTGCGCTACCCATTCAGCCAACCTTGCGCATTCACGAGGTCGTGGTCCAATCTCAATAATATTCGTTAACAACTCAAGAATCTTAAATTTCGCAGGTTGGACGTGTCTTTGGTCTCAAGATTTATTATGGTTATTATGGTTCTTTTGGTATAAACACCTGGACTCAAGATCTATTATGGCTCTATTGGTATAGACACCTGCACTCAAGATCTATTATGGCTCTATTGGTATAGACACCTGCACTCAAGATCTATTATGGCTCTATTGGTATAGACACCTGCACTCAAGATCTGTAGTCAAGATCTATTATGGCTCTATTGGTATAGACACCTGCACTCAAGATCTATTATGGCTCTATTGGTATAGACACCTGTAGTCAAGATCTAGTATGGCTCTTTTGATATAGACACCTGTAGTCAAGATCTAGTATGGCTCTTTTGATATAGACACCTGTAGTCAAGATCTAGTATGGCTCTTTTTATATAGACACCTGTAGTCAAGATCTAGTATGGCTCTTTTGGTATAGACACCTGCACTCAAGATCTATTATGGCTGTTTTGATATAGACACCTACACTCAAGATCTATTATGGCTCTATTGGTATAGACACCTGTAGTCAAGATCTAGTATGGCTCTTTTGATATAGACACCTGTAGTCAAGATCTAGTATGGCTCTTTTTATATAGACACCTACAATCAAGATCTATTATGGCTCTTTTGATATAGACACCTGCACTCAAGATCTATTATGGCTGTTTTGATATAGACACCTACACTCAAGATCTATTATGGCTCTATTGGTATAGACACCTGTAGTCAAGATCTAGTATGGCTCTTTTGATATAGACACCTGTAGTCAAGATCTAGTATGGCTGTTTTGATATAGACACCTGCACTCAAGATCTAGTATGGCTCTTTTGGTATAGACACCTGTAGTCAAGATCTATTATGGCTCTATTGGTTAGACACCTGTAGTCAAGATCTATTATGGCTCTATTGGTATAGACACCTGTAGTCAAGATCTATTATGGCTCTATTGGTATAGACACCTGTAGTCAAGATCTATTATGGCTCTATTGGTATAGACACCTGTAGTCAAGATCTATTATGGCTCTATTGGTATAGACACCTGTAGTCAAGATCTAGTATGGCTCTTTTGATATAGACACCTGTAGTCAAGATCTAGTATGGCTCTTTTGGTATAGACACCTGTAGTCAAGATCTAGTATGGCTCTTTTGATATAGACACCTGTAGTCAAGATCTAGTATGGCTCTTTTGATATAGACACCTGTAGTCAAGATCTAGTATGGCTCTTTTGATATAGACACCTGTAGTCAAGATCTAGTATGGCTCTTTTGATATAGACACCTGCACTCAAGATCTATTATGGCTCTTTTGGTATAGACACCTGTAGTCAAGATCTATTATGGCTCTATTGGTATAGACACCTGTAGTCAAGATCTAGTATGGCTCTTTTTATATAGACACCTGTAGTCAAGATCTAGTATGGCTCTTTTGATATAGACACCTGTAGTCAAGATCTAGTATGGCTCTTTTGGTATAGACACCTGTAGTCAAGATCTATTATGGCTCTTTTGATATAGACACCTGTAGTCAAGATCTAGTATGGCTCTTTTGATATAGACACCTGTAGTCAAGATCTAGTATGGCTCTTTTGGTATAGACACCTGTAGTCAAGATCTAGTATGGCTCTTTTTATATAGACACCTACAATCAAGATCTATTATGGCTGTTTTGATATAGACACCTGCACTCAAGATCTATTATGGCTGTTTTGATATAGACACCTACACTCAAGATCTATTATGGCTCTATTGGTATAGACACCTGTAGTCAAGATCTAGTATGGCTCTTTTGATATAGACACCTGTAGTCAAGATCTAGTATGGCTCTTTTGATATAGACACCTGTAGTCAAGATCTAGTATGGCTCTTTTGGTATAGACACCTGTAGTCAAGATCTAGTATGGCTCTTTTTATATAGACACCTACAATCAAGATCTATTATGGCTGTTTTGATATAGACACCTACAATCAAGATCTATTATGGCTCTTTTGATATAGACACCTACACTCAAGATCTATTATGGCTGTTTTGATATAGACACCTACACTCAAGATCTATTATGGTTCTTTTGATATAGACAAGATCTACATGTATTAAGGCTCTTTTGGTGTTGACAAGATCTATTATGGCACTTTTGATATACAGGCTTGGACTCAAAGATTTATTACGGTTCTTTTGATATTGAGGCATGGTCTCAAGATCTATTATGGCTCTTTTGATATAGATACCTGAAATCAATATTTATTATGGCTCTTTTGATATAGACACCTGAAATCAATATTTATTATGGCTCTTTTGATATAGACACCTGAAATCAATATTTATTATGGCTCTTTTGATATAGACACCTGAAATCAATATTTATTATGGCTCTTTTGATATAGACACCTGAAATCAATATTTATTATGGCTCTTTTGATATAGATACCTGAAATCAATATTTATTATGGCTCTTTTGATATAGATACCTGAAATCAATATTTATTATGGCTCTTTTGATATAGACACCTGAAATCAATATTTATTATGGCTCTTTTGATATAGACACCTGAAATCAATATTTATTATGGCTCTTTTGATAGACACCTGAAATCAATATTTATTATGGCTCTTTTGATATAGACACCTGAAATCAATATTTATTATGGCTCTTTTGATACAGACACCTGGACTCAAGACCTCATGCCCCAGTCCAATCCCACCCCACAACATAAAAGTTGGTTTCTTCGCCGCCCATCTTCATGCTCTAATCACTCTAATGGTGTCAGTGCTTCATAGGTCTAGCTCCCTTCCCCATGTCTAAACATTACCAGAGCATAGGGTTTTGCACAGGCTCAAGGAGTTTGCCTGCCACGTAAACGCCGGGAGAGTTAGGTGGCACGTATGTGGAATTGTCCAAATGCCATGAATCCCCCTGTTACAGACGCCAAACTTACTGACACATTTTCTTCACGGAGACACAGCTTCCCACTACTTGATATGAAACAATCCCCCCACCCCTCTTCCCCTCCCTATTTTTTAAATGACTGGTAGGGGTCAAAAAGAGACAACACTGAGGTAGTGACCTGAGGCGAGAGGGGTGAAAGGGGGCAGCTTTAAAAAAGATGACAATGTTCTGGAAGCAAATACTTAATCATATTCATTGATTCTCCTCTGCGCGTGATTTCATCCTCTTCGAGGTTTTTGTGACCATGAGAATGGAATGACCTCTGGCTAGTCCAGCTCAAGCATTCGCGACTCCTGACAGAATGCTACTCGAGCCCTACTTCCCTCCTGGCAAAAACTGGAGGTAAATAAAAAACAAGACAGTCAAGCCAAACCATCCCCAGATTTATGACAAGATATTCTCACCTGACATTTTACGAGGCAAGAGAAATTAGAGCACCTGGTCACAACAGGAAAGCTGGAGGAAAAAGAGCACCAGGTAGACCCTGGGAGAAAATATTGGACGGACTTGCAGACTGAGGACAAAGAAGGGAGATTACCTGCAGCGACAAGGAATAGATTCGTATGGAGGGCCGTGATCGCCAAAGCCATGCAGTAGGGCACATGATGATGATGATGTTGATTCTCACTCAAGGACTGTGACCTCAAAATTGTGTCCTTCTGATGCAGGCGTATATAGTTCATTTCCTGTTTTTGTTGTATTTTTGTGTACAAGTTTTGTTACGTATTCGTCCATTCTTCTTTTTCTCCTCCCGTAATACCATGGAGAGTCATTGGAACGCCGCGCTAAACAACCGTTCACAGGATTCCTCCAGCTCTCTCTGTTGTACGCCAAAGCTTGGGTCTCTGCAAACGGTTTCTCTGTCTATTCGTTCATAAACAACCTAAATAAAATCCTTTGTTTAATCTGGATTATATCGTGATCTCTCCTCTCTCTCTCTCTCTCTCTCTCTCTCTCTCTCTCTCACACACACACACACACACACACATATATATTTATATATATATATATATATATATTATATATATATATATATACACATACACGCACGCACGCACGCATGCACACACACACACACACACACACACACACACACACACACACACACACACGAGGGTTTTTCACATGATCAAAGTTTCAAATTGGGGATTCCTCGTTTGTATTTGTGCAAAATCTAGAATACATTCATCTGTTCGTCAACTTGTGGAATGTTATTATAATATTCTTGTACAGCGCTATTCTCGAAATATTGGAATCACGGCGTTTTACCAATGATATGACTTTTTAATGGAGCACAGAAAACTCAAAAGGCGAGCTGACCACATTCGACTATGGCTGCACAACCTGCATGTGTGGTGGGCGTGTGTGCTGTGTGTTTTCATGTGTCTTTAAGCCAGCCACTGATATGACTTACATGATCTCTAACACGCATGTTCGATATTCTGCACGTGTACATACCCAAAGAGAGGTTTAGGCACTGACAAGCCTGCACACATGCTGACCTGGGAGATCGTAAAAAATCTCCACCCTTTCTTCTTCCACTGAGGCTTAAAGTCCTACCGTACATAGTATATGTGAGGACTAGGCTCCATCCTTTACCCAACAGGTGGAGTTATACAAGTGGATCGAACCCATGACCTTCGTGTTTAAAGTCCGGCGTTTACCCACTTCATTACCATGCCCTTCAATTGACGGATGTCATTTTTTAAGAGGTGGTACTTTTTCGTCTTGGACCTCTTGTTAGCTGCATGGTGATAGCACTGTTACGATTCCTAGCGGTCAGTGGGTTTATAAACACTACGATCTGAACTGAACAAATGTATATATATATATATATATATATATATATATATATATATTATTATTATATATTATATCTGTGTGTGTGTGTGTGTGTGTGTGTGTGTGTGTGTGTGTGTGTGTGTGTGTGTGTGTGTGTGTGTGTGTGTGTGTGTGTGTGTGTGTGAACTGGCGATAGAGAAATCCTTGTAAAGCAATTCTGTTAAGTTTTGAACTCACTATCAGTCCTTCCAACATATAATAACTAGCCACTTGTTTCTTCTTCTTTTTAAATTTTATTTCTTCTTAATTTTTTAAGAATACACGAGTGACATTTCCACGATTCCTGACCTTTGTTCTATTCAAGTGAGCCGAGAGCTACCCTCTCCTCCACCCCAATTTCCGACATCTCGGTCAACAGAAAGCAAAAATTCGAGTGCTCTCTCTCTCTCTCTCTCTCTCTCTCTCTCTCTCTCTTGCTCTCTCTCTCTCTCTCTCTCCCTCTCTCTCTCTCTCTCTCTCTCTCTCTCTTCCCTCTCTCTCTCTCTCTCTCTCTCTCTCTCTCTCTCTCTCTCTCTCTCTCTCTCTCTCCACATGTTACTAGTATTCCAGTTTTATATTACGTTGACGTCTTTACAGTATTACTACAGTCCATTTGTATTAATACATAACTTGCATGAATGTTATCGCTTATATGTATCAGTGTAGACCCTACATGGGCGAGGGCTGGAGGAGGGGGGGGGGGGAAGCAGTCATCTGCTTATAACCTACCAGACTTTGCAACCGGATGCGAAGCTTGGACAATCAGCACGCTACGTCAGAACAAAACTGAGGCAGATGAAATGTGGCTTCTAAGAAGAATGTTGAAAGTTCCACGGACAGTAAAGAAAACAAACGAGACTGTCTCGAAAGAAGCAAACACAATAAAAAGCATTTACGAAGAAGATTAGGAAATGACAAGCAACATTTATAGGACATTTTGTGAGGCATGAGAAATTTTAGCACCTATCACAACAGGGACATTAGAGGGATAAAGAGCACCAAGTTGACCCAGGGGAAAAAAATTACATAGATTTTCAGAGTGGATGAGGACATAAAAGGATGAAATGTACTTACAATAACACATGACAGATTCGTATGGAAGGCCATGATCCCCAACGACATGCAGCAAGGCACATGATGATGATGATGATGACACTACCCTTAAAAATCAAATGTTCTTGTTTTGTTTTCTCTGTCCATATGCCTGTGTCTCTATGCGTGTATGCGCGTTCATTCGTCCTTTGATTTAACGTCTTTTCACTATGAGTGGAATGTTATTATAATCAATATTTATGTGTTCGTTAACTTGTAAAATATCATTATAGTGTTCTTATACAACGCTATTCTCGAAACATTGGAATCACAGCGTTTTACCAATGATATGAGTTTATACTATGTATACTTCGTATATACTATGTACGGTAAGACTTTAAGCCTCAGTGGAAGAAGAAAGGGTGGAGATTTTTACGATCTCCCAGGTCAGCATCCGGTTGCAAAGTCTGATAGTGTTATAAGTTATGCATGCGCGTGTGTGTGTGTGCGCGCGTGGCCCTCACTCCAGCTAGATGTGAATTGTGTATCTGAATATGTGCATGGTTGGAGAAGGAAAGGAGTGAAGGGGCATGAGCATGGCCCTCATACTGATGACGCCAGGAAAAGTTGATATCTCTGCCTACACACTTGCCCCTACCATCTCAGCGTTACAGGACGGATCTTACCTTTTCGTGAAACGCACAAGCCGCCATCGCCATCAGATCTGACTGACCACGATAGGTCCCAGGTGACATCAGGAGTCTAGCTGGCAGGCCATATAAAAGTTCGGTATCTCCTCAAGGAGTGCGTATCTATTAGAGCTAAATCCTGTTTGATCTCCTCACGGATACTGTGAACCTGTTAGGGACCTCGGAGCCAGTAAGTCCCCATCATCTCCCTCCCTACTATCACAGAAACGAAAGTAGAAAGCCAAACAAACGCGGCACAAACAAACCAAAAGTTTGACGGGATGCTTCTGGGGAGGGATTGAGGGGAGGGATTGAGGGGAGGGATTGAGGGGAGAGAGAGAGAGACAGACAGACAGACAGACACACACACACACACACACA
>CM060305.1:167925235-167950235 GCA_030674185.1 Monoplex corrugatus
GCAAAAAGAAA
Source organism: Monoplex corrugatus (assembly GCA_030674185.1). NCBI lineage: Eukaryota > Metazoa > Mollusca > Gastropoda > Littorinimorpha > Ranellidae > Monoplex > Monoplex corrugatus. The sequence goes on from CM060305.1 coordinate 167,925,247, forward strand.
GAGAATCAGTTATAAGAGCAGAAGTGAAACAAACAATCTTCTTCAAAAAGTAAAAGATTGAAAAAGAAAGAAAATCAGTTATAAGAGCAGAAGTGAAACAAACATATCTTCTTCAAAAAGTAAGATTGAAAAGAGAGAGATCAGTTATAAGAGCAGAAGTGAAAAAACACTCTTCTTCAAAAGTAGAGATTGAAAAAGAGAGAGAATCGTTATAAGAGCAGGTGAACAAAATATCTTCTTCAAAAGTAAGTAGATTGAAAAAGAAAGAGAATCAGTTTATGAGCAGAAGTGAACAAACATATCTTCTTCAAAGTAAGAGATTGAAAAGAAAGGAGAATCAGTTATAGAGCAGAGTGAAACAAAATAAGATCATAAACAACGGACAAAAATACACAACCAGCACTGAAATGACGGAGTAATCTCCAAACAGCAGTCTGAAACAGAAGAGTGTAGTAACGTGTGTGATGTGTCATGGGGTGTGTGTGTGTGTGTGTTGTGTGTGTGTGTGTGTGTGTGTGTGTGTGTGTGTGTGTGTGTTGTGTGTGTGTGTGTGTGTGTAGTGTGTGTGTAGTGTGTGTGTGTGTGTGTGTGTGTGTGTATGTGTGTGTGTGTGTGTGTGTGATGTGTAATGGTGTGTGTGTGTGTGTATGTGTGTGTGTGACTGTGACATGTGTGTGTGTATGTGTGTGTGTGTGTGACTGTGTACATGTGTGTGTGTGTTGTGTGTGTGTGTGTGTGTGTTGTGTGGTTTGAGAAGGAGAGAGCGCATGCATATGTGTGTGGTGTGTGTGCGTGTGTGTGTGTGTGTGTGTGTCTGCATGTGTGTGTGTGTCTGCATGTGTGTGTGCGTGTGTGTGTGTGTGTGCATGTGCGTGCGTGCGTCGTGCGTGTGTGTGTGTGTGCGTGTGTGTGTGTGTGTATGTACATGCGTGTGTGCATGTGCGTATGTGCATGTGTGTATGTGTGATATGTGCGCATGGGGTGTGTTGTGTGTGTGTTGTGTGTGTGTGTGTGTGTGTGTGTGGTGTGTGTGTGTGTGTGTGTGTGTGTGCGCGCGCCACGCGTGTAAGAGCGCTAGCACATACATAGAGTTAATGGTCGAACACTTGCTTGAAGAAGTTACCCCTCTCAGGACCTTCTATCGTCCAGCTCTCCCCCAGAGTTTCTCGCTACACGCGCACATACATGCACAAGTATGCGCTCACACGCACAATGATCGGAAACGTGCACGACTGTAAATCAACGCTTCAGATTACCAACCCCCCCACTCATGACAACGTTCATTACACGGACATGGGGACCACGTGGGGCGACCCTCAGTGTTGTGCACCACACAACAGCCTCGCCTTCTCACGCCACACGCCCCCAGGGCACACAGTTTACAAAGGACAATGAATGCCTCGTTGGGTGAAGTTGTCAGGATTAATGTTGGCAGTGCTGATTTCCCTCTTCTCTGCTGCAGGGCCTTGCTCTCTTTCGGCCCGTTTGCAATTTCGCCGATTTGATGACTCTTTTCCGTGATGAGGATGAGGGGAATAACAGGCAAAGAAACAACAACAAAGGAAAACAACTAAACAAACAAACAAACACACAAACAGACAAACACAAACAGACAAACACACACAAATAAACTGAAGTGACTACACTGCAACAAAGCTAAACTTTTTTTTTTTTTAAACTGTTATTTTCTCCCCAATCCTCTGACACAAACACATGCACAAACACGGTATGCACACTTCCCCCCCCCTCTCTCTCTCTCTCTCTCTCTCTCTGTCTGTGTCTCTTCCTCGTCCTCTCTGTCTCTCTCTCTCTCTCCTCTCTCTGTCTCTCTGTCTCTCTCTCTGTCTCTCTTCTCTGCTCTCTCTCTCTCTCTCTCTCTCTCTCTCTCTCTCTCTCCTCTCTCTCTCTCTCTCTCTCTCTCTCTCTTTCACAATGGAAGGCAGTGATGAGCTGACTAACTGAAACATCAACTTGTGTCTATACAAATACAATCTAGATTCTAAAACAGAAGTAAGATGTCTGATTTCCAAACAGGAGAGTAGAGTGTGTGTGTGTGTGTTTGTGTGTGTCGTGCATGTCGTGTGTGTGTGTGTGTGTGTGTGTGTGTGTTTGTGTCGTGCGTGCGTGTGTGTGTGTGTGTGTGTGTGTGTGTGTGTGTGTGTGTCTGTGTGGTGCGTGTGTGTGTGGTCGTGTGTGTGTGTGTGTGTGTGTGTGTGTGTGTTGTGTGTGTGTGTGTGTGTGTGTGTGTGTGCGTTTTGCGTGTTGTACGGGGGGGGGGTGTGTGTGTGTGTGTTTGGAGATAGAAATAGAGAGAGACAGAGACAGACAGAAAGAAAAGAGAAAGTCAAATACAGTTCAAGAAAAAGCGGAAATTACCTGAATTACAACAATAAGTTGAATAACAATATATATCCTGTCCACAAAATTCCTTTCCAAAAGGGAACCACTAATTAACAAATCATGAGTGGGCACAGTCCTCTACTTTGTTTGCTGCTTCTTTCTTTCTTTTTTTGTTTCTTTTCAATCTTCACTGCCTGTTTGATGCGTGTCTGTCAGTTCTGTCCCTTACATAGTTACAATATCAGAAACTTTTCAGATGTTGTTATATTTAGGTCTCCAATTTTAATGTTAATTTCTCTCCTCTCTCTCTCTCTCTCTCTCTCTCTCTCTCTCTCTCTCTCTCTCTCTCTCTCTCTCCTCTCTCTCTCTCTCTCCCCTCTTCTTCTTCTTCTCCTCCTCCTCTCCATTTTCTTTTTTTTTGTTGTTTTTAATCCACAGAGACCTATGAACATCTGGGCTTTTACCTTTATTAGACTTTCAATAGTTATATGGGTTTGTACTGCTTTCTAATGCAAAACATTTCTCTCTGAAAGATTTCTGTTTTTATGTCACTAAGTCTGACATGTCTTCCACAAGATCTGACATACCACAATTTGACCAGATCCTTGTTTTGTTGTTTGTTGTTGTTGTTGTTATTGTTGTTTTGTTCGTTCATTTGCTTTTTTATTTTGTTGTGCTTTTTGTTTCTTTCTTCCTTCCTTTCTTTCTAATTTGCGTGCATGTATACTTTTAGTTCAATATGCTGATATTTTTATTCTCGTAAAATGGTTCTTTTGTGGAAATGTTTACGCAATGAAACCATTATCACATATACGTATATGTGTGCTAACACTCCATCTGTGATAAAGCTTCGTGTAGTCTAATCTCCAAGCTGAAACTTAATCTGTGGAGAAAATGTGATCAGTCATAAAAAAAAAACAGAGGTAACCTCTAGACTGCTCAGAGCAATGGGTATTTGTCTGTCTGTCTGCATGTTTGCCTCTGTATTTCTTTTACACTTTCACACCTTAATCCCAGCTGTCAGTCTCCAGCAGTATCAGCCACAAAAACAAAGCTACAACATGAGCCATTCACAAAGCACCGTATCCACTATACTAGTTAACACCAATGTTTCTGTAGGGTAGGGGAATGAATGGGCCAACAGGGATCTGGTGACCGGGGTGATGAAGTGAAAGGGTTAAGTTTTGCAGCTGGTCAGTAGGCTTGGCCAAAACAGTATCCCCACCTTCTGGAAACTTTGTGTGTGCTAGAAATTTCCTCTTTTCTGTCACTCTCTTTCTTTCTTTCTTCTTCTTCCTCTTTGCTTTCTGTTATGTCTTCCCATTACTTTTTCTGCCTTGCTGGTCCATTCACCTGTATGCGTTCCAGAAAGTCTTACATAATTTCTCTTAGTCTTAGGATTCATAACTGGGAACATGTATTAAGTGCAGTTTTGGCTCTAGGAAAATGAGATATGCGAAAGCAGTTTCAGGTAATTTAGGCCTGTTTTTGTATATGTTTTGGTGTCCTTAGTTATATTTAAATTTGTATTCAAGTATGATTTTTAAATCCCTTGTGTGTGATAAATTGGACGGAGTGGTCAACGCCAGGAGCATCTCCTTAGATTGTGCGCGTGAATGCATTGATACATGTGCTTAATTTCTTAATCTTGTGCGATATTGGACGAGTGTCATGCAGGACTCTCTTAGTTGTGCGCCTGAATGCATTGTACTGTCTTAATTTTCTTTTTTTTTTTTTTTCTTTTTTTTTTTTTTTTCCTTTGTTGAAGCATTATACGTGTTTTGAAACGGTTATAGCCCTTATATGGCTCTACACAGTCGACCGGGCTTTAAACAAAAATAACGAAATAACAGGTTAGGTGGGAGAATGAAAGATTTACTTCCTGTAGCAGTCAAAGCTGGATGCATATCAAAAACAGTAAGTGGAATAACTGTGGTGTGTGCAGGGTACAGGTTCAACTGGACCCAATGACATGTTCAAAGCCCGCCAGATCCGTTGGCAATCTCCTGTCAGTGCAAGGGATGGTTTGGGTAAGTCGTCTGTGTGTGTGTGTGTGTGTGTGTGTGTGTGTGTGTGTGTGTGATGTGTGTGTGTGCGTGTGTGTGTGCTGTGTGTTGTGTTTGTGTGTGATGTGTGTGTTTGTGTGTGTGTGTGTGTGTGTGTGTTGTCGTGTGTGTGTGTGTGTGTGTGTGTGTGTGTGTGTGTGTGTGTGTGTGTGTGTGGTGTGTGTGTGTTTTGTGTGTGTGTGTGTGGAGTGAGTGTGTTAGTGAGTGTGTGTTTATGTGTGGTGTGTTCGTCGTTCTTTGATTACGCTTTCACTGTAAGTGATATTAGACGGTGTGTGGTGTGTGTATGTGTGTGTGTGTGTGTGTTGTTGTGTTGCTTGTGTGTGTGTGTGTGTGGTGTAGTGTGTGTGTGTGTGTGCTGCGTGTGTGCGTGTGTGTGTGTGTGTGTGTGTGTGTGTGTGTGTGTGCGTGTGTGTGTGTGATGGAGTGTGTGTGTGTGTGTGTGTGTGCGTGTGTGTTAGTGAGTGTGTGTGGTGTGTGTGTGTGTGTGTGGTATGTGTGCTGTGTGTGTGTGTGAGTGTGGTTTTGCCTTTCTCTTTATGAACAAGATCTGCACAGGCTCTATACGTGTGTGTGTGTAAGCTTGCGTTCATATGTGTGTGCGAGTGTGTGCGTGCGTGCGTGTGTGTGTTGTGTGTGTGTGTGTGTGTGTGTGTGTGTGTGTGTGTGTGTGTGTGTGTGTGTGTGTGTGTGTGTGTGTGTCTGTCTGTCTGTCTGTCTGTTTATCTCTGAGCTGGGGGGGTATGTGTGCACGTGTGTATGTGTGCACACGCATGCAGTATGCGTATTTGAAAGTGTGAGAGCTGCAGCACAGTACATGGGGTTGATAGTCGTTAATGCTCTCATGGGTACATATAATTTCATTAACTTAAATCGTTACCTGTTGATACATATACTCTTATCCGCCCTGCCTGCATACTTTAAAACACTATCAACAGTAGGTAAAACAAAATGTGACTGCTGGATTTGAGGGTAAAAACAAAATATTAAAAAATACCTTGTTTGTAAAAGATCCTTGTTTTCAATACTCCTCTGTCATTTTCGAGCAGGCCTTTGTCAAGTGAAAATAAAATGACAGAGGAGTATTGAAAACAGTTCAATGTGTCAATGTGTCAAGTGAAAAATAAAATGACAGAGGAGTATTGAAAACAGTTCAATGTGTCAATGTGTCAAGTGAAAAATAAATGACAGAGGAGTATTGAAAACAGTTCAATGTGTCCAGTGAAAATAAAATGACAGAGGAGTATTGAAAACAGTTCAATGGGTCCATTGAACTGTTTTCAATACTCCTCTGTCATTTTATTTTTCACTTGACAAAGGGCCTGGGCTCGAAACGTTGTGTTTTATACTCCCAAGGATCTTTTACAAACAAGTATTTTTTAGTATTATCAACACGTTTCACTCAGCTGTGCCTCTTCGCTGCCGTCTTAATGCTCCAATCATTCTGGCGGTGTCAGCTTAGTGTTTTATTGGTTCCATTCTCTCTCTCCCTAACCCCATCCCCCACGCCCTCTCTCAGATTTTCCACTACAGACTCAAGGAGTCTACCAGATATAATTATTGACACTTTGGCATACAATTACTGACATTTTGGCATATAATTACTGACATTTTGGCATATAATTATTGCCTTTTGGCATATAATTATTGACATTTTGGCATATAATTATTGACATTTCGGTGTATAATTATTGACATTTTGGCGTATAATTACTGACATTTTGGCATATAATTACTGACATTTTGGCAGAGTGCACGTGGAACTGCATGACAGGTCTGTACTCTATGCTTACTATCCTGGTGTCAACCAGCCCCGAGAGATACAGACACAGCAGTGTTAGTCACGAGATTTGTGCAACATCCTCAATGAAGCATCCCTAAAGTGAGATAAGACTCGACTGTGTGGTCCCAGCCTTCATAATGAGCCCACAGCACACTCAACTCTGGGTAGGAGCTTACTGGAGCCGAAAAATCTCACAACGATTTTGGTGGAGTTTGAACCCACAACCTTCTAGTCAGTGTCCTCTGCGCTAACCATTGCGACACAGCAACTGGGCTGATGATAGAAATCGAAGACACTATGTGGGTGAACAAACCATTTTAAGTTAATTTGAAATTGGTACCCCTGTCGGCACTTCAAAACGAAAATGAAAATTTCACTACTGCCTCTATACGGAATCCAAAACAAGTGTGACTGCCCGCGTTCAAGCAAACAGGAACCAGAAAAAAGAAAAAACACGAAAAAAAGAATAAGAACACGTATTAAATACAACAAGACAAGACAGGCGCAAATGTTCGGCCAACTGGCCTTTGTCAAGCGTAAGATCACAAACAAACAAACACCAGATACAACAATTAGGAGAAAAAGACTAAAACTTCCTGCTGCTCTGTCCAGTGTGAGAAAAGGAATAAACTCTGCTGTTCTGTCCAGTGTGAGAAATGAATAACTTTGCTGTTCTGTCCAGAGTGAGAAAAGGAATAAACTGACTAAAATGACATCATACTGTGTTCTTGAGTCTGTGATTTTGCCTCTATACTGACCAAGAGTGATTTTGCCTCTATACTGACCAAGAGTGATTTTGCCTCTATACTGACCAAGAGTGATTTTGCCTCTATACTGACCAAGAGTGATTTTTGCCTCTATACTGACCAAGAGTGATTTTTGCCTCTATACTGACCAAGAGTGATTTTTGCCTCTATACTGACCAAGAGTGATTTTTGCCTCTATACTGACCAAGAGTGATTTTGCCTCTATACTGACCAAGAGTGATTTTGCCTCTATACTGACCAAGAGTGATTTTTGCCTCTATACTGACCAAGAGTGCTTTTTGCCTCTATACTGACCAAGAGTGATTTTTGCCTCTATACTGACCAAGAGTGATTTTTGCCTCTATACTGACCAAGAGTGATTTTGCCTCTATACTGACCAAGAGTGATTTTGCCTCTATACTGACCAAGAGTGATTTTTGCCTCTATACTGACCAAGAGTGCTTTTTGCCTCTATACTGACCAAGAGTGATTTTGCCTCTATACTGACCAAGAGTGATTTTTGCCTCTATACTGACCAAGAGTGATTTTGCCTCTATACTGACCAAGAGTGATTTTGCCTCTATACTGACCAAGAGTGATTTTTGCCTCTATACTGACCAAGAGTGATTTTGCCTCTATAGTGACCAAGAGTGATTTTTGCCTCTATACTGACCAAGAGTGATTTTGCCTCTATACTGACCAAGAGTGATTTTGCCTCTATACTGACCAAGAGTGATTTTGCCTCTATACTGACCAAGAGTGATTTTACCTTTATACTGACCACGACTGTGTGGACTGGTTACAGGAGGAAACCCAAGCGGCGTGCGCACGGCCATCACGGAGAACGACCCTGACTACTACCCCAAGCTGTTCAACTGGCTGGAGAAGGTGGGTCGGCGCTAAGCCCCTGAAGCTTCCAGCCTGATGCCTGGGACTTCACACACAGACTCTGATCACACCGCAGTCTTTGTGAACCTACGTCCCTGCTAGTATTATTGCTATGTTCCCTTTTTTAGTTACAATCGTGTTGATTTTCATAGCTCTCGTGTTTGTTTACTTCTTAGTTACAATCGTGTTGATTTTCATAGCTCTCGTGTTTATTTGATTTTCATAGCTCTCGTGTTTATTTGATTTTCATAGCTCTCGTGTTTATTTGATTTTCATAGCTCTCGTGTTTATTTGATTTTCATAGCTCTCGTGTTTATTTACTTCATCGTTACAATCATGTTGATTTTTACAGTTCTCACATTTGTTTGTTTTACCTCTGTCTTTATTTTCTTTCATTCTGTGTTTTTTTTTTCCCTTTCACTAACTGAAAGTCATTCCTGTTAATTCAAGGAATGTGTCCTAGCTTGTGTGTGTCAACAACGATTTCTCAATGGTGGCTGGCTTTTCCCCCTCTAAATTAATATATAAAAAAAAAGAAAGTTTATGTCACTGGATGGCTACAAATATCTGATGATCAAATACGTTACAGAGAATTTCTGAACTGTTTGTGGATAGATTTTTACCCAATTTGTGTCATTATATACTGCCCAACTGACTGTAATGCCTGTACATTCTTAAGACACAATCAATTTTCAAGAGCACAGCAACGAAAAGTTACTAATACAGATATCAATCGATCATCTTGTTTCAGTATCAATCGATCATCTTGTTTCATCAACTGTTTTTTTTTTCTTTTTCTTGTCATTATTTCTTTTCATTGAGGTTGACCTGACAGCCTCTCAGCTGGCATATGGAGAAGTAACAACATCAGCTTTTCATGCAAGTTCAGGCTTGTACCAACTACTTCATACTCCTCTGTGGCTGAAAAACATGGGCACAGCTTCCTGAGGCACTGGCAGTGGATGATCACGCTGATATGTGTCCCATAAATTGTAGTCATTTTTTGTTGTTGTTACTAATTGTTTCAGATGCGCATTTTTTTTAAAACATACTTATTAAGACAAATCAATAACCTCGGTATTTGTCTGATTTGTTGTTGGTGCAGTTGTTGTTATCACAACAGTTGTACGATATGAACTGTGGGCTGCTCTGCCCTGGGAGAGCACGTATCAGAAGTGCAGCACCACAATTTTTCTTGTTATCATTTTCTAGGTCAGGATATTTATTGCTTTGGTCAACTGAACTGGATTAGATTGTACTAATGTGCCCAATTACCAGAGGAAAAAACTGCAAACTGGACTGTGCCAATGTGCTCATATCTTAGAGAAAAAAGTTGCAAATTGGACTGTGCCAATGTGCCCATCTCTTAGAGAAAAAAGTTGCAAATTGGATTGTGCCAATGTGCCCATCTCTTAGAGAAAAAAGTTGCAAATTGGATTGTGCCAATGTGCCCATCTCTCAGAGAAAAAAGTTGTAAATTCGATTGTGCCAATGTGCCCATCTTTTAGAGAAAAAAACTGCAAATTACTAGAAACACAGCAAACTGCATAAAGCCAATATCTACCATTCTAAAATATTGAAATACAGGACATTCTATGAGGCTGATAACTATCATTTTATATAGAAATACAGCAAACTGCATGAAGCCGGAATTTCTCATTCTCTTTCTGTACCTGATGTTTGCACTGATCTTCTGATGCAGGTTGGGGGGGGGGGGATTCCCTGCATCAAAATCATTTTCAGATACTGCTGGAAATTTGGCACTAAAACAAGGTCAACAATATATTGTGATGACAGTTTCTGCTACCATTATATACCATTAAGTAACAAGATATATATCCTCTTTTCCAATTAACATTTTATTTTTACCTACAACGTTCTCATTTAGTGTATTAGTAACAGAATATTTGTTTTTCCCCCTAAGTTTTTCTCTTCTTCTTCTTTTGTTGTTTGTCTTTCCAATATTTGATTTTGGTTCATAAACACTGACTAAGTGAATTAAAAGACTCTATGTGTGTGTTTCTGAGTCTCTGTGTGTGTGTATGTGTGTGTGTGTGTGTGTGTGTGTATGTGTGTGTGTGTGTGTGGTGTGTGAGTGTGGTGTGTGTGTGTGTGTGTGTGTGGGTGTGTGTGTGTGTGTGTGTGTGTGTGTGTGTATGTGTGTGTGTGTGTGTGTGTGTATGTGTGTGTGTGTGTGTGTATATGTGTGTGTGTGTGTGTATGTGTGTGTGTGTGTGTGTGTGTGTGTGTGTGTGTGTGTGTGTGTGTGTGTGTGTGTGTGCATGCATGTTACACATGTGCATGTGTGTGGTGTATGTGCGTGTCTGGTGTGCTGGTGGTGGTGGTGGTGGTGGTGTGTGTGTATGAGTGTGTGTGTGTGTGGATGTGGGTGTGTACACACACGTGTTCACGTGCTTTTCGTACTTTCACAAATGTTCACACATACTCCAATTAACAGGGTAGCTGAGTATCTGTGAGCCTGTACATATTTCATGAGGAAAGTTTCACACACACACACACACACACACACACACACACACACACACACACACACACACACACACACACAGAAAGAGAGAGAGAGAGAAAGAGAGAAGACAAACAAAACCAGTGAAGATATATGACAATATAATGATCACACTAAAGTTTCTGAAAACCACTCCTCACGGTTTTCACCTCAGTATGTCTAACAGTATTAATAATAATACATTTTTGTGACATCTTCTGTCGCAGATCCCTAGTATTTTCTGAAACAGATTCTGAGTATCTTCTATCGCAGATTCTGAGTATGTTTTACAACAGATTATGAGTATGTTTTACAACAGATTCTATCTTCTACAACAGATTCTGAGTAGGCTACCTTCTACAACAGATTCTGTCTTCTACAACAGATTCTGTCTTCTACAACAGATTCTGTCTTCTACAACAGATTCTATCTTCTACAACAGATTCTGTCTTCTAGAACAGATTCTGAGTATCTTCTACAACAGATTCTGAGTATCTTCTACAACAGATTCTGTCTTCTACAACAGATTCTGAGTAGGCTACCTTCTACAACAGATTCTGTCTTCTACAACAGATTCTATCTTCTACAACTGATTCTATCTTCTACAACAGATTCTGAGTAGGCTACCTTCTACAACAGATTCTGAGTAGGCTACCTTCTACAACAGATTCTATCTTCTACAACAGATTCTATCTTCTACAACAGATTCTATCTTCTACAACAGATTCTATCTTCTACAACAGATTCTGAGTAGGCTACCTTCTACAACAGATTCTGAGTAGGCTACCTTCTACAACAGATTCTGAGTACCTTCTACAACAGATTCTGAGAGGCTACCTTCTACAACAGATTCTATCTTCTACAACAGATTCTGAGTACCTTCTACAACAGATTCTGAGTAGGCTATCTTCTACAACAGATTCTATCTTCTACAACAGATTCTATCTTCTACAACAGATTCTGTCTTCTACAACAGATTCTGTCTTCTACAACAGATTCTATCTTCTACAACAGATTCTATCTTCTACAACAGATTCTGTCTTCTACAACAGATTCTGTCTTCTACAACAGATTCTGTCTTCTACAACAGATTCTGTCTTCTACAACAGATTCTATCTTCTACAACAGATTCTACCTTCTACAACAGATTCTATCTTCTACAACAGATTCTATCTTCTACAACAGATTCTGAGTAGGCTACCTTCTACAACAGATTCTGAGTAGGCTACCTTCTACAACAGATTCTGAGTACCTTCTACAACAGATTCTGAGTAGGCTACCTTCTACAACAGATTCTATCTTCTACAACAGATTCTGAGTACCTTCTACAACAGATTCTGAGTAGGCTATCTTCTACAACAGATTCTATCTTCTACAACAGATTCTGTCTTCTACAACAGATTCTGTCTTCTACAACAGATTCTATCTTCTACAACAGATTCTATCTTCTACAACAGATTCTATCTTCTACAACAGATTCTGTCTTCTACAACAGATTCTGTCTTCTACAACAGATTCTGTCTTCTACAACAGATTCTGTCTTCTACAACAGATTCTGTCTTCTACAACAGATTCTACCTTCTACAACAGATTCTATCTTCTACAACAGATTCTGTCTTCTACAACAGATTCTGTCTTCTACAACAGATTCTGTCTTCTACAACAGATTCTACCTTCTACAACAGATTCTATCTTCTACAACAGATTCTGAGTATCTTCTATTGATCAGTTAAGACAGAATCAGCTACCAATCTACGATACTCAAAAGATTAGTGCAATAATCTAATGATTAAATATCAGACTGTCAATCAGAGGGTTCTGGGTTCATCATGCCTACATACCTCCTCCTCCACCTGATAGGTAAAAGGTGTGAATCTGTCTAATCTCTCAGATTCACATGTGTGAAGAGATATTACTGCCTAAGCTACACTGACTCCACAGAACAAGATGTCAACACCAGACTCGGAAATGCCTGGGGCGCACTAAATCAACTGGACAAAATCTGGAAATCCAATCTACCAGACAAACTGAAAAGGAACTTCTTCTGAGCAGCAGTAGAGTCCGTTCTTACATATGGCTCAATCGATTGGACCCTAACAACGACACTGGAGAGGAAGACTGATGGAGCATACACATGAATGCTGCGTGCAGCCCTGAACAAATCCTGGAGAGAACATCCAACTAACAAAGAGTTATATGGCAAGATCCCACCAATCAGTAAATCAATACGTCAATAAAGACTGCGCTTCGCGGGACACTGCTGGCGTAGCAAAGAAGAACTGGTGGGGGATGTTCTACTATGGAGACCCAGCCACGGCAAACAAAGACCAGGACGTCCAAAGAAGACCTTCATCGACCAACTGATCGATGATACGGGCTGTCAGTATGATGAACTACCTACTGTAATGTCTGACAGAGAAGGATGGAAGAAACGTGTCATGGATAGACGACCAAGCTCGACATGATGATGATGACTGCCTAAGCTCCCCTCATGTGTATATGTCAGCAGAACATCAAATATGCATGTTGAACATCCTGTAAATCTTGTCAGTGGCTGGATTATGGAAACACTGAAACAATCGGACGACACGCCCACCAAAGCCAAGAGTATGCAAACAATCTGCCAGCACAGAATGAGCAAAAGAATGCCTACATGTATCTGAGAACGACTGGGACGCTTCAAAAAAAATGTTCTGATATCTTTTATCACAAATGCTGCAGTAAGATCTATACACAAAATTCCAAAGTAACATTTATTATTTGTTATTTGTATTTAAAGCCCAGCCAACTGCACAGAGCCAAATCAGGGCTGTAACTGTTTCAAAACATACACAATACTTCAACAGGAAAAAAAGGAAAAGAAAATTAAATACACATATCAATGCATTCGTGCACATGGACCAAGGAGATGCCCCAGGCGCTGACCACTCCATCCAATTTATCACACAGGAGATTTCAAAAACATACCTGAATACAAATTTAAACATAATGAAGCACACTCAGCGCTTACATCAATTAAGATCCGATGCCAGATGAGGTATCTAGGATGACTGTGACTGTTAGAAGTAAATTAACCACACCAATCAGATCCACTAACACAGTGACAATTACAACTCATTTTTCTCATATCTACACATCATTTCTTGCACATGAGTTGCTGTTTGCTATAGCTGACCAAAAACACGAGAAAAAAAAAGGAAAATCTGTCAAATTTTCAATATTCTAATGGAATAAAACAAACTTTTGTTTTGGATTTTCGAAAATTGTGCTTGAAAACAGGAACAAGAAGGATAAGAATATTTATTTCACTGATGAAATGAGACAGGCACTAATTTTCAAGTACCTGGTCTTGTCAATCATACACACACACACACACACACACACACACACACACACACACACACACACACACACAACATAGAAATATAATCAACAAGTTCAGGACAAAATGTGGAACTTCAAAATGTTTTGCAATTCTCTAATTTTGCTGAACTTTTGTGATGAGCTTTGTTTGTTTAAATGTGTTCATCTGACTGCTTGCTTAAACATAAAACTTTGCTCAAATGTAAAACTGTTTTGGTTTCTGAACTGCAAAACCAAAACATGAAATGCTGATTTGGTTTTCACAAAACCTAGCTCCCAATCAGTAATTTTGCCGCCCAGATATTACCAGAGATATGTCATGCACACCTGAACCCTGACCTTCATGTCCAGCTGCTAGATATACAACTGCCAGAGGTTGTGACCCCACTTTTTTTTCTTCTCTTCATTATGCAACTAAATATGGAAATTCTGTGGGGAAAGTACACTCATCCAGAGCTGTCATCTCTACCTCAAGGCATCTGCTGCATTCCAGGGAAACTGTTAATGCTGCACAGAATGTCATCTCTTCTAAATCAATGTGTTTGCTACATTCAAAGAGATATTACTATGCTGGGGAGGTGGTTTGTAATCAAAAGGCTACTGGAACCTGTCTATCATTTCTGACACCAAGTGCAAATTTGGTTTGCAAATTTCCTGGTCAGTCAATTTCATGAATACTGAATTCATCTATGTGCGGGTTTGTTGTTGTTGTTGTTGTTGTTGTTGTTGTCATTGGTGGTGGTAGTGGTTTGTTGTTGTTGTTGTTGTTGTTGTTGTTGTCATTGGTGGTGATGGTGGTGGTGGTGGTGGTTTGTTGTTGTTGTTTCTTGTTTTGTTATGTTTTTGTAGAGGGATAGAAGGAGGTATGTGTCTGTCTGCTTATATGTTTGTTTGTCTGTTTATCTGGTCCAACTGACGACATTCATCGCACAAAACAGTATGCTTGAAGGTCAGACATCAGGGCGCATTTCTTTCACAAAATGACCCTCAAAATCTATAACCTTCTCACTCTCTCTCTTCCTATCTTTTACACACACACACACACACACACACACACACACACACACACACACACACACACACACACACACACACATACACACACACACACACACACACACACACATGCACACACACACACACACAGGCGCACACGCACAGGCGCACACATACACAACCAGTAGAAGCAGTACATCATGCACTCTTTAAGTAGGTAAAACTTGTACAGACATAAAATATCACACACACACACACACACACACACACACACACACACACACACACACACACACACACACACACACACACACACACACACACACACACACACATGCACACATGTATGCCTGCACAACATCAACAACAATGAGTCACAAAACACATAATAACACACCAATAAACTAACAATTATGATCTTGGACACACATACCAACATCCCAGACAAAACAGACGAAACAAAAAACAAAGAAAACAATAAGTAAGCTGGTCAGGCCATACTTATAGTCTGCCTTTTCTAAACTAGTCAGGACAAACTTAGTCTACCTTTTCTAGCACCTTCTGACACTTTCTGATGAACCATGAAATTCCACCAAATATAGCCTATAGAGTGTGAAAAGATGTGTGTGTGTGTGTGTGTGTGTGTGTGTGTGTGTGTGTGTGAGTGTGTGAGTGTGTGTATGTGTGTGTGTATGTGTGTGTGTGTGTGTGTGTGTGTGTGTGTGTGTGTGTGTGTGTGTGTGTGTGTGTGTGTGTGTGTGTGTGTGTGTGTGTGTGTGTGTGTGTGCGTGTGCGTGCGTGCATGTGTGTGGCGCCTGTGTATGTGTCTGTGTGAGTCTGTGAATGTATCAAAGATAAATGACAGAACAGTCTGACGTAAAGAAAAAGAAATGCACACACACGCACATACACACACAATCACAAAACCACAACATACGTGCACAGAACACACAACAAACAAACACACACACATGCACACACACACACACACACACACACACACAACACATATACACACCAAACACACACACACACACACACAAACACAACACACACAACACACACACACACACACACACTCACACACATACACACTCTCTCTCTCTCTCTCTCTCTCTCTCTCTCTCTCTCTCTCTCTCTCTCTCTCTTTTTTTTTTCTTTCTCTCTCTTTCATGCACACATGTATGCATGCATGCCACACACACACACACACACACACACAACACACAACACACACACACACACACACACACACACACACACACATACACACATTCGAAACAAAGGCAATCAAACCAACAGGACACACAAGAAACAAACAAACAAACAAACAAACAAAGTTATGCAGGGACTCACCCTAAGGGAACGGTCAAAAGAGGCACTGAAGACCTTGATTCCGGAAGCCGTCTGGAGGGCAGCCAAGGCGTACACAGTGCCAGAGTGACCCATCAGAGTGGACAGCTGTTTGTAAGTGCCCAGCTCCCACACCTTAGGTAATGACAATAAAGGATGATCAGTAATTTAACTCTTTCACTACTGCGCCCTGCACACCAGCATCCTTCACTGTCAACCATGCTAGCAATGCAAAAACTTGACCCTTTGACTCCCGCCCCCTGTGCACAAGCATCCTGCATTGTCAACCATGCCAGTAAAGCAAAAACTTAACCCTTTGACTCCTACACCCTGTGCACCAGCATCCTGCATTGTCAACCAAGCTAGCAAAGCAAAAACTTAACCCTTTGATTCCCTCAACCTGTTCACCTGCTCCCTGCAGGAAACTGGTGGACAGGGTGAGGGAATCAAAGGGTTAAGTCTTTCCAGTTGGTGGACAGGGTATGGGAGTCAAAGGGTTATTTCCCCTGCTCCCACACCTGAGGTAATGACAATGAATGATGATCAATAACTTAACCCTTTTACTCTCCCAGCTCCCAACACCTGAGACTATGACAACGAATAATGATCAATAACTTAACACTTTTACTCTCCCAGCTGCCAACACCTGAGACTGACAATGAATAACGATCAATAACTTAACCCTTTTACTCTCAGCTTCCACACCTGATGTAATGACAATGATTAACGATCAACAACTAAACCCTTTTACTCTCCCAGCTTCCATACTTGATGTAATGACAATGATTAACGATCAATAACTAAACCCTTTTACTCTCCCAGCTTCCATACTTGATGTAATGACAATGATTAACAATCAATAACTAAACCCTTTTACTCTCCCAGCTTCCATACTTGATGTAATGACAATGATTAACGATCAATAACTTAACCCTTTTACTCTCCCAGCTTCCACACCTGATGTAATGACAATGATTAACAATCAATAACTTAACCCTTTTACTCTACCAGCTGTCACACCTGATGTAATGACAATGATTAACAATCAATAACTTAACCCTTTTACTCTCCCAGCTGTCACACCTGATGTAATGACAATGATTAACGATCAATAACTTAACCCTTTTACTCTCCCAGCTGTCACACCTGATGTAATGACAATGATTAACGATCAATAACTTAACCCTTTTACTCTCCCAGCTTCCATACTTGATGTAATGACAATGATTAACGATCAACAACTAAACCCTTTTACTCTCCCAGCTGCCATACTTGATGTAATGACAATGATTAACGATCAACAACTAAACCCTTTTACTCTCACAGCTGCCATACTTGATGTAATGACAATGATTAACGATCAACAACTAAACCCTTTTACTCTCCCAGCTTCCATACTTGATGTAATGACATGATTAACAATCAATAACTAAACCCTTTTACTCTCACAGCTTCCATACTTAATGTAATGACAATGATTAACAATCAATAACTTAACCCTTTTACTCTACCAGCTGTCACACCTGATGTAATGACAATGATTAACAATCAATAACTTAACCCTTTTACTCTCCCAGCTGTCACACCTGATGTAATGACAATGATTAACAATCAATAACTTAACCCTTTTACTCTCCCAGCTGTCACACCTGATGTAATGACAATGATTAACAATCAATAACTTAACCCTTTTACTCTCCCAGCTTCCACACCTGATGTAATGACAATGATTAACGATCAACAACTAAACCCTTTTACTCTCACAGCTGCCATATTTGATGTAATGACAATGATTAACGATCAACAACTAAACCCTTTTACTCTCCCAGCTGCCATACTTGATGTAATGACAATGATTAACGATCAATAACTAAACCCTTTTACTCTCCCAGCTGTCACACCTGATGTAATGACAATGATTAACGATCAATAACTTAACCCTTTTACTCTCCCAGCTTCCATACTTGATGTCATGACAATGATTAACAATCAATAACTAAACCCTTTTACTCTCCCAGCTGCCATACTTGATGTAATGACAATGATTAACAATCAATAACTAAACCCTTTTACTCTCCCAGCTTCCATACTTGATGTAATGACAATGATTAACAATCAATAACTAAACCCTTTTACTCTCCCAGCTGCCATACTTGATGTAATGACAATGATTAACAATCAATAACTAAACCCTTTTACTCTCCCAGCTTTCATACTTGATGTAATGACAATGATTAACAATCAACAACTTAACCCTTTTACTCTCCCAGCTTCCACACCTGATGTAATGACAATGATTAACAATCAACAACTTAACCCTTTTACTCTCCCAGCTTCCACACCTGATGTAATGACAATGATTAACAATCAACAACTTAACCCTTTTACTCTCCCAGCTTCCACACCTGATGTAATGACAATGATTAACAATCAACAACTTAACCCTTTTACTCTCCCAGCTGTCACACCTGATGTAATGACAATGATTAACGATCAACAACTAAACCCTTTTACTCTCCCAGCTTCCACACCTGATGTAATGACAATGATTAACAATCAACAACTTAACCCTTTTACTCTCCCAGCTGTCACACCTGATGTAATGACAATGATTAACGATCAATAACTAAACCCTTTTACTCTCCCAGCTGTCACACCTGATGTAATGACAATGATTAACAATCAACAACTTAACCCTTTTACTCTCCCAGCTGTCACACCTGATGTAATGACAATGATTAACGATCATAACTAAACCCTTTTACTCTCCCAGCTGTCACACCTGATGTAATGACAATGATTAACGATCAACAACTAAACCCTTTTACTTTCCCAGCTGTCACACCTGATGTAATGACAATGATTAACGATCAACAACTAAACCCTTTTACTCTCCCAGCTTCCACACCTGATGTAATGACAATGATTAACAATCAACAACTTAAAACCCTTTTACTCTCCCAGCTTCCACACCTGATGTAATGACAATGAATGATATTCAACAACTTAACCCTTCTACTCTCTCAGTTCCTACACCTGAGGTAATGATGATTTAATAATCTAATAATGATGAATCTCACACACACACACTACCACACACACACACACACACACACACATACACACACACACACACACCACACATACACACACACACACACACACACACACACACACACACACACACACACACACAGAGGCACACAGACATGTACACACACATCAGATGTGCTCACACACAACACACACACACACACACACACACACACACACACACACACACACACACACACACACACATACACAACACACACACACACACACACACACACACACACCACACACAGGCACACAGACATGTACACACACATCAGACGTGCACACACACACATCAGACATGCACTCACACACATACACACATCCCGTCTAATATCGCTTATAGTGAAAAGACGTTAAATCAAAGAATGAACGAACGATACACACACACACACACACACATACACACACACACACACCCCACAAACAAACACACACACACACGCCCCTAAATCAATCAAAATAATCTATTCTTTTAATTTTTTAAAGGTGCAATGATAAAAAAATATTAAAAAAGAAAAGCATCATATACTGTAGTATTGGAGGATTTTGCCAGAACATAAGTACATGGAATATGCATTGTTCTTAGGCATCAACCGGGAATCTTATCTTTACTGGAAACTGGGATGTAAAAATGTACCATAGAGATGTCTGACCACATCTTGATCACACAGAAAGTGAAACTGTAAACATTCAGTCTATCATCTGCCATAGATCTACATGATCAGGACACATCTGGCGGTGAATGTATCCATTTCTACAGTTCCTGGTGCTGGCATGGAGCTTGGTGTTCAGTGTTTTGTAGTTGGCCATGTCTCCTGTAGCCCACTTGACAGAGGTGACATTGACGTTGCTTGTGAGCACCGTTCTCGTCTGATGTAAATGACCCGTGCATACATCCGTGCTATATTGCATGGTACCATGGCTTTTCAGAAAGTATCAGCATGCCTGGTATCTTTGACTTCATCATTCCAGGTTTTCTGTAAGGGACATCCCACCCTTAGCTCATAACCAAAAGACTTATCCTGTGAGTGCAGAGGGCGAGGCTTTAGGTGGTCCTTATCCACTTGATGGCTCCATCATAGGACATATTTTCTAGGTATGGCCTTCCCAAGTATCATTCCACCCCGTCCTGACAGGAACCATTCCGAGCTGGACCAAGACTGCTTATTCATCTAAGCAATCTGGTTTATTTCACTGCCAACTTCTATATCAGAAGGCTGTTTGCCACCTGGGACTCATTGGACTGGAGATGGTCATCCTACTACCAAAGCCACTTGCCACCTGGGACCCAGTGGGCTGGAGATGGTCACTCCACTACCAAGCTTTTCACTTCAAAACAAAGGCTCACTCTTCATCTGTGTGCTTTTCACCTTCACTGACGAACATCTAGAATGTACAACAAAAGCACAAGGGACTCACATGAATGCAGTTTTCGTAGGTGCCACACAAGATGTGGTGCTGCGTGATGGTGATGCTGTAAACGCTGCCTCCAGATGTCTCCAGGTTTCGCACACACTCTAAGCTGCTCAAATCCCACATCTGCTCACAACACAAACACAACAAAGCCATGCAAATATTTACACACATCAATATCCAGTCAAGTAGCAGTCAGCCTGTGTTGTTTGTTTGTTTGTTTTGTTTTTTAGCATTACTAAGTCATGTAGTAGTCTGCCAGTGTTATGTTTGTTTTGTTTTTTAGCATTACTAAGTCATGTAGTAGTCTGCCTGTGTTATGTTTTTGTTTTTTAGCATTACTAAGTCATGCAGTAGTCTGCCTGTGTTATGTTTGTTTTGTTTTTTAGCATTACTAAGTCATGTAGTAGTCTGCCTGTGTTATGTTTGTTTTGTTTTTTAGCATTACTAAGTCATGTAGTAGTCTGCCTGTGTTATGTTTGTTTTGTTTTTTAGCATTACTATGTCATGTAGTAGTCTGCCTGTGTTATGTTTGTTTTGTTTTTTAGCATTACTAAGTCATGTAGTACTCTGCCTGTGTTATGTTTGTTTTGTTTTTTAGCATTACTATGTCATGTAGTAGTCTGCCTGTGTTATGTTTGTTTTGTTTTTTAGCATTACTATGTCATGTAGTAGTCTGCCTGTGTTATGTTTGTTTTGTTTTTTAGCATTACTATGTCATGTAGTAGTCTGCCTGTGTTATGTTTGTTTTGTTTTTTAGCATTACTATGTCATGTAATACTCAGTCTGTGTTATTTGTTTGTTAGTTTTGATTTTTAGCATTACTATGTCATGTAATACTCAGTCTGTGTTATTTGTTTGTTAGTTTTGATTTTTAGCATTACTATGTCATGTAGTACTCAGCTTTTGTTATTTGTTTGATTTTTTAGAATTGCTACGTCATACAGTCGTCAGTCTGTGTTATTTGTTTGCTATATATTTTAGCATTACTGTATTTGTTAACACATGGTTGATTTATGCCTGATTCAAATGAGAGCTAAAAAGCTGTGGACTCAACATCTGATGTCTTGAGTTCAATCCCGGCCTGCAACTTTATACAAATTGTCCTCTTCGTCTCTTTATATCAACTGTCGAGTCTGTGTTACTCTACATCTCGGAAACATGGACCTTAACAAAGCAGATGGAGAAGAGTCTTGATGGGACATATACTCGACTCGTATGTTAAGGATGGCATAAAATGTCTCTTGGAAGCAGCACATGACTAACGAAGAGCTATATGGATACCTCCCTAAAGTTAGTGACAAGGTAAGAACACGTAGGCTTCGCCTAGCCAGTCCCTGTATGCGACATCCATAGGAAGCTGCTTCACAACTTGTACTGTGGCAGCCAACTGGATAAAGAGCGAACAAGGGAAGGAAGACAACAGACTTTACTGATCTTCTCAAAAGGGAAACTGGCCTCGAAAACATTGATGAGATCAAGGCAGCTATGTTGGACAGGAGCAAGTGGAAGGAGTACATTACAGAGGCTCGATCGGGAGATCGGCCTAACTAACTAACTTCATGGCAGTCTTAATGCTGCCATCATTCTGGAGATGTCAACCCAATGTTTGATAGGTTCCACACATAGTTTTACGCAGGCTCAAGGAGTCTGAAAGATAATTACTGGCAGATTCAGGTGAAGCTCATAGGAAGTTCTACAAGGTCAGTGAAATCATTTTGAACATATTCCAAACTCTAGAGAGAAGGGAAACAGACTGAAGAAAATGAAGGGAAAGACGGAAATCGAGAAGGGTACAGAGGCATACAGACAGACAGAAATGTGCAAGTATAAATCAAAGCACAATAAAAATAAAAGACAATTAAGACAACAATGATGATCATTTGACTCAGACATGCTGTACACACACACACACACACACACACACACACACACACACACACGCTCATACACATGCATGCATGCACACACACACCACACACACACACACACACGCTCATACACATGCATGCACACAACACACACACACACACACACACACACACACACACACACACACACACACACATGCACACACACACACACACACGCACACACACATGCTCACGCACATGCACACACACACACACACACACACACACACAAACACACATACGTCACACACACACACACACACATGCTCAACACATCACAGCATGCACACACACACACACACACACACACATACACACACACACGCATCATCACACACACACATGCACACACACAACACACACACACACACACACACACACACACACACACACCACACACACATAATATATATAACACAAAATTCAACCACAAACAAAACTGACCTTGATAGTCTGGTAAGACCCGCTAATCAAGTAGTCTTGGGTGGCAGTCAGCGCCCTCACCCAGTGGTTCAAGCCTGTCAACTCTTTCTTCTGCTCGTACGTGTACACATCCCATACCTGCCAGTACACAACAATACAGACATGTAGTCATCACATAACAGGTACCGTAATCAAGTGGACATACATCAAATTTTCAATCAAGAATGTCTCAACTTTGATCCACCAAGACACCTCCTCCTTTTTTTTTTTTGAGATCAGTTTTTTCCCACAAAGCTTTGTGGGAGAGTACAGGGAATCTTGCTATTTATCTTTTATACAATTCCATGATGATGAAATTAGATGGACAGAGGTAGTGCACGCATTCTCTCTCTCTCTCTCTCTCTCTCTCTCTCTTCTCTCTCTCTCTCTCTCTCTCTCTCTCTCTTCTCAGCCCACCTCCTCCTCATAGGATATGTTTGGCATGCCCCATGGGTGTCCCCTAGCCAGTGTTTTTTTAAGTATATAATCAACATAATCATTTAAGTTAAATTACAACATGCAGACTATTCATACCATTCTATTCTTTTCTATATTAATAATTCATCTTGAGAATCAACCATTCTGACACAAGATATAAATAGAAATACAAAAAGAAAGAAAGAGAAAGAGACAGAAGAAAGACAAGAGCAGAAACAAAACTCTGCTTTTGGCAAAGCTTACCCTGACAACTTTAAGAGATCCACTGAACAACATGTTTTTGGCAGCCACCAGGGTACACACAGGATTGTCATGGGCCTTGATCACCTGGACGTTTTCATAGTTGTCCACATTCCACGCCTGATGCCACAAAATACACATCAATTAATACAGGTTACAGAATCAAGCCAGACAAACAGCAAATACTGAACATTTTCCTTCATATGTAAAAAATGCAAACAGAATCAAATTCATGTGACAAATAGACTGGTTCTATTGGTACAGCTAAGAACCCCAGATCTGATGTCTTGAGTTTGATCCCACCCAGCAACTTAACATTTGGCCTGTCCAATTACCTTCTTAACCCTTTGACTCCCGGAAATCCTGTCTACCAGTATCCTGCATTGCAAACCATGCTAGCAAAGGAAAAACTTAACCCTTTTGACTCCCGCAAACCCTGTCTATCAGCATCCTGCATTGCCAACCATGTTAACAAAGCAAAAACTTAGCCCTTTGATTCCCTCACCCTACCCACCAGCTTCCTGTAGGAAGAGGGCTAAGTTTTTGCCGTTGGTGGACAGGATGCGGAAGTCAAAGAGTTATTGATCCAATCACTAGGTGGTGATAACTTCTGTTTCATAGGTCTCATTCTCTCCCACTCTCATCCCCTCCTCATTTCAAGACCTCGTCAGCGCATCAGGTTTTGCACAGGCTCAAGGAGTCTGCCATATAATAACTGTCAGATCTGGGTGGGGCACATACACAATTAATTGTCCAAGTGATGAATCCTTCTTGAACAAACGCTAAATTTCATACTCATGCAACAACCAAAACAGCAGAACAAACTTTTGTGCGAGACTCACATGTCCCAAATATGAATGAACAAGAAATAGCAGATTAAACTTTTATGATATCCAGTATGAAAAACCTTATGGCTCCCATGTCCCAAATATGAATGAACATGAAATAACAGATTAAACTTTTATAATATCCAGTATGAAAAACCTTATGGCTCCCATGTCCCAAATATGAATGAACATGAAATAACAGATTAAACTTTTATAATATCCAATATGAAAAACCTTATGGCTCCCATGTCCCAAATATGAATGAACATGAAATAGCAGATTAAACTTTTATAATATCCAATATGAAAAACCTTATGGCTCCCATGTCCCAAATGTGAATGAACATGATTTGTAAACATCCATTGAGAAAAACCTGAATAATCTTCAAACATGCTGTCATCTTACTCAAGTTCTGATTTTTCATTTTACACACTGATTTCCTATCAAGTAAGATCTAAGTCTATCAAGTTTACATCAACATATTTACAACATGTATAACTTTTCAGAGAATAGCTAAAAATGTTTCAACTTAAATCTCTGTAAGCAATCACAGGAG
>CM060305.1:167955235-167977735 GCA_030674185.1 Monoplex corrugatus
CTGGTGGATAAGGTGTGGGAGTGAAAGGGTTAAATTTTTGGAGCTGGTGGATAAGGTGTGGGAGTGAAAGGGTTAAATTTTAGGAGCTGGTGGATAAGGTGTGGAAGTGAAAGGGTTAAATTTTAGGAGCTGGTGGATAAGGTGTGGGAGTGAAAGGGTTAAATTTTTGAAGCTGGTGGGTAAGGTGTGGGAGTGAAAGTGTTAAATTTTTGGAGCTGGTGGTTAAGGTGTGGGAGTGAAAGGGTTAAATTTTAGGAGCTGGTGGATAAGGTGTGGGAGTGAAAGGGTTAAATTTTAGGAGCTGGTGGATAATGTGGGAGTGAAAGTGTTAAATTTTAGGAGCTGGTAAGGTGTGGGAGTGAAAGGGTTAAATTTTAGGAGCTGGTGGATAAGGTGTGCGAGTGAAAGGGTTAATTTTTTGGAGCTGGTGGGTAAGGTGTGGGAGTGAAAGGGTTAAATTTTAGGAGCTGGTGGATAAGGTGTGGGAGTGAAAGGGTTAAATTTTTGGAGCTGGTGGATAAGGTGTGGGAGTGAAAGGGTTAAATTTTAGGAGCTGGTGGATAAGGTGTGGGAGTGAAAGGGTTAAATTTTTGGAGCTGGTGGGTAAGGTGTGGGAGTGAAAGGGTTAAATTTTAGGAGCTGGTGGATAAGGTGTGGGAGTGAAAGGGTTAAATTTTTGGAGCTGGTGGATAAGGTGTGGGAGTGAAAGGGTTAAATTTTAGGAGCTGGTGGATAAGGTGTGGGAGTGAAAGGGTTAAATTTTAGGAGCTGGTGGATAAGGTGTGGGAGTGAAAGGGTTAAATTTTAGGAGCTGGTGGATAAGGTGAGGGAGTGAAAGCAATAAGTTGATAACTTCTACCATTGGAAAATAAGAATCACTGTCATTGTCATATAAGCTAAAACAAACAGCAAATGAACATAACAAACATTACATAACAAAAAGCTTACCTCCTGCAGTTGCCCCAAGGTTGATCCTATTGTTGATACTGGTCAGTTCTTCCTGTATACATGCATTAACATGTTAGAATATTTTGTATAAGTGAGCTATGACTTGCTTAAATTTTTTCTTGAAGCAGTTTTTAAACAGGTTGCCAAAATAGCAAATAAAAATAAAAATGTTTTAAAATACACTAAAATACAGTATACATAAAATGCACAATTGTATGAATAAGAAATAAGCTTTGAGATTCAAACAGCTAAAATCAGACTGCAGCACACAACAGGCCTTTAGTAAGAACTTGTAATGAATAAGTAAAATTTCAAAATGATGGTCAGAAAACAAGGAAAGAAAGGAAACAACTAATTAACCACACTAAAAGCACCAAAAAAAATTTTTAATGTAAAAAAATAATGAAAATTTTTTTGTAAAATACAGCAATGTCACTCATCCTGCTTCTGACAACAAAACAGACAAAGAGTACAGGCAGGCTTACTCAGTGATGTCAATCGGTCTAATTTGGTACTTTGAAATTTGGAATCCTGAAAATTAGACACTGTTGTCACTGAGGAACTACAAGACTGGCATTTTGAGGAAAAGACTAGTCATACAGGAATATCTGAAACTCTAAAATCATTTAAACCCCTTACTATCAACTTAAAGGTTTTCAGTCAATGCAAGATGAGATGTCCAAAGCAGGAAAATTCAGTAAATGGTGGCCAAAACATCCAACCAATCTATCAATCCATCAGGCTTCCAGGTGGCCCATTAGCTGGGTGTTTGAGCGCCATGCTCATAATGCAGTGGTTGTGAGTTTACCCCTCAGGGGGGGGGGCATTTTTTTTTTTTTCCAAAGGCCATACCATGTTGATATCATCAGTCCTCATCTGATTACCAAAGTTAAGCAACACCGAGCCCCATTAATACTGGATGAGTGATTGCCTGGGAACACCAGTGCTGCTGGCACCTGAGAAATGCAGGTTGCTTGATTCCTTTGACAGTCATGGACTCAAGACCTGACATCTTAAGCTCAATAATGCAACATGAAAAACTGGCCTGTTCATTGCCATCTATCATTCTGCTGGTGTCAGCTTAGTGTTTCATAGGTCCCTCTTCACTCCCAACCCCTATCCTTCTAGTATATATGGTTTTGTGCAGACTCAGGAAGTATGTCAGTTAACTCCTAGCAGATTTGGGTGGAGCGCTTACGGAATTATTCAAGCCTGATGAATCCATCTTGAATGAACTCCAAACACAAATCCAAAAGAAATTCACAGCTGAACTGTTTTAGCTATAATCTCAGTACAACAATGTATATCGTGTGGTCAGTATGAAAATGGTTGTACACACAAAACAATCACCGTTTACTGAATAAATATCATGGTTTTACATATTAATCAATGTAAATATAAAGACTATTCAAAAAATTAATTTGTTCAGGAGACATTTCCAAACTGTATGTATGATACTGAAAAACATGTTTCACTAATGATTATGAACTACAGTAGATCTTAAACTGGCTGGTTGTTTGATAAATCATTGATTGAACGTGTCTGACTAAATCATGTGTCATTATCTTGGCTCAAATCATTTGACTGAACTGTATGTACTGTTCTTCTGTAAATGTTACACATCTGCATGATGATGTTTCCACAATACTGGTGCATGCCGTACATATGACAAGTATGTATGCGTGTTTGTATTCCTTCTTATAAAAAGTCGAAAAAGAAATAAATTATGCACATAAGGACAGAGTGGTCCCTCTAACACATTACAGTAGTCTACATATTATAGCCCCCAAACCATAGTGCAGACATATACATGTTGCATACAGGTTCTCTACATCACACACATGTACATGCTAAATTGTGAAAAAGTTCAAAATAATGAAACAAAAGATGAATCCAAAGCAATCAGCAAAGACACAGACCAACTTACATTCACAACTCCAAATTCTCTTCTGTTTTCAATGATCTCACCCATCAGTTTCTCCTGGTTCACCTCCATCTCCACTGAAAGAAATATAATAATAATAAATCATTCTTGTATAATGTTATTCTCAAAACTCACTCGGATTCACTGTGAATAACACATTTTACATGACACAGAGTACAATAAGGATACATACACATCAGAACACACACTGACAAAGATGCACAGATGAATACATACCAACAATGTCCAACCATACAGACACATATCTACGATCATAACACACACACTATACATACACATATCTACGATCATAAACACACACCATACATACACATATCTACGATCATAACACACACACCATACATACACATATCTACGATCATAACACACACACCATACATACACATATCTACGATCATAACACACACACCATACATACACGTATCTACAATCATAACACACACACCATACATACACATATCTACGATCATAACACACACACCATACATACACATATCTACGATCATAACACACACACCATACATACACGTATATCTATGATCATAAACACACACACCATACATACACGTATCTACGATCATAACACACACACCATACATACACATATCTACGATCATAACACACACACCATACATACACATATCTACAATCATAACACACACACCATACATACACATATCTACGATCATAACACACACACCATACATACACATATCTACGATCATAACACACACCATACATACACATATCTACAATCATAACACACACACCATACATACACATATCTACAATCATAACACACACACCATACATACACGTATCTACAATCATAACACACACACCATACATACACATATATACGATCATAACACACACACCATACATACACATATATACGATCATAACACACACACCATACATACACATATCTACGATCATAACACACACACCATACATACACATATCTACAATCATAACACACACACCATACATACACATATATACGATCATAACACACACACCATACATACACATATCTACGATCATAACACACACACCATACATACACATATCTATGATTATAACACACACCATACATACACGTATATACGATCATAACACACACACCATACATACACATATCTATGATCATAAAACACACACCATACATACACATATCTACAATCATAACACACACACCATACATACACATATCTACAATCATAACACACACACCATACATACACATATCTAGATCATAACACACACACCATACATACACATATCTATGATCATAACACAACACCATACATACACATATCTACGATCATAACACACACCATACATACACATATCTACGATCATAACACACACACCATACATACACATATCTACGATCATAACACACACCATACATACACATATCTACGATCATAACACACACACCATACATACACATATCTACGATCATAACACACACCATACATACACATATCTACGATCATAACACACACAAAACACATACTACATCTACACATACATCACTATCTACATCACACACACCCATACATACACATATCTACGATCATAACACACACAACCACTACATATAACACCATATCTACGATCATAACACACACCATACATACACATATCTACAATCATAACACACACCATACATACACATATCTACGATCATAACACACACACATACATACACATATCTACAATCATAACACACACCATACATACACATATCTACATCATAACACACACCATACATACACATATCTACAATCATAACACACACCATACATACACATATCTACGATCATAACACACACACCATACATACACATATCTACAGATCATAACACACACCATACATACACATATCTACAATCATAACACACAACCATACATACACATATCTACGATCATAAACACACACCATACATACACGAATATACTAACGATCATAACACACACCATACATACACATATCTACGATCATAACACACACAACCATACATCATAACACACCATCATACTTACGATCATAACACACACCATACATACACATATCTACGATCATAACACACACCATACATACACTATCTACGATCATAACACACACCATACATACACATATCTACGATCATAACACACACCATACATACACATATCTACGATCATAAACACCACAACATCATACATACAACATATCTACGATCATAAACACACACCATACATACACATATCTACGATCATAACACACACCATACATACACATATCTACGATCATAACACACACCATACATACACATATCTACGATCATAACACACACCATACATACACGTATATACGATCATAACACACACCATACATACACATATCTACGATCATAACACACACCATACATACACATATCTACGATCATAACACACACCATACATACACATATCACGATCATAACACACACCATACATAACATATCTACGATCATAACACACACCATACATACACGTATATACGATCATACAACACACACCATACATACACATATATACGATCATAACACACACCCATACATACACGTATCTACGATCATAACACACACATCATACACAATCTACATCATAAACACACACATACATACACGTATCTACGATCATAACACACACACCATAACATCAACACATATCTACGATCATAACACACACCATACATACACATATCTACGATCATAACACACACCATACATACACATATCTACGATCATAACACACACCATACATACACGTATCTATGATCATAACACACACCATACATACATGTATATACGATCATAACCACACACATACATACGATCATAACACACACCATACATACACGTATCTACGATCATAACACACACCATACATACACGTATATACGATCATAACACACACCATACATACACATATATACGATCATAACACACACCATACATACACTTATCTACGATCATAACACGCATCATACATACAAATATATACGATCATAACACACACCATACATACACGTATCTACGATCATAACACACACCATACATACACGTATATACGATCATAACACACACCATACATACAACATATATACGATCATAACACACACCATACATACACGTATCTACGATCATAACACACACCATACATACACATATATACGATCATAACACACACAACCCATACATACACATATAATGATATATACGATCATAACACACACCATACATACACGTATCTACGATCATAACACACATCATACATACACATATCTACGATCATAACACACACCATACATACACATATCTACGATCATAACACACATCATACATACACATATCTACGATCATAACACACATCATACATACACATATCTACGATCATAACCACCCCCCCCCCCCCCCCCCCCCCCCCCCCCCCCCCCCCCCCCCCCCCCCCCCCCCCCCCCCCCCCCCCCCCCCCCCCCCCCCCCCCCCCCCCCCCCCCCCCCCCCCCCCCCCCCCCCCCCCCCCCCCCCCCCCCCCCCCCCCCATAACACACACCATACTACACATATTACGATCATAAACACACACCATACATACACATATCTACGATCATAACACACACCATACATACATATCTACATCATAACACACACCATACATACACGTATATACGATCATAACACACACCATACATACACATATCTACGATCATAACACACACATACATACCAGTATATACGATCATAACACACACCATACATACACGTATCTACGATCATAACACACACCCATACATCACATATTACGATCATAACACACAACCATACATACACATATCTACGATCATAACACACACCATACATACACATATCTACGATCATAACACACACCATACATACACGTTTTAACGATCATAACACACACCATACATACACATATCTACGATCATAACACACACCATACATACACATATCTACGATCATAAACACTACAACTACACATCACCATACATACACATATATACGATCATAACACACACCATACATACACATATTACGATCATAACACACACCAAAAAAAAAAAAAAAAAAAAAAAAAAAAAAAAAAAAAAACACACACCATACATACACGTATCTATGATCATAACACACATCATACATACACATATCTACGATCATAACAAACACCATACATACACATATCTACGATCATAACACACACCATACATACACATATCTACGATCATAAACACACCATACATACACGTATCTACGATCATACACACACCATACATACATGTATATACGATCATAACACACACCATACATACGATCATAACACACACCATACATACACGTATCTACGATCATAAACACACACCATACATACACGTATATACGATCATAACACACACCATACATACACATATATACGATCATAACACACACCATACATACACTTATCTACGATCATAACACGCATCATACATACAAATATATACGATCATAACACACACCATACATACACGTATCTACGATCATAACACACACCATACATACACGTATATACGATCATAACACACACCATACATACACATATATACGATCATAACACACACCATACATACACGTATCTACGATCATAACACACACCATACATACACATATATACGATCATAACACACACCATACATACACATATAATGATATATCGATCATAACACACACCATACATACACGTATCTACGATCATAACACACATCATACATACACATATCTACGATCATAACACACACCATACATACACATATCTACGATCATAACACACATCATACATACACATATCTACGATCATAACACACATCATACATACACATATCTACGATCATAACACACATCATACATACACATATCTATGATTATAAATGCACACATATCTATCTCAAATATAAAAAGCCATTAACAGTTCTGTAGTTTCAATTTCAATTTCAGTTTGTTTTTTTTCAAAATGACATTGCAGCCGCTGAATGACTGTACATACACAAACACCATAACTTGCATGTGATGAAATATGCAAATTAACAATGACATATGCTAATGTATAAGCTTGCACATAAACCCTACAGGCTGATGAGGTCTCAAGGTTCCCAGCCAACTGAAAAGATTGTACTGTTTATTCGTTTGTAGTTTGTTAAATCAGAGTATTTATTTGTTTGATTGCTGTTTGTCTGTCTGTCTAGATGGTTGGTTGGTTGGTTGGTTGGTTGGTTGGTTGGTTGGTTGGTTGGTTGGTTGGTTGGTTGGTTGGTTTGTTGGTTGGCTGGCTGGCTGGCTGGCTGGTTGGTTGGTAAATTGTATTTGTTTGTTTTTGTGTTGCTGTTTGTCTGTCTGTCTGGTTGGTTGGTTGGTTGGCTGGTTGGTTGGTAAATTGTTTTTGCTTGTTTGTGTTTGTTTTTGGATGGGGGTCCAGTTTAGTCTTGTTTTGTTTTGTTTTGTTTCAGTCTGGTTTGGTTTGGTTTGGTTTGGTTTGGTTTGGTTTGGTTTGGTTTGGTTTGGTTTGGATTTGTTTCAATTCATTTGTTTTGTTTCATTTTTTTCTGTTTTTTGTTTTGTTTCAAGTTGTTTTGTCACAACGTTTTTCCTTTTTTTTTATAATGGGATTACGTTTCTGCTCTTTTGTCATTACTGTATACATGTTTATACATGCAAATGGATTTTTTTTGTCTAGAATGTTGCCAGGGTCAACTTCTTTGTCGCTGTGGGCTGTTATCTGTGTGCTGAATGTGCACTGTGCATGTGACTTCAGTTTACTGTTTCCTCTGTCGCCGTGGGCTCTTATCTGTGTGCTGAATGTGTACTGTGCATGTGACTTCAGTTTACTGTCTCCTCTGTCGCCGTGGGCTCTTACCTGTGTGCTGAATGTGTACTGTGCATGTGACTTTATTGTCTCCTCTGTCGCCGTGGGCTCTTACCTGTGTGCTGAATGTGTACTGTGCATGTGACTTTATTGTCTCCTGTCGCCGTGGGCTCTTACCTGTGTGCTGAATGTGTACTGTGCATGTGACTTTATTGTCTCCTGTCGCCGTGGGCTCTTACCTGTGTGCTGAATGTGTACTGTGCATGTGACTTTATTGTCTCCTGTCGCCGTGGGCTCTTATCTGTGTGCTGAATGTGTACTGTGCATGTGACTTCAGTTTACTGTCTCCTCTGTCGCCGTGGGCTCTTACCTGTGTGCTGAATGTGTACTGTGCATGTGACTTTATTGTCTCCTCTGTCGCCGTGGGCTCTTACCTGTGTGCTGAATGTGTACTGTGCATGTGACTTTATTGTCTCCTCTGTCGCCGTGGGCTCTTACCTGTGTGCTGAATGTGTACTGTGCATGTGACTTCAGTTTACTGTCTCCTCTGTCGCCGTGGGCTCTTATCTGTGTGCTGAATGTGTACTGTGCATGTGACTTCAGTTTACTGTCTCCTCTGTCGCCGTGGGCTCTTATCTGTGTGCTGAATGTGTACTGTGCATGTGACTTTACTGTCTCCTTTGTCGCCGTGGGCTTTATCTGTGTGCTGAATATGTACTGTGCACATGACTTCAGTTTACTGTCTTGTGCAAAATACTAGCACCCAGACCACTATTCAAGGTCCGGTGAAGGAGGGAGAAAACTTCCTGTCCAACTGGGAATCAAACCCAGGATCTCTTGCACCCTAAGCAGTAGTGTTAACCACTAAGCCACCACTCCACTTCAACCATCTTGTAGAGATGGCAGGACTTACTGGACTGCTATAGGAAACAAATTTCATAACTATTTTGGTAAATCCCGATGTTGCAGGCAGATCCTACAATTTGTTTCAATCTAAAAATATCTTACTGTATCTGCACACACACACACACACACACACACACACACACACACACACACATGTATTTAGAATATGTCAACAGAAAGTAAATTTGTTTAACATTGTGGACAAAACACTTAATAAAGAAGATGCCAACAAATATTCACTTGTTTAGAACAACTATCTTTAAAAACAGCACATCTGGTATTACTCAGTGCTTAAAACAGGAGGAGGAAAAAAACACTGAAACTAGGGGGGTCCGGGGCAAATCAGGGGCCATAACTTGCGCGTCATTGCTATGAACGCTTGCAAGCCGATCACGGATGCCTTGCTCCTTTCGGTTTTTTTTTTTTTTTTTTTTTTGACACACCGAAATCGCGGAATTCCGCCTAGACGCGGAACATTTTAAGCCCTGATTACTTGAACGTCAATGGTCTTCTATTCTGATTTTTGCATGGGGCATCATAAATATAAATGGAAAAAAAAAAGGCATCATAAAGCATAAATAACAAAACAAGAACAACAATACAGACACTGAAATAATACATGATACTGTAAATTTTGTAACGGTTCTCAGCATGTGTATATGGAAGTCAACAATTTTTTTACTGTGTTACGGATGCTTTGTCCAAAAAGTTAATCCTTTTTGCTCCCATAGTGACATATATTCCCATCACCAATTCAGTACTAATTTTAGGCCAAGTATAGACATAAATAAATTTAACCCTTTGACTCCCGCATCCTGTCCACCAGCTTTCTGCATTGTCAACCATGCAAGCAAAGCAAAAACTTAACCATTTGACTCCCTTACCCTATCCACCAGCTTCCTGCAGGAACCTGGTGAATAGGTGTAAGGAGTCAAAGGGTTAAGTTTTTGCAGTTGGTGGATAGGCTGTGGGAGTCAAAGGGTTAATATAGTGTTACTCTCCAAACTCATGTGGACTCACTGCACATGAAACATAACCAGACTTTTGAGTGGAACATGGAAAATCAAGCTGTTAGGTGAGCAAACAATACAATCACTGAGCTGATACATGTTGCACTTTTGCATCTTCGATGGGGCGCATGCTGGGCGTTTTCATGTCTCCATAGGCCACTGACCATCATCATGGCTTAAACAGGATTTTTAAACAGTTTGTTCGATATTCTGCACACATGCTGACCTGGAAATCAGAAAAATCACCCTTTACTCATCACGTGGAGGTATCTAGGCAGATCAAATGACATTTGATTGGTAGTCTAACGTTTACCCACCTTGACCCCTGCACCTGTCTCCCCACTTCACTGTACCTAATGATGAACTTTCAAGATCTTCTTTGAAAACCTGTCACTTCTGCTGGTCTGTCATCGGCATGATTAGAAACAGGATTTTTACTGTCCTTCCCAAAGTAAACAAAAAATAAATAAGTATATAAAAAAAAAAGTTCAAAAATTGAAATAATAAAAGCTCATTAAGAGGTCATAAAGAAAAGATAAATAATGATTCATCTAAAGATTCTCACCCAGTTTCATATCCACACTCTTCTCCAAACTCTCCAGGCGTTCTGACAATTTCCCCAGCATGGATCTCAGAAATTCAATCTCCTGGTCCTTCTGATTCAGAGACAACTGGAGGTCACCCATCTTTTCATCCACACGGTGCAGAAAGTCTTTCATGCCCTCAAATCGACAGACTTTGAGGTGCTCTTCAAGGTCTTCTTGCGTTCCTACAAACTCACAACTGAAAGAGATAAAGCGCACAGCTGTTAATAGTACAGAAAATGCGATGATAATTTTCACTATTAAATTCAACTTCAGCAGGACTGTGAATACTAGATTCTTTGCCATTTTAAACTATAACTTCAGTCTTGTTTTTTTTGGGGGGGAGGGGAGGGGCATAGGAGAGGCACCATCATCAGCACCATTTCTTTGTGTCTACCCCGATGCTGCTCATTTTCTGGCTCTCCAACACACCTCCAAGGGTTGCACACTGCATATAACTTCATAATATATCCTGGCATTAACCTTGCCTAAGAGATACAAGCAACTTAGATGCTAGTCAGAAATTTTGGTCAACACCTATATAACACATATGTAAAGTGGATGAAACTTGACTGCATGGTCCCAGTCTTCTTAACAAGCCCATAGAGCACTGAACTCTAGGTAGGAGCTGGTTGTGGTCGAAAAAGTACACGATGATTTTCTGGACTGACGTGGGTTCAAACCTGCCAGTCAGCTCTGCATTGCACTGACCACTTCAACATGTTCACTGGTGATGACAGTCATTAAATTCTCTGTCAACATCTATTTTCAACTAAGTTCAATTTAAAAGTACTTCTACAGTCACCTTTTCAATCTGTGGAACAGTGATCCCATGTAAGAACCTGTGTTAATTACATAGTTTTCTGATAGTAGCTTGGACAGAGATTGTTTCTACTATGGGACAGTGTAACAACTACTTAACTCTTTTCCTGCCATGGTCGCAATCAAGCGACTTCCCGTACGACCGCCATGGTCGCATTTGTGCGACTTAGAGGGGTCATGCTAAACGACAACTTTTCACGCGGGTACAAAGCTTCTGTCAGCTCCACTGGTGAATGCAGGCGACTGTGCTGTTTTTAAACTTTACCCAGCGACTTAGTTTTTCAGCAGTAAGGCTGAAGTGTGGCTTCATTAACTGTCGGAATTTATGTCATGTTTTCTCCGAAGCGTTTTCTCCAAAATGCTGCAAATCAACATCAGCGGTTTACAGCACACAAAGTGATGCACCTGCTTTTTCCTGGGAGTGGTATCCTATGGAAGATCCAGTTGATCAAGACGGCTTCCTCTATTTACCAAAGAGGGGGTACTTCTTGACACAACTGACTTTTCTCCTGTTCAATATTTTCAGCTTTTTTATAATAAACCGTATGAAAAAAAATTGTTTTTCTTTATGATAAGATTATCCGTGGAATAATCAATCAAGCACATAAACATAAGAGAGCATTCATATATAAACACAACATCTGCCCTTTACACAACAAAAAAAGTGAGTGAAAACCTTTAATAGTCTTTGAGATACAAGCTTTTAACAATGCATACTGCGCTGTAAAATTGGCTGCCTAAAATATACTTGGCACTGAGGAGTGCCATTTTTGGGGAAACTTGGCGGTGAGTGGTGAAAGAGTTAAAATATGTACTTATTTTAAAGTGTGATCATAAGAGTCAGGAATAAATTAAGCAACATAATGAATTATAACAGATCAATGATACAGTCTTTTAAAATGATCAGAAGAAGGGAAAGAGTTAAAGACAGATACAAACCATCAAAGAAAACTTTTTTTTAAAAAAAAGACAAACAGCACCATAGGAGAAAAGGTAAAGTGAGAATGTATTTTACGATCATTCCCACTAAGTTAATACAACATAAATTGTGACTAAAATATTTTTGTAAACAAAACACAAATACTGCAATTTTCGACACAATTTTTCTTTTGTAAACAAAACATGAATACTGCAATTTTCGACACAATAATTTCTTTTTATAAACAAAACACAAATACTGCATTTTTCTACACAATGAAGTTAAACATTACACTATGAAAATATATGAAAGTATCAAAATTGATGTGATTTTTCATACCTATACTTTTGATATGGACACCTCAAATTGTTGCACACTCTCATGTGGTCTTCAAAGTCCTGAAAGATCAAAAGACAACAAAATGTCAGATCAATGATAACAGAAAATAGAACAAATTTACAGCATAATAAAAATCTTACTAAGCAGCAAGGAAGTTTCACTCTTTTTCTCCTAATTTTGTATTTGGTGTTTGTTTACGTTCACGCTTGACAAAGGCCAGTTGGCCGAAAATTTGCGCCTGTCTTGTCTTGTTGTATTAAATACGTGTTCTGATTCTATTTCTGTGTTTTTCTGGTTCCTGTTTGCTTGAACGCCGGCAGTCACACTTGTTTTGGATTTTACTTAGCATGCTTTTAATACTAAACTGTTCCCATTCAACGGATATCTTGCTTGTTCTGTTAGTAATACCTGATATTTGTTTGTGGGTTGGTTGGTTTGGTATCTATCCTTGCGTGCTAATATATCAGAAACTGTTCAGTTAAATACTTCTTTGCTTCATGACATCCTCACACGATAACTTTTGCGTCCTAAGCTGACTACAGTGCCTATGGAGTTTTTTTTTTTAGTTGATAAAGAGGACTGATAACCTGTGTCCAGGCTTACCTTTCTGAGTATGGGAGGGCAGTTATTGTTGTTAGGGCACTGCAGTGTCATGAAGTCACAAGTTTCCTCATGTTCTCTGCAACAGGTAAAAGGAAACATTAACACATTTGACTATAACCAACAATTTTTCGTCTGCACAAAAGTCTGCAACCAGCAAACTGCTAGTTGTGACTACCACTTTTGGTTTTGGCTTTTGCCAGGGACAAGAGAAGAAGGTAGGACTTCACCTGTAAATAGAACATTCTTTTGTTCATTCAAAATTACAGAAAAACAAAGATTTCAGACCACTCAGCAAGTGCTTGATGAAATCTTCATGGATAAACTTATGGATGAAGAATATTCAAGCGATGATTCTGACAGCGATTTTTGGTGACAAATCCAATGAAAATATTTTTGAAAGTAGTGACAGTGATATGATGAATGGTGGTTATGGTGATGATCATTCAGTGTTTGTAAGCACCATGAGAAACAACCAAAACATTCATGGTCCCAGTAGAGGCCTACATCAAACTGTTATTTTAACACTATTTCAAAAAGGTCTCATCAAATCTGTTCAAAAACAAGCACGTAAGGGGATTTTACTTTTATGTGACACAGCTTACAACAATGACTGCTAGTTAAAATGACTTGGTCTAGGGAAAGCAAACTAAGCAGTATTACGTAATCAGAAATGTGTAACTTTAGCTATACTGTGAAAATACCAACAACAAAGAACCATAACAAAGCATCTTCAGAACAAAAGTCTACCTAGATGTGCCGCACCAACACTCACATTCTAATCTTCTCAAATCTCACTATCGCTGTTCACTTTTGGTCCATATGTTTAACAACTGGTAAGACTGGAGTTTGTTTGGAGTTTGTTCAAGAGGGATTTACCGCACTCAAGACAATCCATACGCACTCCACCCAAATCTGCCAGTGATTAATTGACAGATTTCCTGAGCCTGCACAAAATCCTATATGCTGACAAAAGCATAGTGAAATGATCAGAGCTTACGAATGGACTGTGTCTACAAACCACCCCACCCCCCCCCTTTATGTGCCGGAATGATCATCCTCAAGATCGTGGGCACCAAAGGAAAGGAAGGTCTTGTGGGATTCAATCAAATGACTGGGCAAGGCCTCAACTGAGATTTTGTTCAGAAAAAAACACAAGCAGAGCCCATTTACACATCCTGTCTTGATTTACGGCAGCATGGCTTACCAGTCCATCCCCTCATAAGAAATAAAAGAAAATATTCAACATTTTGCTGTCATCACTCTGTCTGTCTATCTGTTGTCTGGTTTATTTCACTGGTATGTTTGACTTAGCTTTGTTAGTCGGATTGACTGGATGATCAGTTATTCACTGGACAGCTAGCAGATGACTAGTTGGCTACTTGCATGACTGGACGACTGATAGCCGGGACAATCTGTTGGTTTACTGGCTTGTTAATTTGATGGCTTCTTGGACTGACCACACATGCTGGTTGACTTTCATATCCAGTTGGAAACTATGCAATTATCCTGAATTTCATTGGTTCGTTGATCAGTTAATTAGTTGTTGCTTCCTTGTTAGGTGGCTGGTGAGTTGATTGATCAGATGACTGCCAGGTGAATGGATAATCAGTTGGATGGTCAGTTATTGGTAAGTTCTTTCCTGTTTGTCAGTGAAACACTAAACTGTTACACAAAAATTCTGTGCACAAGTGATAAATCCATTTGCAATCAGCAAGTCTCTCACAGCATAACACCACACACTTCCACACACAATGATAATAACACAACCAGAATATACATAATTTCCATGCACAAAGTGATAAATCACATTACAATCAGCACAAGTCTCTCACAGCATACAGCACACAACCACACATACACACACTTCCCACACACACAAATGATACTAAACTCACTACCAGAATATACATAATTTCCATGCACAAAGTGATAAATCACATTCACAATCAGCACAAGTCTCTCACTGCATACAGCACACACACCACACACACACACACACTTCCACACACAAAATGATACTAAACTCACAACCAGACATGATTGATTTGGTTCAGTTTTTACGTCGACACCCACCTCAGGTGATATGGCCGACGGGGATAACCATCCCAGGGAAGTGGGGGAAGGGGGACCTATCTAATCCTATACTGACTCCACCAGAACAACAATGATGTTAAGATGGGACAGTGAGAAGACCAGTTTTAATATTGCGCACCCCGGGATTCGAACCCACAACCATTAGCATGTGAATCTGAATGCTCAAACCAACTTAGTACTGGGGCCCGTCACACAAACAGACAATACCAATCATTCAATAAATATATAACTGTCACCACCACCCATTTGCAAGCGCTAAAA
This sequence comes from Monoplex corrugatus, assembly GCA_030674185.1. Taxonomy (NCBI): domain Eukaryota; kingdom Metazoa; phylum Mollusca; class Gastropoda; order Littorinimorpha; family Ranellidae; genus Monoplex; species Monoplex corrugatus. The sequence continues at coordinate 167,971,558 of CM060305.1, forward strand.
TGCACTCGACGTCACTTACTTGCGAGCGCCAAGTTTTACAGTTGCCTGACAGCGTGTGGGGTCGATGACGTACGTGTCCGTCGCTGGATCCAGTTTGCAGCCATAGCGACAATGGATAAGCATCTCTCCGATCTGTTCTGACACAGCGATGTTGGCTACCACCACGGACAGCTTCTGGTCATCTACTGGACACATGCCTGACGAGGAACATGGAACAGAACTCATGGGGTTTGTATGTACTGACAGACACTGTAGTTCTGTGCAGCTGCATAATGAGAAAAACTTTCTGCAAAGTCATGGGAAAAGCCATGTGTTTATGAACTGTTATTAATTTTTGTTTGTGTTTATTTTCCTCCACTCTAAATGCTTCCACACATACACACACACACACGCGCGCGCAGCCACACACACTCATCATAATACAACTGTACCCAATATCATAGACCATTCGCATTCACAGTAAATAATATACATGCAGAGTTTTAATCACACACACACACACACACACACACACACACACACACACACACACACACACACACACACACACACACACACACACCACACCACACAAACACAAAATCACAACACACACACACACAACACACACAACACACACAAACACAAACACACATACACACACATTTATGTCAATACAGCATCTTAGGCAGACCCAATGCACACATAAACACATTTATGTATAATACATAATCATAGCATAAGCAGACCCAATAAACACATATATATACACATGATGTACAATATGCAATCATAACACAAACAGATCCAATACAAACATACAATATATAATAATTATACAAGCAGAGAGACAATGCAAAAGACAGCACAGAGACAAAGACAGACAAACAGCGAACATAAAGGCAGCAAATGTCTAGCTGTTGTTATTTCACTTACCATTACTGCTGCTCTGTACACAGCGCTTGCAGTAGGTATGCTGCAGGGACAGATACGCACAAATTTCAATTACTTTGTCTCTAGACCCTTGTTTTCCATCTGCCCGTTACCACACAGTACATATACCAGGTAAAAACACTTTTCCCACGTTTTCTTCTTGTCAATACAACATTAGCTTTTAAGCTGACGAAAAAAAAAAATTGAACTCTCTCTCTCTCTCTCTCTCTCTCTCTCTCTCATCACACACACACACACACACACACACACACACACACCACACACACACACACACACACACACACACACACACACCCACACACAACACACACACACACAACACACACACACACTACACAAACAAACTCACACACACACACAAACGCATCACGCAAAAAAAAACACACACACAACAACACATTGTTGTAACACTACTACAATATACTGTGTTGCATATTGTTTATGTCCTTGTACATATTCTTGCTGAATATGTTGAACTCATACTCTTGATGCTGGGCCATGGCCTATATAATGAATAAATCATCAGAAGTCTTAAGTCTATCTCTCTCTTTCTTTAGGTAAAACAAAATGTGACTGCTGGATCTTGAGGGTAAAACAAAATATTAAAAAATACCTTGTTTGTAAAAGATCCTTGGGAGTACAAAACACGTTTCCAGCCCAGGCCCTTTGTCAAGTGAAAAATAAAATGACAGAGGAGTATTGAAAACAGTTCAAGGAACAGCTCTGTCCCCTATTTCCTTGAACTGTTTTCAATACTCCTCTGTCATTTTATTTTTCACTTGACAAAGGGCCTGGGCTCGAAACGTGTTTTATACTCCCAAGGATCTTTTACAAACAAGGTATTTTTTAATATTTTGTTTTTATCTTTTTCTTTCTAACACCACACACACACACACACACACACACACACACACACACACACACACACACACACACACACACACACACATGCATGAATACCATCGTCATAAACTATTGTCAAGTTACCATAAAATGTTGTTCTGACATATCGAAACTATGTACAACTCCACATGAAAATAATTAAAACAAATGCATCATGGATGAAACACACATACACACACACATGCACACACACATATACAAACATACATACATACACACACACACACACACACAAACATATACACAAACACATACACATCTACACAAACACACACACATACACATCTACACAAACACACACACACATACACCTTCACACACACACATACACCTTCACACACACACATACATACACACACACATACACTCACACACACACATACATACACACACACATAACACACACATATATATACACACACACATACACACACACATATACACACACACACACACACACAGACACACACACACCACAATACACTAAAATGCGCACACACATACACATATGCATACACACATAAAACACACACAACACACACACATACACAAACACAAACACCCACACATAAACACCCACACACACACACACACTACCCTAAAACACACACACACACACACACACACACACACCACTACCCTAAAACACACACACACACACACACACACACACACACACACACACACACACACACACACACACACACACACACACACACTACCCTAAAACACACATATCAAAACACACAAAGGTAGCATAAACAACAGCACTCACGCCACACTCAACAATGACAGGATTGGTGAAGACTTTGTCACACAGACGGCAGAACAGCTTCTTGTTCGGAGGTTCCACGAACACCTGAACTTCCTACGAGTCAAAAACAGCAAAATGAATCATGCCAGCAACAACTGCACAGTTTTTACAGCCAGAACCATGTAAAATATTTGATATCTTCATACAATTCAGATATTCAGACAAAACAGAACAGGTGTGTTTCGATGTTAAAATCGTTACTGTGCAAAGATGTTAGAAGAGTATGTTTTAAAATGTGAAAGGAAATGTAGGCTTACTTAGCCATGCACAATTACAGTCATAGTTAATGATCAGTTATCAATATCATCAACATTACTATTAAAGGAAAAAGTAATCAATTAAACTATGCATCAATATCGACTGTCGTAACAGCTACAGCTGGTTCCAAGCACAGTGGGATCATCCATCCATCCACACACACACCACACACACACACACACACACACACACACACACACACACACACACACACACACACACACATACACATACACACAGACTGTATTAAAATTACTTTCATTAGTACTTGTGTACACAACCCCAAAATCATATGCTGTGTAAATCTATAGGGCAAAAAAAAACAACAAATGAACTCAAAAATACAATTTCACATTATCAATGCCCTAACAGTTAAAAAAATGGGCAAAAAAAGACAAAATGAACTTAAAAATACAATTTCACATCATCAATGCCTAAAGTTTACAAAAATGGCCAAAGCACAAAAGGCTGCAGCATAAAGCTGAGCAGACATCTTTTATTATAAAAATTAACAGTGTCAGGTGTTTCCTCAATCTTCTCTCCCCCACTCCCCTGTTGCCATGGCCACCACCATAGTCCATATTCAATAACAGAAGCGTGGTCTTAACTTTTTCACTTCCTCACCCTACTTACCATGATTCTTGTATTATCAGCTATAAAGCAAAACAAAAACTGAGCCCTGTCATTCCCTAACCCTATTGACCAGCTAGTGGACAGGGTGACAGTGGGACAGGATTAAGTTTTTACAGCAAGTGTTTGTGGTGAGAGAAGTGAAAGAGTTAAGGACAACAGAACAGAAACATCAACCATTTGAAGGTACACACATGTGTTATATATCCCCATTACCTTTAACCCTTTCAGCCCTGATGTTTGCAGTTCCAAGCCCTAACCATTCTTGTGCCAATTACATAGTCCAAACTTTTTTTTTAAACCGAAACAAAAAAAGGTGAAAATGGCACAGACACTGAACAAGAATTCAGGTGAAATACCACCACGCAGAATCATTTACCTCTAATTTTCAGAAAATGGAAAGAACAAAAAACTCACTTTCAAGGTTTACTAATAGGCAATCTTCACACTAATCATTTTCAGACTATTTTTTGCCTTAACTTCTCGTAAAAGTGAAGTGGGTCTGACCCAGACCCCAAATATCACCAATCATCATGTCAGAACTGAAAGGGTTAGTTTTAAATCATCCAACAAAATGTACCAGCACAAAGAGTTGACATAAAAAAATGACTAGAAAAAAAAAATGGAACCCTTGCCTCCTCTTCCTCCTCAAGAAACAATGAATTGTTTGAGAGATTGGAGCCAGATCTCTGATGTGTGGGACTTCTTGGCACTTGGAGAGAACTCATGCCTGACACCTATAAAAGAAAGACACAAGTGGAGGACCTCCGTCGCTGCCCTACATGCCAATGGCACAACAGGCAGTAGAATCCTACAACATTAACACTTCATTCTTTCTAACGCCTGGAAGCAAAGAAACTGAGAAATATTCAGAAGGACAAAATGTTATCAATAAAAAACTTGTCTGAGCACATAGGTACACTCTAAATCCATGGCCAGTCACTGGTAGCATGCAAAGTTATATATTTTCTTAACTGAATGTGAGAAATGCATTCACTCTTCAATAGCATAAAACTTGTACTTGGCCCAGTGCCCTGACTGTCAAATTCCAATACAGTGTGCACAGTGAAGCACCTTTCTTGATTAAAATGAGTGATAAAAATCAATAATGTCAGCATGCAGTAAAGTATCACTGATAAACATATCACTGATAAATTCATACGTTATACTTCATGTGAGTCATTAAAACTGTTAGCCTGATAATGTTTTGATCGTGTTTAGTGCTGAAGGGATAGTATTACTGTTTAGGTCACCATATCATTAGTTCAGTTAGTGTTATCAGTGTCCCTCCCTCCCTCTCTCTCTCTCTCTCTCTCTCTCTCTCTCACACACACATACACACACACACACACACACACACACACACACACACACACACACACACACACACACACACACAAACACACACACACACACACACACACACACACACACACACACATTCAGTCATACATACACCCAGCACACTTATACATGTACCCCAGAATCAATGGTTTCAGCTTGAGAAAATGACGATGTCCTTGTTGAAGAGAAGACACTATCAGGTTCATCTGAAACAAAGAACAAGGTTCATTTCTGGCAAAACAAAGATATCTACATCACTGAAAAATAGAAATAAAGCTCTTTTCAACTGTGTTTAGATCAAATATCTAACATTAGTAGTGCCTGAGTTATTGCTATTTAAACAGAGTAGGTGAAAGAATGCAATTTTGAGAAAATTGCAATTAAAGGTAGGCACAAAGTTATCCAACATTTTCCTCTCTAAAATTTTCAGAACTTGCAAGCACAGTTGTTGTACACTGTAAACACTGTACAAAACTTCTATTTTTGTTTTATAAACTGCTTTGTTTTGAAGGGGATATATCACTTTTGAGTATGAAACCTCCATTTTCATTTTATAAACTATTTTGAAGGGGGATATCATTTTGAAGTGAGAATTCTTTGGTCAAATTTTACTTTAAGCTCTCAGAATATGATAAATATCAGATTACTAAATACATAGAGAAATGAAAATCTCAAAATCATCTTGGATGATTGACCTTCAACACATTTTCTGGGCCTCTGCTTGGCTTGACACCAGCGACTTTGTGAGAATAGATCACATGTTCAAGGCAGTAAATTTCTTACCTTCTTCAACATGCTGGACACTATTTTTGTATAATTTCACAATGTGACCCACCACCCTAACTTCAGAGCTACTGGATAATCTACCAATGATATTATCTATACACTTAAACCTCCAAAAATGACCTCTTGAACATTATCCCATACCATACACTGATATAGTCACCGCAAAGAGAAAACAGAGGACAGATCTCACCATTCTTTATCTTACTGTATAATCTATGGAAATGCCCACTCTTCTCCATCAGTGCTGTACAATGGATCCCTTACTCTAAAGAGAGTCAGGTGCACATCTGCGGGATCAGTGTGACAGAATGGAGACTGTACACACAGGTTTTTATTATATATATCTAAAACATGACTTGAATCAATGCAGTCCTGCTGGAGGCCGGGGTTCTGCTTCTTCAACGTCTACGCATCAGATGGAATCTCTTTTCAACACTGTGTAAGACGTTTATTTTGCAGATGACCTGGCACTGGTTTTTTACATTCATCAACACACGCAAAAGAAAACAT
>CM060305.1:167982735-168035235 GCA_030674185.1 Monoplex corrugatus
GCAAGAACATCAACCTCTTCTGAAATTCAGTGTAATAGACTTGGCTTTGGGTGACCATTTTGGCATTCTCTGCTGTCTGCCTTTTCAGTACAATAACAGACCCAAAAGAACTATTTCAACAAGAAATGTTTTTAAAAAATCAGTATTGAACAGCTTCGTCCTGACATCTCTGCCTTTGCTGCTGTAGCAAATAAAACTGATCCTCCTGACACGACTGTGTATAATGACGGTTTGAAGCAGATCTTTGATCAGCATGTGCCACTCATCACCCGCTGTGTTCCTGATCGTCCCTCTGTGCCATGGATGACAGACGAACTCAAAAAGGGGGAAGTGGCAAATCTATGTAGCAGAGCGAAATGCTTTGCTTAGTTTGCAGAAAAAGGCCAAGAGAAAGTATTTCAGTTCGGAAATTTCAAACAGTTCTTCCTGCAAACAACTCTTTGCTCTCTCTGATAAACTAATAGGGAAATCAAAATCTTTTGTTCTTCTAACCAACATGCCCCAGTCCTTCTCCTGATACATTTTTTGTACTTTCTTCTCTGAAAAGATTTTAAAGATAAGGCAAGATCTGAATCATTTTCCTACAAATACTTCCCACAAGCCTTTCATTGTTATCTCCTGACTCAGTTTGAGGCAGTTTCCCCTGAAGAAATCAGAAAACTCCTAGAGCAGTCCCCAAATTAAACCTGTTCTCTGGAACCCATACCAAGAGACTTTGTCAAACTGTGAAAAAATGATCTTCTCCATCTCATCACTAAAATCATCAATATTCGTACGCTCAGCCACTCTCCCATATCATTCAGAAACATCACTTTGACTATCATAAATTTGCTGATGATACAGAACTTCAGACAGCTGCAGTCCCTTCTAATTTCAACTACATTTCTCAGCAAACTGTGCTGTGTATCAGTGAGATAAAATCATGGATAAAGGGAAAACGGACTTAATTAATTGAGAATAAGATTGAGCTTCTTGCCATCGGTGTACCATGTTCGTCTTTCTGAGATAAGGCCTGATCTCTTACTCTCTCTTCTCAATCGGTGCCTTTTCAATCCTCAACAAAGTACTTGGGTGTCCATCTTGATGAGATGCCGTCTTTGGACAAGCACATTTCTTCTGTCTGCCAGTCTGCTTTTTATCATTTCAGAAGAATCCGTTCAATTCCATCATATCTTTCTATAAACGACACAGCACGACTTGTCGCGTCCTTTGTACTGTCAAGACTGGACTATTGTAATGCAATTCTTGCAGGTCTCCTATCCTTTCTTATCAAGGACCTTCAGAGGGTACAAAATAGTGCAGCTAGGCTGGTATTCAGAAAGCGAAAGACCACCTCAGCAACCAACCTATTGAAGCAACTCCACTTGCTCCCTGTGGAAGCAAGAGTTGAATGTAAACTAGCTACTCTGGCTTATCGGCATTTTGATGGTACCTTGCCTATCTACCTCTCTTCTTGCTTAAAAATACAGGCCTGAACACAGTCTCAGGTCAAGCAACTAGAAGCTTCTGGCAAAATCGAAATCAAAATACAAAACCATAGGACACCGAGCCTTCCGTTGCCAGGCCCCACTTGTCTGGAACGATCTACCTTTTTCTCTCCGCTGTTCATCATCTCTCTCTTCTTTCAAGGCGGGCCTCAAAACTCATCTTTTTGATAAATACTACCAGTAATGAAACAAGATTTTGATCTTTCTGATTGAGTAATGTATATATTAGTACTTGTTTGCAACAGATGTACTAGTGTGTGTGTTGGGGGGGGGGGGGACTAGGAGTGGGAGTTAGTATAATTGACCACTATGCACAGGGCTGGTTGGGAAAAATGAACTAATTAATATAAAGAGTTTTTATCTATGTGTTGGAGAGTAACGCTATATAAAAGTGATTTATCATCATCATCATCATCATCATCATCATCATCATCATCATCATCATCAATGACATATCCTGTGAATTAGCTCTTCTTTATGTCCAAATTTTTCTGATCTTGCCTGACAAATGGAAAAAGCCAGGCATGCAATGTGAGAGTCACCTTTTGATAGAAACAGGCCTGGAGTTGATGTGGGTTTATGGTTGTTAGTTGACTTACTCTTGGGGAGTTTGGATTAAAAATGTAATCAACATTATTTGAAGTCATTTAGTCTTGGGTAGTTTGGATTAAAAATGTAACCAGCATTATTTGGAGTCAGCAGTTCCGGTGTAAAAATGTTATCAGTATAATTTTTAGAAGCCAGTAGTATTGTTGTTTAGTTTCAGTCAAGGCATATCATAATGGTATCATTTTAGCATAATATCATAAAGAAGGATAGCTCAGAGAAGCTTAAGTAGGCCTGCAAATTGTTTTGCTTAATGAATATGTACCCCCCCCCCTCCTCTGCTATGCTTCTTATCTCCATAAAAAGAACCGGGTGATAAGAAACAATATCAACATCATTCAACTTTTCTTCCACCCAACTACATTTATATTCATTATGTTAAGTTCATAAGGTACCATGGGCTTATGGCATCATTGTCATCATTAAATTTCTCCCATTGTTTTCAGATCTGACTGAGCGCATGTGGAGATATCATTATGCCGTGACGTCTTCTTGGAAATCCAGAATATACGTAGTTGCCAGCACCATTGTGTACTTAAATTATCATGGTTCAGAGCTGCTCTTAGTATAATCATATTTCTGATTGGCCTTCTCGGACAACAAGTCTGCGGAAAAACTATCTGAAGTCAGCAAACGGCGCCGAATTGATATATATTTTTTTCATTAAATAAATGTTTCAGTTGGACAAGGACAATATCTGTGCGCAATTTTTACACATTTTAGGATAACTTTTCCATCTAATACATAAATAATGCTGAAATAAACCAGCGTCGCTTTACTACCCTTTCTTCTGTTTTTTTTTTTTTTTCACAAGTTCGCGGGGACACGACGCACGTGCTCGGTATCTGTGGTGCGATTGCCAGTGCAATCCCTCACACGCACACACACACACACACACACCACACACACCACACACACACACACACACACACAGACACACACAGACACACACACACATACACACACACACACACACACACCACACACACACACACACACACACACACACACACACACACACACAACTGTACAGTGACCTTGCTGATACTGACGAGATTTTTTTTGGGGGGGGGGGGAAGGGGGTATTATTCTCATGTTTTTTTCTATGTTTACTTAACAGACTAATAATACAACAGCTACTAGCAGATTATTATATTATTGTTGCTCCCGTTTTCATTGTTAAGGGTCGACATGCATTTATTCACGTATGTCTACCTTTGTCTCTCATGCTATTGTAAAGCGTATGAACCATTGGCGTGTAATTATTTAACAGTCAATATATTATCACAACTCAATTTATAACTTGTCTTGCATTTTATGTTTGTTTCTTTTTTTAATGTTGATATTCTATGAATAGAGTAACAAGGACTAGCTGTAAGACATTGTTCAGTGGGATCTAATGCTACTATCCTTGAATAGTAAAGTATTCTGGTCTCTATATTTGTTGGTTGGTTGGTTGGTTGATTGGTTGGTTTATATGCTGTTTTCTTCAAAGTTTTACCTTGTTTTTTTGCTTTGTTGTTGTTGTTGTTTTGTGTTTTAGACCAGTGTATTATGTTGAGGAAAAGATCTATTTTTTGTCATTATTTTTGATTATATTTATTTTTGCAAAAGAGACAACCTTGGTTTTCTTCTCTTGAGGCCATAACAATTATACTCACATACATTTACTTTAAAGAACATTAATGAAGAATATTAGGAAAAGACAAGAAACATTTATAGGACATTTTATGAGGTAAGAGAAATCACAGCACTTAGTTACAACATGAAAGCTGGAAGGAAGGAGAACACCATGTAGACCCAGGGAGAAAATATTGGACGGACTTGCAAGGTGGCTGAGGACAGAGAGAGTGGGAGATGTATTTGCAGCGAAAAAAGGTAGATTCGTATGGAGGGCCATGGTCACCAGCGCCATGCGGCAGGGCACATGATGATGATGATAATGATGATGATGATGTGATGATGATGATGATGATGATGATGATGTGCAGATGATGAATACAGACAGCGTGGGAGAAGTATTTGCAGCGACAAAGGATAGATTCATATGAAGGGCCAGGATCGCCAACGCCATGCGATAGGGAACATGATGATTTACTTAACTAGACAATGAGATTTATGGTCTATCAGTGATGATACGATACAGGAATTTAGCACAAGTGTCAGACACAACTTTAAGTGCAAAAGTCTATGCTGTTTTTAAATATCACGGTGAATGTGGGATATGCGTGTAGTTTCAAAAACCAGTAAAACCGCATCTCGAAGGCATGAATTACCGTAGTGTACGCTATTTTGTCTTGTTTTGTTGGATACGCGCTTACATTGGTTTTCTTGTTCTTCTGGTTTCTGTTTGCTTGGGCGCGGGCAGTCACACTTGTTTTGGGTAGTGTACATTTTTTTGGCGGGGCTTTAAGCCTTATTCAACACTTTTGCGGTGTTAAGATAGACCGCTGTTCGCCATTTTCCGGTGCACGATATTCAGCATGGCGAGGTTCGACCCACCACTGATTCAAGACAATCCTGAGGGATGGGGTCCTTGTATAATGCCAGAAATGTACAAGGATCTTCCATACCAACCGTTTTCAAAGGAAGTTCGCCTTGGAAAGGTATACTACTGAAATTATCTTCAGTAACGGTATTAATGTAGCCTGCTAAGCGCGGCCATATTGTTGCTGAACAGTCACTGAGTGAGCAGTGCGCGTTCTGCCACCTGTCCTGGTGGAACCGTTCGTTGCCAATCCATCAAAAAAATGAGGCATAAATATAATCTTAACACCTCTGCTAACTTTAGATTGCTGCAAAACACGGGAATATTCTTTAGTTTTGCACTGTTCAGACCCGTATAATTACACTACAATCTGGATCCCACTGAAAAACAGGAGGGTCAGTTTTCTCACTCTTCATTTCAAGTCGTGACTTTTTCAGAATTAGGGCTAACCTTTTCGGTTGGCTTTATATCATATCAAGACATTTACAACTGCTGCATTTTGGTTGTCAAGCAGATCATCCCAGTCGGCTTCAACACCTCCACTGACCATACGTTTGGTGTATTCGTGGTTATAACACTAACAGTGGAAGTAATAACATCATCATCATATTCATCCCCATGAATACATTTCCAAGGCAGTCATTCGCTTTTGTCAGTATTAAGATGCAAAAAAACAAAAATCGAAACAACAAACAAAACCTATAGTTGTCTGTGTTTTTTTCGAGAGGCTGGTTGGTTTTTAGTGCTGTGCTGATAATGCAAGGGTCATGGGTTTGATCCGTGGACAGACCACAGTTTTAATTCTGGGCTGGTTGGTTCTTTTGATAGAGTTGTGGACTTGAAATTTCATAATCTACAGTTCAGTCCAAGCACACAACATGAAAAGCGCCCTCGTCACTACCTGTCTTAAATCTTTCACGATGGCCAGTGCACACCGCAGCAAGTTTCCAGCTGCCGGGCTGTGGGGGGTCACTTTATTTCATTATAAGTCAGAGCATCAAGTGTAAAGCTTCACCAAATAAACACGCTATCCCTTAGCTAAAACCTGCTAAACAGTACTGGCAGTTGTTCCCAATATTCTTTACAGTGAAAGCTGCCAGAATTTTTCAAAACTTGGCGGGCATTATATCATATGGCTGATGCGTCTGTAGGGAACAGATTCCTTACCGGCACCGGGGGTACGGTGGGGTAGGAGGGAACTTTTTCTGCTCCTGGCGGCCGGTGCGTCCCGAAAAGGTTAATATTAGCTTCAGTCATTTTGGTGATGTCAACTTAGTGCTTGCATGATTTATCTTCTGCTCCCTGCTCCCATCTGTTGTGTTTCAGCGTTGTTTTCTAGCAATGTATTTGACTCATAAGGTAGTATTACGCTAGTAGATGTACAGAATTTTTACAAATATGCACACACATGCTCAGTGATGACACAGAGAGTATGCACTGTAGATTGTAGGCCTGTGATATATAGACCAAGACCGTATATATGTAAACAATACACCAGGGCAAAAAAACACACACACACACACACACATACGCATGCACGCATAATCATATACACACATTTTCAGATCATGTTGCGTGGAGGTACACATGAGACAATGATGAGTGCAAATACTCGCATGCAAAACATATAATGACACATTTGTATAGACATGATTTAACATTTAGTGTGATAATAGCCAGTAGCCAGTGAGGCCTGTTCTGGCTCTGGTAGATAACTTGACTTCCAGTCTGTTTGCATGAGTACACATGGGCAGGAATCATGCTTATATGTTTTACATGCAACTTATCTTCCAGCTGTGAATGAGCATCTGACTTTCTTTAAAGTTAGGAAAGTTGAAAGGGAGAGGACATGGACACCATCCTCATTATGCTAGCTCTTAGAAAAGTTAGTATCTTTGCCACTTGCTCCACTTCAATGTCAGGGATATGGAAAAAAAAACCCAGCATTTTATTTTTAACTGCCAAAATTATTGAAGTAACTAGTACAACTAAGGAAATGTTGCATACTAGGTAGTTGTGAGCTTGATGTATTTCCAAGGTCAGAAAAGTTTTGTATTAAGACAAACAAACAGACAAACAAACAAACAAACAAAATCCACCAAAAGCGAGCAGTGTATGAGAAAGGAGATTGTTGATCTGTGTAACTCAGTTATTTTGATTTTCTCCCTGTTTTTCTGTAATCAGGTTTCAGATTGGACTGGTGCAACATACCTGGACAAGAGATACCTAGGTAAGGGTGGAATCTGTGCGTTTGCCCGTTCAAGATGTAAAACTTGTTTTAACTCCCTACTGGACGATTTGGAATTTTAACATTTCTCTGTGTACTGGGTGTTTGTATAGGTTTAAAAAAGAAAATACTGGCCAAACACACATTCTTGAAATTTTAACACATGATTATAACTGGATTGATCAAGCATTTTACAAAGTTTTAAATCTGTAACTTGTAGGGTACACTTTTTGTTGCCAGTTGTAAAACAAGGTATGTTTTTATGGTAACAAAATTGAGGGTGATTGGAACAACATGTAAGGGAAATTCACACTGTTCTTGAAAAGAACTTTTTCTAAATATTTAAATTATTAACTTACATCATATTGTACTGGGCTTTTGATCACCGATTGGAAAAGATTAGTATTGATGGAAAAGATCTAAGAATGAATATGTATTGGGAGCAAACAGCAGCAATGAGATTGGAAAATGACATAAGATATGAATTCTCTGTCACCAGATTTCTTTTTACTTTACAGCGAAACATCGTGAAAAGTCTAGAAGAATGCCCTGGGATATTGGTTGGAGGAAAAGTGATAAACAGTCTTTGTTATGCAGTGACACTGTTCTAATTGTAGAAAATAAAAATGACCTACAAAATCTTGTGAATATAGTAGAAATGAAAAACAGAAATTAAGAGCCAGAGCTAAATAGTCAGAAAACCGAAGTCATGGTAATCAGTAAAAAACAAGAAATACCATCTTGTAAAATAACAAGAAATGGCACAACATTGAGACCAGTTGATAAGTTCAGATGTTTTGGGGAACAGTCATCTCATCAGAGAGACATTAGAAATATCCAGCAAAATTGGCCAAACTAAAACATCATTCAAGAAACTAGAAAGTATTTGTATAGACAGATTAGTATCAGTTGATATCAGGAAGACAGTTTTTCAGTGTTACATGGAAGCCTGGACAATGAACCAGCAAAGTCAGAACAAGACTGAGGCAGCTGAAATGCTGTTTACAAGAAGAGTGCTAAGGGTTCCTTGGACAGCAAAGAAAACATCCACAAAATGTTCTTTAAAGAAGCAAACTAAAAAATTAGTATTTATGAAGATCAGGAAAAGACACGCAAGTTTTCAAACACAAAAATAGTGTTTATGAAGATCAGGAAAAGAATGCAACATTTATAGGACATTTTACGAGGCAAGAGAAATTTGAGTACACAGTCACAACAGGAAAGCTAGAGGGAAAAAGAGCACCAGGTAGACCTAGGAGAAAATATCAGAAACTTTTGCAGAGTGGGTGGGGACAGAAAAAAAAGATAGGAGATACACTTGCAGCAACAAAAGATAGATTCACCCATACGAAGCATTTGAGGGCCATGACGGCCAACACTATATGGAAAGGCACATAATGATGATGATGATACTGCAGTTCTTGTCATATGTACATCATATCATCGTCATTTTTTTGGTAACTACTTTTTTAGAATTTTTTTTTATTAAAGTCAGTACAAAAAGATTTTCACCAGAACAGAAAAAAATCATTTTATTGTATTAGTTATGTAATGTTTGTGTATTTATTTTGCTTTGCTGTTTAGTCCTAAGTCCTAACATGTTTTATGAATTAAAACTCTTGCTTACAATTTTACCAGGAAAGTATAACTCAGCATTTGGAGGTAGCCAGTATGCCTATTACCATGAGGAGGATGAGAGCTCTTTCCAGCTAGTAGACACTGCCAGGGTTCAGAGACCCATCTACCAACGAGGTCGTCGTATGTTTCAACAGGTAAGATCACCTTAAAATGTTTGTCATATTAACTTTTTCCGCCCGGAGCACTCACATTTGAGTGCCGGCACAGAACTCTGCTGCGCCCTGAGCACTCACCGCTTAGTGCAGAGCCGTAGCCACTGTGTGCCGGTGCACTAAAATCTGAGTGCAACGCGTTTGAAAAATTCTGTAGGCTTCCTGCTTACGGTCTAAGCGAAGTAACTCCTACCATATCATTCTTTAGCATTTCAACTATGTACTAAGCAGTTACAAAACCCGGAAATTTGTCCTTGACCGCTATAGGTACACATGAACCTGAAGTACCGGTATTGCCAGAGACGGTCTGGAATTTTCGGTATTTCCCCTAGCCGTGACCTCGCTTCACTCGCATCGTAGCCATGGCGCGTTATTTCACTGTGTTTCCGGTAGTACTGTGACCACTTATTTTGCTAACAGTGACCAGTGACTTATGTGGATTTGTTAAACTTTGGATTTAATTTGGTGTATTCATATTGTGGATGTGTTCTGCTGAACATTCTGTTGGAATTATAAGGTAAGGAAATGTTTTAAGTCGTTTGTTTTGATCGGAACAATGCATGTTACACGCACTTCCGTGTTGTTTTTGTAGCTCATTTAGTGTGCTTGCACCGACTCCCATAACTCCAACAGGAAGCTTCATATCAAAGTAAAGTTCACTTTTTCTGTTAGGACTTGAGTAGATCTTTCCGTAAATACCAATTATTGCACGAGTCTAGTGTTGAAACACAGCGTAAAAAAAAATCGAAAAACGCTAAAAATGCTCCGGTCGCAAGGGTTGTGCAGCCACGCTCAGCGCACGTGCGCGGGGAAGTTCCAGCACGTGCTACTGCCGGGCGCATAGTGTTAACTTGTTTGTTTTAACAGGAATGGAGGGTGGGTTGAGAAACCTGAGGGGACTATAAATCTTATTTGTAAGTGGATGGGGGCTGTGTATTGTGTTGTCATAGGAGTAGTTTCTATGAAATGTTTGTCTAGGGTCAGGCAATCCAAATGTCCACGAATTCGCGGATATCCGCGAAAGGGGGAAGAAGAAAAAAAACCACCTTGAAAGTATAGAGAACCGGGACTGGGATCACTGAAACTATTCAAAACAAGCCGTAAGCGCATGCGCAGTTTTACATTTGCACCTGACCGTGAGATTTGCGCATCCTCTCGTTCCATCAACGCATTGAAGTATGAGTATACGTAGGGACTTTGTTCCACTAAATGCTTCCATCGTTGACATCGATGAAGGCCTAAAAAATTGCTGGAAATGGGGCTGGAAATGGGACTGGCTGCAGGAAGTGTATGATGGCAATAAGTTCGCTCATTTCTTCGAGAAACTGAAGATCGCCGGTAAAGCATATTGCAAACTATGCCGCTCGGAAATCAGTTACAAGTCCGGCGGTAAATGAGCACTGGTTGATCACCTGAAAGGAAAGCAGCACAACGACAGGCTCAGGACATCAAACGAAAATTTTTGTTTGTCAAGTGAGGCAAAAGAGAGTGAGGAAAAGTTGCATGTTTTGTTCATCGTTAACAATGCTTGTGCCCTTTTCTTCTTTTGTTAAAATACTTGATTTATTTTTCACCAGAAGGGGTTAAATTTCCATTTACTAGACTAAAATGCTTCAGCTTTTGGGGGCGTTGCTCCAGACCCCACCAGGGGTTCTGCCCCTGGACCCAGCCACCCTGGACCCCCAGCATTTTTTTTCCTTAAAACACATTGTTGCTTGAATGGATTGCCTGAGAGTCTACGATTGATATGGACAGGTAAATGTCCATTCACAATATGTGTAGTGTTTGCTGTGTTGAATTTATTTAATTGGCCAAAACATGAAAATTTGTACGTAAGGAATCTTGGATCTGAGTTTGTAAAAAAATGTTTTGTCAATCATCTTTTGATGAAGTTAGCCTAAACATGAATAGCGGAGTTGCCTTAATGTTGAATGGTTTTGCTCATGGATTTTCATTTAAAAAAATAAGGGGTGATGGTGGTGGTTGTAACTTGAGTAAGAATTTCTCAGTGGTTTACTTTATGCAAAAACCTCGTGCCAGATTTGCCATGGTCATGTCATGGTTGGTGCAGGTTGTCTATTTTTAGAGTTGCGAACAACCCAGAAGGGGGGTGGGGGTTAATGAAAATTGTATTGATAAAGGGAGATAAGTGGTGGGATGACTACTGCACAAAATTGTGTATGTGTGTGTGTGTGTTTCATGCACACATGTGTGTCATTTTTGCACAATGTTTACTGATAAAAATGACAGAGATGTTTGATGAAACGTAAAACAAAAAAATACCAGTGGTAAAAATGATTGCTTTCTAGACGAAACAGCGCCGAGAGCGAGAGCGCCGACAGCAGCAGGCCCAGGCTAACATGCAGGTGCTCACCAAGACCCAGAAGAACAGAGAACGGTCAGTTTTTCCTTCTCTTCCTATTTTTTTCTTATTTTTTAAAAACTTTTTTCCCCTTTATCGAAAGTTGTCCACACACAACTCACACTTGCAGTTATAGTCACAGTAGTGCATCTATTGTGAAGTTGTTTGATCTGAAACTGTGTGTCTCGAGTTTCGGCAGCCATTTTTGGGTGCGTCTCCAAAGAGTTAAGTAAAGTCTTAAGTGCTTTCTCTAAGGATTGATAATTGGGTACATGTATTAAGTGCATTTTTTGCTCTAGGGAAGTGAGATATCAGGAAGCAGTTTTAGGTAATTTAGGCCGGTTTTTTTTTTCATATGAGTTTTAGATGTTTTAATGTCCTTGATTATTCATAAGTTTGTATTCAGGTGTGGTTTTTAAATCCCCTGTTTGATAAATTGGACGGAGTGGTCAGCTCAGGGGCATCTCCTTAGATTATGTGTGCGAATGCATTGATATGTGTACTTCATTTTCTTTTCCATTTTTTTTCCCTGTTGTATTATTGTGTATGTTTTGAAATGGTTATAGCTCTGATATGGCTCTACGCAGTCAGCTGGGCTTTAAACAAAGTTATAACAAGAACATACACACACACACACACACACACACACACACACACACACACACACACACACACACACACACACACACACCACACCCACACCACACACACACACACACACACACACACACACACACACACACACACACACACACACACACACACATATATATATATATATATATATATATGGGGTAAGGGAAGAAGTGTAAAAATCTGCCTCTGTTAGGGAGGATGTCATCTTCTAAATTATTTGTCTGTTTGCTGCCTCATGTCTGTTGAAATACAGTTGTTCCTGGCTATATGTTGGTTTGTGTGTGTATGTTCTTGTTATTGTTTTGTGTGCTTTAGTTTGCTTTACTTACGATCGTGTGACTGATAAATTACCAGTTGCATGTGGTGTTTTTTTCTGTTTGTTAAAGTTTGTTGCTGTGTACGTATGAACACATGTTGACAGTATAGTTTTGTTGCAGTATATATATGAACACATACTGACAGTATAGACTTATTATAGCAGCATTCAGAAAGGGTGTTTGTGTGCTTTAGTTTTTTGTTTATGACTATTCGACTGACTTGTGTTTTAGTGTACTGTTAATTTAATGTATTTATATTGTTGTTTTTTTTTATACCTTCTGGTGATGAATTGGAATGGTCAGTGCCAGGGGCATGCCCTTAGATTATATGCACAGATGCGTTACGTGTATGCCTAGTTTTCTTTTCTTATTTTTGTTTGTTTGTTTGTTTGTTTAAAAACAGGTTCAAAGAGGCATTGAGATGGTTATAGCCCTAATATTGCACTACGCTGTTGGCTGAGCTTTAAACAGTAATGATAATGATGATGACATATTTTGTGTTTATTTTGTGTTTGGCATAAGTAACAGTTATTTGTAGTGTACATATTAACTCTTTTTGCACAATATAAACTACAACAACACACGACACGACACGAGACACGACACGACACGACACGACACGACACAACATAACACAACAGCATTCAGAAATAAAACCAGTTTCATAAACTGAGTACAGATCCTTTGTAGAATTTGTGGTGAAAGATCGATGTTGGTTGACAGACCTGCCATGTTGTGTAAACACTGTTTCAGCTCAGACATATTGTGTTCTATGGGATAACTGTAAGCAGTGACACACATGAGAATCTCTATTCCAGTATATTTTGTTAAAAGTGCTTCCAGAGAATGCAAACTCTCTTGCGAAAATCATCACCTTCAGACTTCTGACAGAACACTGGAAACAAACTAAATATGCTGTAGAAAAAAAAAGTGATAGAGTCTGGTTATGATTTGATCCTTGACTGTGTGTTTGGTGTACTGTCAGTTTGCAGGGTGTGGTAGGCAAAGTTTGTGTGGTGTGTGTGTGTGTGTGTGTGTGTGTGTGTGTGTGTGTGTGTGTGTGTGTGTGTGTATACACCCAAGGGCTCCTGTAAAATGTCATATATACACATTTTCTGATGGGCATTTCGGTGGGTGGGTGGGGGGGGGGGGGGGAGCACTGAATTGGTGGGAAAGCTTAGATGCATGCTGTTTCATTGTTACTTTGTCACTAAAGTGTTCAACTCATCATTTATGACTGTTAATAGGAAATGATGTGTTCAACTCACCATTTATGACTGATAAATGGTGATGACGATACATTGAACTCATCATTTTTGAATGAAAATTAATGATAATAATGCGCCAGACACAAGATTTTTGACTGACATTTGGTGATGATGTGCGTGTAACCTTAGAGGATGTCAGACAGTGATTTTATGAGTGAAAGACGTCTGCCAGCATGCCTATTGGAAAGCCATGCTGTCTCTGTGGAGCAGGTGATAGTAGACAAAATTAAACTAGTTACCGGCCATCTTTAGCTGCAACTGGCATTTGTGTGAGTGAACAAATGTAGACTGTTGTTCTCAAGTTATACAGAATCGTAGAGAAAAGAGCCATACAAAACCCTGCATGTTTGAAAGTTGAAGCTTTTTTTTTCTTGTCAGCGCATAACAGTGTTCGATTATCTGTTGCACGCCATGAATATGAACCACTGTTACACACAGATTGTCTGAACTTGTCTGCCATGTTTGTTGTCTTTGTGAACTGTGAAATAGTACTTTTCAATGCTATGTGTCAAAATGGCTACGGGGAGTTGCTTGTGGCAGATGTTAAAATGAAGGCTCTATAGTTTTCTGCTGTCAGCAGCTGACAACAGTATTCTGGCATTGACTGCGCAGGTGTCAGTTTACCCCACGACCCACAGACCCTCAGCAGCTGGTTTGTTTTCACAGTAGCTTTTGCACTAAAAGTCAGTTCTGATAGATCTTTCACACATCGTCATCGTCATCATCATCATCATCATAAACACCCACCCCACCACCACCACCACCACCACCACACCATCATCATCATCATCATCATCTCACATCATCAATCAACCATTTATTGTCATGTTAACCTCAAAGTTGTACTGACAGCACATCCATCCATACATACACACACACGCACGCACACATACACACACGCGCACACGGCAAAAGGAATGTTATGCTAATTTTTTTTCCATGAATCTGAGGGTTAAATCATTTATTGCAGTGACCGCCAAAGGATGCTGAAGAAGTGGCAGAAGCAGTTTGGCAAGCAGATGCAAGAGAATAGAAACAAGGTCAGTCTTTCTTTCTTGGTTTTTGATGTATAATTGTGGATTTTTTTGTTTAGTCTTTTTTTTTTTTTTTGAATCAAAAGAAAACAGTTTGAATACTTGCAAAATTTTGTCTGTTGTTGGGTAGATACAAAAGTCGATCTCGCAGTGTCAAGTGTGGCATTCTTGCATACCTTTTAAAACTAGTATAAGTAATAGTAACCAGTGTTAGACAGTTTCATTTAGTTGCTGTTGATTGTTGTTAGAATGTTTTGTATTATGCCAGGCAATATAGCAATATGCCCCCCCCCCCCCCCCCCCCCCCCTGTGGGGACGCTGGGGGCTGGATCTTTCAGTATAAATAGTATCCCCACCTTCTGGAACTTGTGTGTGAGAAATTTCCTCTTTTCTGTCACACTCTTTGTTTCTACCTTATCCCTTTGATTTCTGTCATTTCGTCCTATCATTTTCTGCCTTGCTGGTCTATTCACTGTATGTGTTCGATAAAGTCTTGTGTACTTTTCTCTTAGGATTGATAATTGGGTACATGTATTAAGTGTATTTTTGGCTCTAGGGAAATGAGGTAAGTGGAAGCAATGGTAGGTAATATGTGGAAGCAATAGTAGGTAACTTATGCCTGTTTTTATATGTTTTAGTGTCCTTAGTTATGTTTAAATTTGTATTCAAGTATGTTTTTTTAAATCCCATGTGCGATAAATTGGACTGAGTGGTCAACGCCAGGGGCATCTCCTTAGATTATGTGCGCGAATGCATTGATATGTGTATCTTATTTTCTTTTCCATTTTTTTCCCTGTTGAAGTAGTGTATGTTTTTGTTTTGAAATGGTTATAGCCCTGATCATGATGTGGCTCTATGCAATCAGCTGGATTTTAAACAAAATTAACAATAACAATAAGCAATACGTTCATGTTTATGATTATTCTTAGTGTGTTGAAATATGCCATACCAAAAGTGCAGGAATATCTTTATCTATTATTATAGGCTCCAATGAAGCACCGTGATGCTTCAGTGCAAATCAAGGATGACTGGCCCGTTGTGGAAGAAATGGATTTCCCTCGTCTGACTAAGCTGAACCTTCCAGATACCAAGGAAGCTGAGGATTTGTGAGTGATTTGGAATTTGATTTATATGTTTTCCTTGTACAGTTTTGTGTTTAAACATTTTTTTTCTTCATTTTTTAAAAAGGAGATTACCACAAAAATACTGTAGGTGTGTGTGTGTCTGTGTCTATGTATATCTGCTTGTGTGTCTGTGTCTCTGTGTGTGTTTGTGTGTGTGACAGAAATGTGTAAATAATATTTTCTTAGCTATCCGTGGGTGAATCTTAACAAAATATTGTTGCAGGTGTGGACTGAAATAAGTTGCAAAATAATAAGTTCGGAAGGTAGAGCACGTGCTCAAGGTCATACTGACAAAAAGAGAAAATCATTACTTCTACGTGAGTTGCACTTTATTGGAACCTCTGACAATATTTCAGTTTTGTTTTCCTTGTAACAGGCTTACATTGTCCTCGCTGGGGGTCAGGTTTGATTACATCTGGAGTTTCTTTAGGATCATTGATTGATATGAGGGTCATGTGTATGTTTATGACTACACACTATACAACAAAAATTGTATAAGATTAAAGGAATTGACACTTCATATCCCCCCAGCCCCCTCCCGTGGGGATGCCAGGGGCTCTTTCAGTAAAAAGAGTATCCCCACTTTCAGGAAATTCTGCGCTAGAAATTTCCTTTGCTGGATCACTCTTTGTTTTTCTACCTGCTGCTTTGCTTTCTGTCATCTCTTTTTATCATTTTCTGCCTTGCTGGTCTATTCACTTGTATTGTTGTGTAAAGTTAGTGACTTAGGCGGGCTCTGGATTATTGGGGTTGATGTAGCGCTGTTGGCACCAAACGATTCACTTTGACATTTGTAGTTGTAGAGGGACTGGGATGGGAGCTAGAGCCAGCTCATGCGCACGCACACACAGGGGTCTGAGGATGGGATCCAAGTGGGTATTCCAGTTTGTATTAAGAAAATACTGCTTTGACTTGGTCACATATTTCTAAGCATACAGGTCATATTTCTTTTAAGATTAGCCCTATTCTGAAGATGAGTACAGTGTGTTTTTTTTTTTCAGGATGCGCTGTGGTGCAATGGAAGTGTATGACAAAACATATGACCGTGTCACCACAAAGAATGAGAAGCCTTTGAAGCGAATCAACCGCATCTTCCATAAGGTCACCACTACAGATGATCCTATCATCCGCCAGGTAATCAAATTATTTTGTCACTTAGTTTATTCATTTATTGGTGTCCTTGTGTCAGACTGACTGAGTGAAAAGGGGTGAATGAAACATGTAAACATAGATCTTTGAGCAACAATTCCAAATAATGTTCATGTTACATCTAAGAAAGTTAATGAAACAGTTGTACTGTTTTGATGTGACACTAAACGTAGATCAGATAAGATTTGGATTTAATAATGCTCCACGCAAAATATCTTTACAAATGCAAATACAAAGATGAGATACTACAAGATATATTTATTCAGAATCTCACTTTCAGTCTTAAGGCATTTGATGTTTATGACACTAAGACACATACAGCATTAATGAACATGTCTTATGATAAAAAGACTGGTTTTAATACAAAGCCGTATCATAAATATTGGTGTTCCATCACCAAATGATGAAATATGTATATGTTGGTTTGCCATTTGTTATTGACACTGATATTTCTGGAGTATGCTTGTAATTCAAGCATATCGTGCATGCAATATTTATGAAGGTGAGGTGCTATGCCATTTGAATAGTTTGTTGTGTTTGTTTTGTTGTTGAGTGTGTTTTTTTGCTCTGTTTTGATTGTTTGGTCTTAGTTTTGTTTGTTATTAAATGCGAATCAAGAAGTAAGTTATGAAAAAAACTATGAGGCGTTTTTCTAAAGATAACAAGATTCGCCTTAGGTGCCCTTTTCCTTGTGAATAATATGACTGTGCCCAGATAGCGTGTTCTATTTTCGTGTCATTGTCACATTTCTGTGTGGTGGTAACCTAATTAGAATATTTTTAGATTGAATACAAATGTAAAGAAATGGTGCAGTGTGAATTTTGTCATCTCTTCAAAGTGTTGTGTGTTATCTATGTGGAGAAACTTTTTGTTTGGAATTGTTTATGTGCTATATTGAACCTTTTTTTAAATACAACTGTTTTTAATCAGTTTGTTAATTGTGTTTCTTTAAAAAGATGATGTCAGTGATTTGTAGTTTTCAGATGTAATTTTTGTTTTGTAACTGTTACATTTTTTTTAATATTTCTTTTTTATAGGCAAAAACGATATGTCTAAGAAATATTCAGGTCCAAAATAACATAATGTCAAAGAGTTAATCCTCAGCTGTAACCATATTCGTAATCAACAGTGCTGATATGTACTAATAATAAGAATGGAGCAAGGGTATGCATAAGGCAAAATGTATGTAAAATAAATTACATGTAAGAGGAAATAGAAACTGGTGTTATTCTAAGTAGTTTAGGCCCATACGGTTGGATGAAATGTGCGTGAAGCTAATTCTACTGATTGCGATAACAGTCTGTGGTGCTGTAAACAAAAACCCCATGCAAATTAATGGAAAACCCCTTGCTGTAGGTACAGCTCAGCTTTTTCCTATTAATTCATATTTTGTTTGATTGAAAATGGAAAAAGAGAACAGCCTGGAATTCAGTGAGATTTCAGGTACAAAACTCAATTTAAAGTTAGGTTGACTTTATCTCCTGAGATGTAATTACCCTTCAGACAGCGAAGTCAGATTGAAAGTTGATATTTCATCATTTGATCAAACAGAGTGGTTATGATTGTCTTAGATATACACTACTTGACATAGTAACATGATTAATTTTTACATCTAATAAGACTTGTTTTCAGCCATTTCTGCTGTTTGTGAACTAATCTTGGAATTGGAACAAAGCCTGTGTGGCTTGGCCATTTGTCAAAATGTTCCTTGGACCATTCAGAATCTAATTATTTATTGTAAATATGTATTATTTATGTATTTCAGCTTGCCAAGACCCAGGGCAACGTCTTTGCGACAGATGCTATCCTGGCCACCATCATGTGCTGCACTCGCTCATCTTACTCCTGGGACATCGTCATCCAGCGTGTGGGCAGCAAGCTCTTCTTTGACAAGCGCGATGATTCTGACTTTGACTTGCTGACTGTGAGTGAGACAGCCACCGAGCCCCCACAGGATGAAGGGAACAGCATCAACTCTCCCCGCAACTTGGCGCTGGAGGCCACCTTCATCAACCACAACTTCTCCCAGCAAGTCCTCAAACCGGTCAGTGGTTTTCACTCTGCTGTCCATCCTCATTACTCTGTGTGTTGGTATGGGGGCAACTATTCAGCCCTGTATTGTCAAGATAAAGTGTATGTTCAGATTTAGACCAAAGTTATGATCAAATGTAGATGCAAGGTCTGCAGATTTGTGTCTTTTGTTTCTTTATGTGTGCATGCTTTCTGTATTTCTGAAAGCTATGTTTATTTCCTTCCAAGAAAACTACATGTACCACTGAAGTGAATATATGAATGTGTGCTTGTGTTTGCACATTCTGATACCAATAGATGATATATACTATTTCAAGAAACCCTCCTATTATTTCAAAAACCCCTCTGACTTGGCTGACCATGATTCTCACCCTATGCGGTAAGGGACGGAAGGCCAGTCTATGATGGAAGTATACAGGGTGAACCGACTGTAATGATACGAGGCAGCATAAATAGACGCTCCTGTTTTACTGTCAGGCGAAGCAAAAGGATCACAGATTTCATGTTGAATAGGTAATGAGTATATTTAAACTATTTTCGTATGTTAGTGTGTTAATTACTTTTTACTTAATTATTTGTATACATTATTATGTTGTATTATCATTGCCATATGTATCACTTTGTGACAGGGAGAGGATAAGCACCAGTTTGAGAACCAGAATCCATTTGTTCAAGCTGACGAAGAGACAGAAGTGGCTTCTGTGGGATACAGGTAAAAGAAACCCATTTTTCAAAACGCACAGCACCTAAGTAACAAAAGTCAGTTTTCTTGTTTAGAATTTATTCCTGTTTTTTTGTTGTTGTCCAGATCATTGTTGCAAGTTCTGTGTCAGCAAGACTCTCAAACACAAAAATTGTGGGTGATGGTTGTTGGGATGGCTGTTACAATTTATGCTAAAGAAACACTTTAGGATTGACACTGAGTGAGAGACAAGTTTGAACAAGCCAATCTTTGTTGACAGTCATCTGAGTATCATAACATTAGAACCTAATGTTGTCTAGTTCTAGGAACAGTCGTGATACAGCTGTTGCATTTGTTTAAAATCAGTGGTTTCTTTTGACTTTAGTTTGAAATCGTTGGTTTATCTTGACTGATGATCATCAGTAAAGATCCAGAATCACTCATTCTTGTTTACAGCCAGTTTAGGTCAGGCATTCTGTCCCCATTTTCTGGACCAAGCAAATACAACATTAAGAGTCTTCTTACTTTGTTTGGAATTAATTAATTTGAAGTTTCCAAGCTTCCCATTGTTGAAGTTACCAAGTTGCCTTGCCATTATTTTCTAATAGAAGGAACATTCTAGTTGTTTTGGAGATAAAAGGAACGTATAACATGGAAAAAAGGAATAAGTTGTCAAACTGATCTGCCTGTTTTTAGCTGATTTCTTGGTTCCAGGTACCGCAAGTGGGATCTTGGAAATGACATTGTTTTGATAGCACGCTGTGAGCACGATGCTGTCATGTATGGACCTAACAATGAAGTACAGTTCATCAACGTCAAGTCACTGAATGAGTGGGACTCCAGGGTATGTCTTTCTAGGTTTCTGGTAGAAGAAAAAAAATAAGTATCATACTTTGAAACCTGGCAGTTGATTTGACAGTGACAGAAGGGGAAAAAAAAGGATAGAGAATAGTATAAAAGAAGTCTTCGCCAGTCACTGTGAATATGTCACAGGGGCAACTGATATCACTTAGTCTGTGGCAGTGTACTGAACATCCCCCATCCCCCCCACACAGCAAAAACACAGAGCAACTAAAAAATAAAAGACGTCCTCAACTTATCTCGAAATTTTGTGATGAATCTTGCACATTTCACATACAGTTGACTTGTGAGCTTTCTCTTACTATTTTTCTTTCATGCCTACATAAAATGATGCTTTAGCTGCATTGAAACATGAAAACCCTTACAAAGACGTGTATTGATGCCCTTAAGATCGATATATGCATATAGTTGATGCTGTGAAAAAAATGTGAATGTATGTGTCATTGTTTCTGTGTCATTTTGCAGTATTCAGGTGGTGTAGATTGGCGCAGTCGGCTGGACAGTCAGCGTGGTGCTGTGCTGGCCACAGAGCTGAAGAACAACAGCTGTAAACTGGCCAAATGGACTGTGTCTGCCATCCTGGCTGGCTCTGACCAGCTGAAGTTTGGGTAAGTTGGAATGTAAAGTGTTTATTTAGAAATGGTTAACAAAGGATTGAGGTATGGTTGGCATAGAGCTCCTGCCTGTCAATCTAGACTCGCATGTTATACCTGGGCTGGGGAGACTGTGCCAGTGGCCTCCAGTCTGCTAACCACCACCAGTCTACCCAGCTGTGCATGGGTACCTAACCATAATGAGGGCAGAAAAGAGGAATGGCACCTACCAAATCCAAGAGTAGTGAGGTCTATACCACTCACTCCCATGCATCTAACAGTTATGGAACTACCTTTACGTTACTGACAAAGGAGTCTAAAACAATAACAAACATCACTGGAAGCCCCCTCCTACTGGAAGTTGAGAGACATATTTTTGATTTATGTATACAATACTTTATGCTCCCAGGTAGTGCTGACATACTTCTGTAAATATCCATCTTCACAGACGTAAGTTTGATGAAAAAACAATAAAGAAAATAATACTTTTAAAAACAAAAAAGGATGTGTATATGATCATGTGATATTTAGTTTAATTCCAAACAAAAGAAGAGTGCTGTATTAGGCACATTATTTTTTTTTTTAACAATGTGGGGATAGTCATAAGACTGAAGTAAGATTGTAATTATTCAGGATAGTAATTATTGATAAATAAAACTAATTATTTGAGATAATAAAATTAGTAATTTCATAAGCATACTAATTTGAAATGTAGTACTTTCAAAACTGATTTTGTGATAAGGTCTTTTATAAAATCCTGTCATACTGTATTTGATTGAAAATAGTAATACAAACACAAACCTAAGGAGAAGTTGAGGCCAAAGGGAATTGGGGCAGACCACCTGCCTCCTGTACAAACGACACTAACATCAGCAGTTTGGTGTACAAAATGGCATGGAAAAGTCATGACTGAGTGAATGGGGGAGAGTTGTTGTGATGTCTGCTGTGGCGGTTACCATCAAACTTGATGCTGCTGACTGGTGATGGTAACAAGATTGCAGAACTGAATGTGACAGGGCATTAGTCATGTGGGAAGTGTCAGACTTCCATTCGCAAGGCCCTGGATTCAACTCGCGTAAACATGTCCGCCTGGTGGGTAAAGACTGGAGCTTTTTCTAATCTCCCATTTACCTGAACCCTTTTTGTGTACATGCAGTGCAAAAATTACACTAAGATCCAGTAAGTCATGCCAGTGGCTGGCGTATGGAAAGTTATGCTTACTGAAGATGCAGACTGCACAGTGTAGTAAAACGTGATCAGTTAGTGTTCTGTGTGCTCCACAAAAAGTCTGATAATGTGTAATGGGCAGTGAGTTCAGTTTAGTTTTGACTTTTGGTAAATGGGTAAAAACCCAGCTAGTATGCTTACCAAAGATGCAGACCATGCAACATGTTGTAGTAAAAATGTGTGCTCCAAAAAAAAAAAGTGATAGCAACTAAGCATATGTAATGGGCAGTGAGTTCAGTTTAGTTTGGAGAAGCAGCACTGTTGAAAAATGATCTGTGATAATAATGTTATAATTCCTAATCTTTTACAAATCTGCATACGGGTTATGTATCACGCCAGCATGTGAAGGACACTGCCAAGCATGTGATTCTTGGCACCCAGCAGTTCAAACCCAACGAGTTCGCTGCTCAGATCAACTTGAATATGGACAATGCCTGGGGCATTCTGCGCTGCATCGTAGATACATGCATGAAGTTGAAGGAGGGCAAGTACCTCATGATGAAGGATCCCAACAAGGTCAGTTTCTGCTGCTTTTTGTCATTTGTATTGTGTCCATTGGTGCTTCTTGTGTTTGACTTCTCAGTGTTCTGACTTGTCTCAACAGCTGTTTGGATCAGACAAGTGTACAGGGAAGACAGAAAAAAAAGAATAGTGGGCTCTTTGTATGAGATTTGCTGAATGCTGGACTTTATCACCCCTGGTGAACTTTTGTAGTAAAATCAAATCAACTTTTTATACTTCATGGGAATGAAGTAGTCTGTACAGTTGTTCTTGTTCTTATTTTGTGGAAAAATCAAATCAACTTTTTATACTTTGTGTGAATAATCTGCAGGGTACAGTTGTTTATTCTAATGTTGAAAGGAGAAGCTGTTCTGTGTTGTTAATTTATTGTTCTTTGTTGTTAATTCACAGTGCTGTAAGATGTGTCCCTGACTTTGTGTGAATAAAGATAATCTGCAAGGTACAGTTGTTTATTCTAATGTTGAAAGGAGAAGCTGTTCTGTATTGTTAATTTACTGTCTCTGTTGTTAATTTACAGTGCTGTAAGGTTTGTTCTTGGTGACAAAATGGTCATTGTGCTGCTTCCTTTGCCATGCATTTTACTTTCAAACTTCGATCCAAAATTTGTCATCAACAGTGATATATGTGCTTTTTTGTTTCCAGCCTGTTGTGCGCATTTATGATATTCCTGACCACACGTTTGAATCTGATGAGAGGAGGAATCTTCAAGTGATGATGAAGATGAGTCTGAATCTGAAGGTATGTACGAAAAGATAACTAAAGTATGATCTATGTTGCCCTGGTTTACTACACATTTTTTTCTGATTTAGTGGAAATTATTTTTCTGTATAAAAAATGATTTTCAAAATAACAACGCATATCTTTGTTCTTTCCGATCCAAAGTTTTAATATTAATTTTCATTAGGTTTTAAAACATTCCCATTCCGTTTTCCCAGACTTCTTTGACGATTTATCATATTGCAGTTTAAATCACACAACACATACAACACAACACACTTAAATCACACAACACATACACACACACAACTTAATCACACACACAACACACACACGCACATGCAAACACGCACACACACACACACACACACACACACACACAGAGCACAAAACAATACATAAAAATTCTTTACCATAATAGAATTCATTATGCTCCATACAAAACAAAAAAACAACCTGAAAGCATGCAGGTGAACAAAAATCCAACAGTCTGTTTTCTAACTTCCAGTAAAAAATAAGTGATTAATCACATACTGTTTATTTTATTTTACACTGACAGATACACCACAATCAGGAACAGTAATATCAGTTTGCGAATGAAAAATAAGCAGACAAAAAAACCCACAAACACAAGAACTACCAGTCAGTTGTTGTGTTTAACCACATTCTGTCATCTCCTTTTTGTTGCAGAGGAGACCGAGACAGCGCCAAGTAAGAGATCATCAGTGAAAGCAGAAGTGGCCAGAAGAAAGTCAACAGTGCTGTGTTGAAAACATTTCATGATTTTAACATCAGTTGAGATTGCTACTAGTATAGTCATAATGTGTATTCCATTTGTGTATTTTTGTTTCTTTGTATCATCGGTTTGAGTCAGGCATATTTTATAGTGTGTGTGGACCCTGTGACTGGGATTCTTTTTTGATTAGATTAAGCGATGGGAAACATCAGTTCAAGTCAGGTATACTATAAACTATGTGGGTATCCTGTGACTGCTTACAATGTGCGATGGGAATCATCAGTTCAGGTCAGGCATGCTGTAAACTATATGGGTACCCTGTGACTTTGGGATTCTTTTTGCTTACAATGTGCGAGGGGAATCATCAGTTTCAGTCAGGTCTACTATAAACTATGTGGGTACCCTGTGACTTTGGGATTCTTTTTGCATAGAATGTGTGATGGGAATCATCAGTTCGATCAGGCATATTATAAACTATGTGGGGACCCTGTGACTGGGGTGTTTTCTCGTTGGAGTATGTGATTATCTGGGGCATTTGAAATGGGTTCCAGCAGAGGTCAGTTTTAATGTCGTAAGAAGTCACGCAGAGTGGTTTATCTTTTTTGATAGATTTGTCATTTATTGTATTTATTTATGTACTATTTTTTCTACTTGTTTTGTGTCATTGAATGTTTCCCAGTAGATGTCATATGTTCTGAAGGAGGAGGAAAAGAAGAGGGGTGGGGGAGAAGGAGTGTGTTTATTTTCATTTTTCTTTTTTTTTCCAGATCTTGCTGTTAAGAAAAAAAAATTCATTTAAAATTGTATGTTTGAAGGAATGCTTATATTGAGGAATGGGTTTTGCAGAGTATGTGCATATTTCCAGCTAATCTTCACACTGTCACTGTTGGCAGCTGCAAATGAATTAAATAAATTGCAGTTTAACACCTCTACTATGGTGTGATAAAGTGTTTTTGTTGTGCAAAGTATTTAGAATAAGAATAACATGCAAAAATGTTGACATATACTCACATACATGGATAAAAAAACAAAAACAAAACAAACTTTCATAAAAACACACTCAAATCACATAACTTTACTTCCTTCATTAATTTTTGTTTTTGTGATATATATGATTATATCACACTTTTAGTTTCATTTCATTGCATAAAACATCTAATCAAGGGCACAATATCCAGAATTCCACAAACATTTTGTGGTATAGCATCTTTCTTTCAAGGACTGATCAACAGAACTAATGCAAATGTCCGGCAAGTACTAAATGTGAAACAAAAAGTAAAACTGAACATTTCTCATGCGTGGCGTTTGCTGTTGAGTAATGTCTGACGTGAAATTTGTATATCCTGGATGTTCATCTGCATCATCAACTATTATGCAGCAGCTGGCACCATACCCAGATATCATTAAAAAAAAATTTTTTTTAGTAAGACAGAATATAAGGTCTTGTTTTGTGATTAACGCTTATACTCCTGTACCCTCTCCACCATCTTTGAAAACTTAACCTTTTCACTCCCTCAACCTATCCACCTGCTTCAAAACCTGAACCCTTTCACTTCCTCACTGTATCCAACAGCTTCAAAAACTTTACTTTTCACTCCCCCATGCTATCTACCAGCTTCAAAATCTTAACCTTTCATTCCCTCATCCTCTCCATCAGCTTCAAAAACCTAAACCTTTTACCTTCCACCCTGCCTGCCAGTTTCAAAAGTTAACTTTCACTTCTTCACCCAATCCACCAGCTTTAAGAACATAACCCTTTTACTGTACTCCCTCACCTTAGTCACCAGCTGCAAAACATTAACCCTTCGATTCCCTAATCCTGTCCACCGGAAGCAAAGACATGACTTCACTTTTTTGATTTCCTCAACCTATCCATCATGTACAAAAAATGGAACCTTTCACTTTTTCACCCTATAGGGTGTTGGAGTCAAAAAGGTGAACGGAGTTTGCAGATTGTCAGAAAGGCAAAGTTCGGTCTCCTCTTGATACCTTTGACAAACATGGCGTTGGCTGTGTGACTAGTCCTGTCTTTATGTCTAGCTAGTCACAGCCCTCGGCTTGAAAACGTCTCAAGAGGAGACCAAAATGTTACCTATGCAAATGTTACCTGTGCAACATACATTGTTAGTATCTTCTATTGTCAAAGCATGGTGGAGTCAAGTAATGATCGGCAAACTGTTGTGACAGTTCAATCTTTTATTTTCTTTAAAATAATTAACAATATGGACGGTTGTAATCGTTCAAATCTTTTTTTTTTCTTCTTTAAAATGATTTAACAGTATGGCTCTTGTGATTTCTGTTTTCTTTTCTTCTCAAAATTCCAAGTCATCTGGTAGTACAACACCCTGATTCCCTGTAGATCTTGACACAATTCTTTGTTTTCTTATGCAAACGCCAACCGATCAGATGAGGCTGTTCTTGTGGTAATAGCCACCAGCAACATGCTGTAAGGCCAGGCATGCAAGTTCAAGGTATTTAAACTCACAAATAATTTTCAATCATAATTATTTTGCCTATGCATTAAATGATTAACATATTTTTTGCCATTCCTCCATATTTAAACTTGAGACTGGGAAATGATATCACAGAACATCCACCAACCTCTGGCATATGTTTATAAGAAACAGTGACCTTGCCTATTTACATGTTTCTTTATTACAGCCTGGCCAACATCTTGGGAAGTCATTTTAGGGCTGTAAGGTCATAGAAAAATATTGATACCAGACCAGCATCAACCCTCATAAGGACAGACCCTATGTCGATCAAAAATCTGTTTGAAACGTCAAACAAATGAAAAATTAATGAGATAGAAAATAAAATAAATAAGCTCGCTTGGCGATACTGAAAGTTTCAGTCCTGTTTATTTTATTGCCTTGAATGAAAGTTTCAGCCCTTTTATTTTATTGCCTCGAAAATTTCAGCCCTTCTGCTTACTTTAACGCCACTGATTAAAAGCAAACAATGAAAGATAATTACAGCAGATAATAAAATACCTCTGTAAAAGGCCAGACTGGAACATAGGCCTACTGCACAACGGACAAGTGCCCATTTCAAGTCAGTGAGTGTTCACATTCACACTATTTCGGCTCCAGAACACAGCATATTGTATGTACTCAAGGATTTCACAGAGGGGATTTTTTGAAAAGATACAAGTTGATGAAACCTTAGGCAGAAAAGGGAGACAGAAAAACTGAGAAAGACTGAAACACCAAGAGTGGACTGAAAACAAGATGATCTTGTTTGAAAATGGGACTACAATATAAGAAAAGGTGAAAATGGCAACCCAAAAGACCTAACCCCAAAACAAAAACTTCATACAACTAATGCTGCAAGTAAACAATGTTTGAAATGCAATCACTGAACAGAAACGAAACATTGGTATTTACTAAACATCTTTAAATAAAAACTAACAAAGCTAAAAAACTGATTCACCTGCATGTGATATAAAAACTAACAAAGCTGAAAGATTGATCAACCTGCATGTGAATAAATTTCTGATTAAACGTTTGTGGTAACATGTGCTTCCACATGTTTCTAAAAAAAACTACAAGCCAGAAGCTGAATCACCTGCATATGAATAAATGTCTGATTAATAATTGCTTCCACTACGTACTATACATGACACTGTCATGCTTAGCACCTTTCAATGTTTTTAATTTCTTAAGTGTCCCTGTATGCTTGAAAGAAGGATGAGATCACACCAAAATAGTATGAAAAAATGAATGAGACATACTGTATTCATAGCTAATCCATAATTATATACACCATGGCATTATACAAATGTGAGCAAATTTTTATTATATGATTTCATTTTTTTCAGGTTACAGTTCTATACAATCACTTCCCACAAATAGATGATAAAGATGAAAGTAATGCATGTAATTAATGAATGCAGTACATGTCATTTAGTTGATACTGCCTAACAGCAAGCTCTGACTGGAATGAAAAGATGTGAGCAATCCACTGTGCAAGTGCAAGAAGTATAATGAGAATGACAAATTGACTGACAGTGCATTACTACATTATCATTGTTTTAACCCTTTGACTCCTGCAGCCTGCCCAACAGCAACCATGCTGGAAGAGCAAAAACTGCAGGAAGCTGGTGGATAGGGTGAGGGAGTCAAAGGGTTAAGTTTTTGCAGTTGGTAGATAGGGTGCAGGTGGCAAAGGGTTAAAGCCCAGCCGTCGGCACAGAGCCACATAAGGGTTCTAACCATCACACAATGTAAGTTTATTGACTGACTACATTATCACATAATGTATTCTCATTCATTCATTAGCAATATAAATTTAATCAGTCCCAGCATCCACAGCAAGGCAAATTTACAATGACATCATGAGCAGCTCTACAATGTACCATGTTAGCTCATTCTTACTTTGTCAAACTAGACGCATAAGTGTGATGAATACTAAGTGTTCTAAGGCAATTTGGCAATGAGTAGCTTTACAGATGCAATTTTTTCCCAGGCTTCCATTCAAGCCTTATTCTGCATGATCTGCAGGAAAAAGAGAAACACCCCCAACCATAACCAGCCTCCTAAAAAAAACGTCACCATGAATGAAGATCACAGATTACATCACAGATTGTTTCACACAAACTTCACAGAAGGGGGCAGAGGAGGGGGTGGGAGAAATAACAGCCAAATTCATCACTGAATAATACACAGGGTAAGATTCTACAAGATAACACCCACACATTTTAAAATTATAACACTGTGCAAACAAAAACAGCCACAGATGACAAAAATAGATCCAGAAGTGATGTCTTCAATATCACATGTAAAACATACATTTCATTTTTGGTTTGGCAGAGGGTGAAATATCTGATGCTAAACCAGAAACTGACCTCCTCTCTTAGTCGCTTCACACATACACAATACCCACACACCAACATATGCATACATACACACTTTATACAGAATTATAAACGATGTTAACCCTTTGACTCCTGCAGCCTGCCCAACAGCATCCTTCTTTGTCAACCATGCTGGAAGAGCAAAAACTTAACCCTTTGACTCCCTCACCCTATCCACCAGCTTTCTGCAGGAAGCTGTGGATAGGGTGAGGGAATCAAAGGTTAAGTTTTTGCAGTTGGTAGATAGGTGCAGGTGGCAAAGGGTTAATATATGAGTTATATCTTCACACAACAGGTTTTCTAAGTGAAATTAGGCCAAATTGCACAAGAACAGCTCGTCATTCCAGAGCAGCACAATTCACATTCACATTTTTGCATTGCCACCACATCCACCGCCATCACTATATCACTATGTCAGTACTTTATATGCTGATACGGACAGCCTCTCTATTCATGGGGTTCTTTTATGCATACCTAGCGTGTGTTGTACACAGATTCTGTTTATCACTTTTTTCAAAGGCTAGCATCTAGATCACTATCTAACACTTTGACTCTCTCACCCTATCCATCAACGTCCTGACTATCAACCATGTTAGCAAACATTTGTGACCTCCCACCATGAAATCAGTCTTTAACTCGCAGTCAGTCGAGCAGCACTAGGTGCTGAAAAGATAACTGAGGGTCTATCTGGGGTGTTTTGACTTTTTCTAAAAATTGATGTCTGTAGACTATAATCTATACCCCACAGAAATTTTTTTCTTGAAAAAATATTATTAATCTATTTAAAATGGTATTTTAATGCACTGACCACAGCAGAAAGAACGCAATTTCCTACAAAAAGTACCTATTTTTGTCTCTTATTAAGAACCATAACCTGTACAGTACCCGCACATGTAATATACTGACGGAAAGCTCTTTGAAGCATCTTTCAGATAATGACAGCTAAAAATAGGAACAAACTGGGTCAAAGCCACCAAATAAAGAAATTTAAGGAAAATGTGTAGGAGAGCACACAAAAACTTAAGAGGCCGTTTTCTCAAAATGGCCTTCATACAACTTACTGACTTTAAACATACATAACTTCTACAATTTTTTTGAGTAAAAGCTTTATTCGAGTACCAAAATAATCAGCAGAATGTACACTTTCCAGTGATATGAATATCTCAAAATGCCCAAAATGCTAGTTAAGACTGATTTCATGCTGGCAGGTCACATTTCAGTTTTTGCTGCTAGTGGGTAGTGTGAGCGAGTGAAAGGGTTAAATGCTGAGTGCAGATGGAACACGGATCCTTGATAATTTGAACTTAATAAACCTTGGACATCTTGTTTCCAAGTCAGGCACTCTAACCACTGGGTCACCACACCTTTAAGTAAAATAACTGATGCAGCTGAAATTTTGCAATATCACCCAGACACATAAAATGAAAAGAGAGGGACGGTGTGTGTCAACTATCGCCTAGTGTGTTGATGTACTAGTGAAAAGTTCATATCCATAAATATGTATTGTGACACAACACCAGTTTCTTAACCCTTTGACTCCTGCACCCTATCTACCAACTACAAAAACTTAACCCTTTGATTCCCTCACCCTATCCACCAGCTTCCTCAGGGTGAGGGAATCAAAGGGTTAAGTTTTTGCTTTGCTAACATGGTTGGCAATGCAGGATGCTGGTGACCGGAGTGCGGGAGTGAAAGGGTTAATCATAAACTATTGCTGCTTATCATTACCATTATTGTTTAAAAACCCAGCCAATGCACACAGCCATACCAAAGCTACAACCATCTTAAGATCTCTTTCAACCTGGAAAAAAAAACAAAAACAAAAAAACAACAACCGGACCAGGTAAATATATTGAAGTGTCTGTGCATATAATCTAAAAATTTGCCCCAGGCATTGACCATTCCATCCAATATTTCACCAGGGAGTTTATAACAAAAACAAACCTGAATACAAATATATATTAACCCTTTGACTCCCGCACCCTATCCACCAACTGCAAAAACTTAACCCTTTGAATCCCTCACCCTATCCACCAGCTTCCTGCAGGAAGCTGGTGGATAGGGTGAGGGATTCAAAGGGTTAAGTTTTTGCTTTGCTCGCATGGCTGAGAGTGCAGGATGCTGATGGGCAGTGTACAGGAGTGAAAGGGTTAAGTAGGCCTGCAATAAAATATATCAAAAACTGGCCTAAACTACTTAAAATTGCTTCTGCACATCACATTTCCTCAAGCCAAAAAAGCAGTCAATGCATGATGTTGTACATAATTATCAATCCTAAGAGATAGTATGGAAGGCTTTACTGAAAACTTACAGGTGATTGGGCAAGCAAGGCAGAAAAGCAAAGGAAGGGATGATAGAAAGCAAAGGAGCAAGGGAGAAATATAGAGAGTGACATAAATGAGAAAATTTCTAGCTCAAAATTTCCAGATGGTGGAGAAACTATCTATACTGGAAAAGCCCTCAACATCTCCATTGAGGACTATTATTGCTTAAAATGCATGTCAAATCACCTTACATACATCTAGACTTAACAAGTGGGCCAATCTTCTACAAAAGTATGATGATGTACAAATATTCCCTCAAAGCACATTTCATCACACACAGTTTAATGCATGACTTACTACAGATATCATAATGGCAAAGCTTGACATAAACAAAAAGTTGGTTTCACAGAGCTCACAAACCTATGAGATATCCACAGAGCTCACAAACCTATGAGATATCCACAGAGCTCACAAACCTATGAGATATCATCCACAAACCATGTCTTTCCAAACAATTTATCACATACGAAGAACAAAAATATAAGAACATACATTAAAAACA
Source organism: Monoplex corrugatus (assembly GCA_030674185.1). NCBI lineage: Eukaryota > Metazoa > Mollusca > Gastropoda > Littorinimorpha > Ranellidae > Monoplex > Monoplex corrugatus. Next base: position 168,014,274 of record CM060305.1, read on the forward strand.
CACACAAAAATTGGACTGGCTCCTTGTACAATGCGCATGGTCTGCTATCAATACACAAAAACAGGTAGGTACACATAACCAAACATTCTGATATGTGAAGTGTCTCTTACTGCAAAGTTTACATACAATGACATGAAACCAACCTGGCATGGGTTGGGATGAAATGAATTATTGCCAGATAAAGCAAATGCTCTTGCTGAAAACATAATTTTGTACCACAAAGCAGTTAAATACAACAGATGTTTATTACCCTTGAGCACGGAGAATGCAATCTGTGTAGCAACATAATGCCTGACAGTGTACGCCAAACAACCAAACAAGACAACATAGCTCAAAGGTAGAAGAAAACCAGAAAGTGACCGACAGGGATAATAATAATAATAATGATAATAAATAATAATAATAATGATGACATTTATATGGCGCCAAATCTTGATTCGAGAATCAAATCAAGATACGTACTCCCATCATTTACCAAAGCAATCACCAACAACAATGACCACATCTCCAGGGCACAAAGCACACACAAACTGGAAGGGGGAAGACAGGAGTGGAGTAGGGTGTGTGACCCTTAACCCAAGCTGTCACCCTCCCTCTGTCTCTCTCTCACTCACACACACACACATACACACATAAAGATGCTGAGCTAGGGCAATTCAAGCCTGTCATCTTCTTGTCACATATACATGTTCTCTCTTCCTCTTTCTCACTTTTTTTTTTCAGACCAAGACATCAGAAAGGTAAGAAGGCTAATGGGGCCTCAAGAGGAGGAACCTGGGAACTGAGCATCTCTCTCCAATAGAGATAAGAGGATGTCATGTTGAATACAATAACCAAAACACCCTATGAACAAGACAATATTTTTATCACTCTTTTTTCTGGGGATGGCTTAGTTACTATACAAACCAACTTTTCAAAACAGTAAGAGATATCATCTGGCAAAATCTTTTCTTGCAGACTTTCCTCTGATTGAGCATCTTGAAACAACAAACAAAAATTTACCGTAAAGTTTAGAACACTGGCACAGTGTAGCAGCACTCTGCAAAACTTTTATGAAGAGGTGAGGTTGGGAATGTGCCTCGTACAACTTGAGTTTAACTCCAAGAACCTGCAATGCTAATTTGCTTCATATCCCCTGCAACCTTTGTCTACAAAGTTCTTGCACTCCCCCAGTACACAACTTTCATGCCTTTTAAAACAATGACATTAAATTATTCCAAGAGGAAAAATCTAATTGTTCTAATTGATTGGAAAGAAGAAACTCTTGTCTGTCTAACCACATATCTATATATAAAAAGGAACAGAAAAATCCAGATTTATACGTAGCATGGAAACAAGACCACTGGCGCACCAACAACAGCAGCGTTTACATCGCTAACATTCTCACTGTCATTATTGCTAGACGTGCAACCATTATTCTCAACTGACACTCCATCTGACTTGCTTTCAACAGGAATATCTTCAAGAAGTCCCAGACGTCAATCTATCTCTGAATCTTCCTTCTCATGATGATCAGTTACACTGTCATCCTCAAAATCCTCCACAACGATCGTTCTTGAAGCTTGCAAAACAGAGCACTTCTTTGACCGGACATTATTTTTACCGCATCACAAATAAGTCTTATTCGTCATGTTTCTGAGCACAAACCAGTGATGTTTATAATGGTTAATCAGAACTAAGGGAAATAACAATGAAAACATTGCAGAGTATGCGTAAAGTGGTTTCTTCCTTTTGACCATATCATGGGCTGAACTACAAATATTTGAACAGTATTCCAACCACAGTTGTGACAATAGGGTCGAGGGTTGCCAGCAGCACCGCACCTAGATGTTTGTGGTGTGGGGTCTACTGCTGTTGGCAGTGTCACATCTACACTTGTGATACAGGCTCTAAAAGTTAATCACAAAGTTGTCTACCACTGGGATGAGGATGTTGAAGGGGGAGGATTATCATGCAGGAATACAGATGTCCAGTATGGAGGATGAGAACAAGGCAGGACAGGGATAGAGGTGAGTGTGACAGAATGAGAAATTGAAAGAAAAGAAGAAACAAATTCCAAAATGCCTGCTGTAACAGCAATTTGAAAAATGTCCACTCTACCCTTGAGTTGTTAAGTAAAGTAAAACATATAATGTAGCTGCAGGCCTTCTTCCTACTAAATACTCCCATCCCTTTTTCCTTTTTCTTTTTTCTCTCTTAATTATGAATGACTTTTTTTTTCTTAGTAATCTGAATTTTTTCTGATACGAGTATGCATGTTGCTTTTTTGCCCACACTGTGCAGGTGGTATGTAACTCAAAAGCCAGCCACTAACTTGGCTTACAGGATCTTTAACCTGCATATGATATTCTGTTACACAAATATACAGAAAGAGGGTTCAGATACTGGCAAGTCTACACCTGGGAGATCAGAAAAATTTCCTGCCTTCACCCACCAGGTGGAGGTGTTCAGGCAAATCACACTGAAGACCTTCCTATTGGAAGTCCCACGTTTACTTACTTGACTCCTGTACCTGTCTTTGGATGACTATATTTTTAGATATCAAAATAAGTATGACGATTTACTAGTTGCTAAAAGTATGTCTTCAAGTTAGACTTGAAGGAGAAAGAGCTTGTAACTGTCAAAGAGACAGGGGAACCTAATGCAGTTGTATGGACCAGACACAGAAAATGAATGGCATCGTTGTTTTATTGTTGTTTAAAGTCCAGCCGACTGTGCAGAGCCACATCAGGGCTATAACAACTTCAAAACACACAAAACTTCAACAGGGAAAAAAGAAAAGAAAAAAATTAAGTACACATACCAATGCATTCACGCACGTATCTCAGAACATGCCCCTGGCATTGACCACTCTATACAATTTATCGCACAGGGGATTAAAAAAACACATGTGAATACAAATTCAAGCATATCTAAGGACACCAAAACATACATAAAAACGGGCATATATTATCTAACATTGCTTCCGCATATCTCACCTCCCTAGAGCCAAAAATACACTTAATACATGTACCCAATTATTAATCTCAAGAAAAAATATGTAAGACTTTATCGAACATACACAGGTGAATGGACCAGCAAGGCAGAAAATGATAGGATTTGGAAGAAATAACAGAAAGCAAAGGAACAAGGCAGAAACAAAGACAGTGACAGAAAAGAGGAAACTTCTAGCACAAAATTTCCAGAAGGTGGAATACTATCTATACTGAAAGAGCCCCCGGGCATCCCCACGGGGGGAAAATGAATGGCAACTGACTGTGGAACATCTGTATCAAGGAGTTTGTAAACAAACATTATCAGAAGCAGAACAGAGACGTCAGGCATACAGTTTGTAAACAAATATTATCAGAAGCAGAACAGAGAAGTCAGGCATACAGTTTGTAAACAAATATTATCAGAAGCAGAACAGAGAAGTCAGGCATAGAGTACATACGGAAGTGGTCACAAAGACAGGCAGGTGCAAAACCCTTAATACGCTTCTATCAGAAAATGATTTCATGTGAAATTTTTTCACACAACCAATGTAGAGATTGAAGTAAAGGAGTGACATGATCATGCTTCTTTTTACAAAGGACAAGATAGGCAGTAGAATTCTGGATACACTGGAGGCAAGTGACAAAAGAAGCTTGCAAGTAAGGGGTTAAATTTACAATAATCAATACAAGACAAGGTAAAAGAAGTTGCGAGTTTAGATATGCTTTAGTTGAAAGATATGGGCAAACACATTTGAAATGCTGCAGTTCACAATAATACTTTGACTGGTTTGGCTAATGAACTTCTGCATCGAGAGTTAGGATCCAGAACAAATGCCAGGTTCTTGATTGAATCAGAAAGCGCAGTGGTGTTGTCATCTAGCTAGACAGAACAAACTGTTATGGTGGGAAGCTTGTGCTTGATGCCAATGAGCACTGTGTTATTCTCATCTCCATTCAGCTACAGCCTTTTCTGTATTGTCAAGTCTTATATGTCAATATAGCATAAGAATCCTTACAAAGACGACTTGAAAGTTTTCCAGGATATTTGTAAAGTTATGAGTAATCAGTACAGAGAAAGTTTTAATGTTGCACCTACTGATGACCTTGGCAAATAATGAGATGTAGAGTGTGAAGAAGTCTGGCCCAAATTCACAACCTTGTGGGACTCCAATTTCAGTTTAATTGGTGGGACTTGTCCTCACTGACCATGACTGACAAACTGTGGTAAGACAGGTATGACAGAAAACAAGAGAGGGCACTACCTAGGATTTCAAATGTATTTGTAAGCTCCAGATGAAAGAGACGGGCAGGGTAACTATGATGCCAAAAACAGCAGAAAGATCCAATGAAATATGTAGGGAAATTCGGCCACACAGTCAGTTGAAAGCAACAAATCATTCACAATGTGAATGAGAGCATTTTCAGTGCTGTCTGTGGTCAAGCTGGTAGGCGACTGAAAAGGATAATAACAACAACTTGTTGTTGATGTCCAAACCATTTGTGCGTGATACGTATCTGGTCCAGTATTTAAGTGGAAGCACACGCACAGATGTACACTGAAGTGCACACATGTATTAGACAAAATTAAATACATGCTCTAAACAAAACAATTTATTTTGTACCATGTGTGGCATTTACAAACTCATGAAGCATATAAAAATCTTTTTAATAACTCCCAATTCTAAAACTATTAAGGCACATGGCTATATATACATTCAGTATACTTTAACATTTCCATGTCTGCATGTACTGATGAACCACAAAAACTGTCAGTACTTGCTAACAAACATTTAGAACAGTAACAGAAACTACAAACATAAAAAAAGTCCATATCACGATAATCTCATACTTACTGCTGATACAAGTCTGACATATAAATGAACCACAGATGCCAATCATTTTTTCCAGGCACACGTAAAACTTGACCAACCAACTACATACCCTGAACAAACAGAATATCAAAGCAACACACTCATCAATACAGTTTCTGTGAACAACATCAACCCTACCCTGCCGTACTCCATATCCTCACACTGGTATTATAATGATTACATATACACATTATATATATTATGATATCCATATCATTATATTCTGTTACAAAAAGAAAAATGAAAAAGGGTGGTACTGCACATGACCATATTCTATCATAATTTAACTGATATTTTCTTTACCATGATAAGCTGATACATCACACACACACACACACACACACACACACAAACACACACACACACACACACACACACGCACACACACGCACACACTCACACTCACTCACACACACACAAACACATGCATGCACTTCACATGAAACACATGTGAATAGAATTTGTATGAAGGATAATGATATTCATATAAATTCTATTCCCTCATACTTCACTTCTCCAATCTTCTGCTCAGACATCAGCATGTTGCCATTTATGTCAAAAGCCAAAATAAAGGAAGCGATCTTCCCACTGTCTTCTTGGCTCTTGAGTGCCACAATGATAGTGTCGTCTGTACCCGGCACAAATTTGAAAGAAGAAAACCCATGTGTAGGATGCACCCTGCCTACAGTTTTCACTGTAACTTCCTGGAAGTTTTCATCAGCAATAAATAGAAGATTGGTTGCTCTTCTCTCGTCAGAAACCTCATCATACTTTTCTTTGCTGGCCCGGCGTGGGAGAAAGAACCATTTCTTATGAATGTCGCTCCAAACAGCAGATTCATGAATTATGTACCCTGAAACAATGTTAAAATCCATCAAAATTGGTAAATGACATAACATAGCTGCAACATTAAAAACTGGCCTGTTCACTGTCCATCTTAATTTTTCCATCATTCTGATGGTGTCAGCAATGATAATGTTTCATTGGTCCCCATTTCAAGACTTGCCAGAGCATAGTTTTGCCAACCATGTTAGCAAAGCAAAAACTTAACCCTTTGATTCCCTCACCCTATCCACCAGCTTCCTGCAGGAAGCTGGTGGATAGGGTGAGGGAATCAAAGGGTTAAGTTTTTGTAGTTGGTAGATAGGGTGCGGGAGTCAAAGGGTTAATATCTTTGACCAGTTTTCCTCTATTTCAACAAGAGAAGATATGTTAGTGTTTCTCATTGCTATCCAGAAAGCCTTTTTTCCTGCTTTATATTCAAGCATACTCAAACATTCTAATGAAAAAGCGCTCCTGATGAAATGCTCTCGCCCTCTTAATAGTGCACCTCTTACCACAAATTAACCACTGAATATCAAACATGCAAGTAATCTACTAAAAAAAACCCAAAAAAAACCCAGTAAAAATATTGAACAGAAAATAACTACATAAATTTGTTGTTTTTCTATTTCCCAAAATGAGTTGTTAACTCCTAAATAATATCATAATAGTATCAGTATAATATATGACTAATTGGATTGTAATTAATTCATTTGTTGTAATATATGCGAATTGTGTGTTTTGTCTTGAATAAATTCTTTTATCTTGAACTAATAATACCAAAAAAGGAAGTGATTAAAAGATATGCCTTGTACATAAACAAAACAAACAATCATACCTGGAAGTTCCATGCCAGTTGCCCTTCTCAAGGCATTGTAGTTATTGTGCCAGTCAATGTGCTCCACTTCCCCCAATGGTCCAATGGCTTTGACCCACTGGGGATTGAGGTTGACAACCTCGCCCTGTGCTGTCGTCCACTCTTTGCCAAGTCCTCCAACGTAAAGACGTTTATTTTTCACAGTGGCCCACTCACATTTGAAACCTAGCCAAACACACGCACAAAAACATAACTGAAATAAAATGAATCAAATATATCTAACTTTCGCTGTGAAAATTCACCCATGCTTTGAAAGCGGAACATTTTCACCCACATTTCAAACATGGAAAGTCACCTATGACAAATACAGTAAAAGTCTAAAATGTTCTGGGGTACCTTGTATGTCAAAATGGGTTTTCTTTTATCAAGCAGCCTACAGAGCTTTTGTGTAATGCAATACATTTAAATGGTGTGTAATGTAAATCAATCGGCAAGTGAATTTATTCTCAATGAATATGCCACACATGTGTGTCTGTCACTGTAGTGTATGTGTGTATTTTATACATATATTGTGTATATGTTTGTCAATGCATGGCCATATACTTCTATTTCTTTCAGTTTCAGTCATAGTTTCTGTACATTAAGTTGACTTTTACTCCGATTAAAACTGTTGTTTCAGTGCAACGTGAAATAAATAATGAAGTATGCTATCTGATAGAGCAACATCATATACCTTATTTACATTATGGTTATCCACAATGACTGTTGGTGCAGATATGTTTTTTTACTAAAAAAAAAAAGTAATGTATCAGATATAGCAAAACAAACATGTAAACAAAAAACAGCCTCAAAGCACTGGAATACACTACCAACTGATATAAAAAAAGGCACCTAAGTTCTAGCTCTATCAAAAGTCTTCTTGAAAATCAAATAATCAAAACTCAGCTTTGACAAGAAATGTATACAGTATCAGCAAACTGTAGACAATATCAATATTCTTGTTAAATAAAATCAATACAGGTATGTTTATGCAAAAATCAACAAAGTAATATTCTTGTTAAATAAAATAATACAGGTATGTTTACGCAAAAATCAACAGTCATATTCTTGTTAAATAAAATAATACAGGTATGGGTATGCAAAAATCAACAACGTACCAACAAGAAAAACGGTAGATACAGGCCATAGAGCCTTTACTTTTTGTGTGTGTGTCCCTCCTAGTACTATTACTACTACTACTGAAGCATGCGTAAGGAGCTTTAGTGAACTGCATAAGAAATCCTCTGGATTATTACAACTTGTGACATACTCTCCATTTAGCACCTCTGCTTAATTAATAACAATTCAGGTGTTAAAGTTTTTCTAACTGAAGCATTTTGACATAAAATCAGCCTCTGTGGCCATTCGCATAAAATGTAAATTTGTTGACAAAAGTAAGGGGAGTAATCCGAGTATGGAACTGGAAGAGGAGGTGAGATATTTTCATGACCATAAGACCCTTGAAAATGTCTCCCATTGCAGCCATAGCTCCTGTCAACTTGATCAACATTTGTGTTGAGAAACATCAACTGTCGTTTCTACACAGCTGAAATATTTTGACTTTTTTTTGTGCTCTTAAAAAAAAAACACAAGTAGACAACTTCCAGAATGTGTGTCTGGCAAGAGAAAATGGCAAATATGTGTACTGCTAAGTTGCGCTAAGTGTTGTGCATTTATTCTGTCTTTTGTGTACACTTCACAAAGGCTAGGCTACTTGGTTGAAATTTTTGTTTTGTTTTTTGTTTTGGTTACATTATTGATTAAATACATGTTCTAATTCTATTTTTGTGTTTTTCTGGTTCATACTTGCTAATTCTGGCAACCGTTTTGATTCAGATGCAAAACCATATGATACATGTATGAATCCATGCTGACTATCCGAGTACAATAACTCATCATCTCATGATCTATCTCCATCGTCATGGATAACGGTGGGAGCTCCACTCTTTGTCACGAAGGATTGCCAGGTGACACATCTCTGCTTCTGTGTATGATGTCATGGAGCCCCAGTTTGCAGGCATCAGCGATGTTATCCATGAAGGATTTTGCTGGCCTTCCTTGTTTTCTCTTTGCCTCAACCCTCCCCTGCAGGACTGATGTCATCAAGTCGGTTCTTGTGTTTCTATTCATGTGCCTGATATACTTCAATTTTCTTTTGTTGATCTCTGGGAGTATTTTACATTGGACAGCTAATTCCTTTAGCACATTTTCATTGGTTCTTTTCTCTGTCCATGTTACTCTGACTCTGACAAGACACACATAGAACCATATTTCTGCTGCGTTTATTCTATTTTTGTCATCTTTCTTCAAAGTCCAGGTTTCACATCCGCACATGACAGCTGGCCAAATTAAGCAGAATAAAATTCTTATTTTCAGTTTCACTGGTATGCCTATATCTTTCCATATGTTGTTCAACTGGACCATTTTTTGCTTGGCCATGCCTGTTCCTGATCTGATGTCCTTACATTGCAAGATCCTGTGTTGGTTTTGACAGAGCCCAAGTACTTGAAGCTGTTCACGTTTTCCAACTCTGGTTTTTTTTAGCATTGAGTTTCTTTCAGTCCTGCCTTGTTTCCTGCAGCATCTACACGATATAGAATTCTCTTCATACTTATGATGTCTCCTGCTAATAGGGTGGTGTCATCAGCATATCTTAAGTTGGTGATATGCCTTCCTCCTATTTTCACTCCCATACCCTCTGTGTCTGCCTCTCTTATTACTTGTTCTGTGTATATATACGCTGAAAAGGTGGGGCGAAAGAATGCAGCATTGCTGGACTCCTTTATTGATGTTGAAGAACTTCAAGAAGTCATAGTGCTCTCCATTCCATCTAACTGTTGCCTGTTGGTCTTGGAGAGAGATGCTAAGAGTGAGATCATTACTACACTCACTCACTCAGACATTAGTCTTGGGGAGCCCATCGTTGCCATGGTTGTGAACAAGTGGTTGTGCATTATAACGCTATCGAGTACAGAATACTTTCATTGAGAGACTATGAGATCACATACTAAAATTTACATGGCTCTATCAGAACCAACCAGCCTATGTAAAAAACATGGCCTGCCTGTACGTTGAACCCACAACCCCTCCTCCCCCCCGTGTTATGACACAGTACTCTGACAACTGACTAATGGGTCACTTCAAAGGCCTGGCCTGCCCAAGCGCTGAAACCCAAACCACTGTGTTATGAGTATGGTGCTCTGACAATTCAGCTGATGGGCCACACACACACACACAAAGGTAGGCCTATATGAGCATGTACAGATGCCATTTATCTGCATGTGAGGATTTTTCCCACAGATTAATCCCATGCACTTGCTTTTGATTAAAAGAATGAACAAGTGTGAAGAATATAAGCCAATTAACTAAATTACCTTTGTTCACTTTTCCATCGCCATCTGGAAGCACAACCCATGGTACCACTTTGTTACCTATTATTTCATATATCACACCAGTTCTGTCATCAACTGTGTAAAGTTTGCCATTAAAAACCACAAGCTCTGACAACTCCATGCCTCTTCCTCCTTGTGCTAGAGTTGATTCCAATATAACAGGTGAATTCAATCTTACATTTACTGTCAAATGATCATTTGACAATGTTAGATTGCCTGTTCTGTAATAGCTGTACCATGTGTTTGATTTCTCCTCCTTTGAATTGGTATCCAAGTCTGTGACAAGAGCTATTTTGAACACTTTTCCACTGCGAGAAATCCAAGGCTGTGTAAGTGGATACGAAGAATCATAAGTAACTAGTGCCTCACTCTGACAGGGTAGTCGTGATGGTCGAGGGATGACCATTATTAAAAGTACAAGAACAGCAACGGATAGTGTGACAGCATAAAATACAACCCGCGGCTTCAACTGCACTCTGGCGTTGCCAACACGGTACTGAGTTGGGCGACGAATCGCCTTCATCCAGTCATTCACAGAGGGTGGATATGTTGACGATAACATTCTAATATCGTCTTCTTCCACAGGCAGACTCATGGGGATCTAATCCTTTCATTAGATTGAACAAAAATCAAACTTTTTCGTGCCGACGTGGCTCTATAATCAAGCCAACTATGTTGGCTGCCATGCTTGTTACCAATCACAGTTCCGCATTGAACAAAACACATTTTTATTTTCTGTCGACGATAAAAATAAAAGCACTTTAAACAATAACAACTATAACATAACTGAATAAAAAGAAAGAAACTTTGCGTCACTTTCGTTATTTATTAGTCGGGAAAAACGCAGTTATTGAATGTTTAGTTTCGTATAGGCTTCTTTAATGTCTTGTAACAAAATTGCCTACGAATTACTCATGTTGAACCGTAATTTGGGGATGGGCACAGAGGGGTGGAAGGGGATGTCAGTGATAATAGTACTTTATTTTCCAACGATAGAAGTCATTTTTAAAGTCTTTTTCTCGACTTTTTCTCAAAGGTGTTTATGTGTTTTTACAAGCCAACCACTGACATGACTTCCAAAAACCCCAGCAGTAAATCATGTATATTTGATATTCTGCATGCATATACATGTGAAAACCATGAACAAACTACCTAGGAAAACATCAAAATATAGACAGGTCTTGCAGTCCAGAGATTTTCAACCTGGTTGATGAAAGACAGACTGAAGGACTGAGATCCAGAAAGCAATGTGGGCAACGAACATTCCAAGGAGTGATGCTGTAGAGTGAGTGAGCATGCATATATACACATGAAGGAGGATTAGGCTCTGGCAGATCTACACACACCTTGATATGAGAGAGAGAGAGAGAGAGAGAGAGAGAGAGAGAGAGAGAGAGAGACAGAGAGACAGAGAGACAGAGAGAGACAGGGAGAGAGAGAGAACAAAACAACTTTTTTCCCCTAAAAGGTAGTAGTGTAAGTAGAATAAAAACAAATTTTAAAAAAGATAATTAGAGGGAGAATGAGAAAGGATGTGGTGGGTAGAGTATAGATGATATGATTGAGAGGATTTTTGTGTATGTGGATTAAAAGTGGGGGACAGAATGAATCAATTCAGGTATGGAAATGATACATAGCACCAGAAGGTGTGTTGTCTGAAGGGTGTATTTAATGATGTGGTTGTGGAAAAGTATTTTTAAAAAGAACAGTTACGACAAAAATAAAAGCAAAACAAAACCACAGGAAAAAAGAAAAGAAACGAAAAGAGGAAAGATCCATTCTAGACACAATTAGGTTGCAAGTCCTCTATCATCTGAATGTCCATATATCATGTTCTGAATGTGCATGAGCATTTAATGAATAATTACATTTTACCAGGCATTTTTGTGATGTTTTGATTTGCATTCTACATTTTGACTTTATCTGGTCTTTTCATATTTGTTGTCTTTTCTTTTCTTTTCTTTCTTTCTGTCTTTTTCTCCCCCCCCCCCCTTACTCTCAACAAAGGTAGAGAAATTAAATGAAAAGTTTTGTGTTTGGATCATTTTTTATTGATAGACAGGATGACAATTTAATTAAAATAACTGAAATGGATTTTCCATGTAGCATTTCATTACTCAGATGTAAATAAATTGTGGGATATGCCTTGCCTGATCAAAAGCTACATTGACAAGGCTATACTGATTGACAGATTTAAATATATCTCAGGAAAATTGTATATAGTGTTTCTTTCTGTCTGTCTATACTCTGAGACTAAAGGTGCATTGTAACACAATAAACTTAAAATACACGAATTAAAAAAAAAAGTACTGGAAACATTAACTGCATTAAAGAGTATCTAATTACTTAGCAATATAGGTAACAAAACTCTGTCATCTTAAACACAATGCAAACAAATGTAAGGAAAATAGTGTCTTCAAGAATCCTTTGCATCTTGTTATCTTGTTTGTTAAAGGGATGTTGTCTCCGCAGTTTGTGGACTCAGAAAAAAAAAGAAGGCTGGTCAATGTAGATGTATACTTAATACCATCATACTTTTTTCTTTTTAATCTGTTCATTCATCTATTTATCTATTTGATTCTATTCTAGGATTCACCGAAAGGGGGAGAGAATGATGAATCCATCGGCACTGACTCCATCACGACTGGAAACGCACAACGGATCATGATTAATGACCAGATGGAATTTCCGTGTGCGTGTGGAAGGAGATTCACCACCAAACGCGGCATGAAGATCCACAGGACAAAAATGGGCTGTTTGAAGACACATACGAACCAGCAGCAGCGCACTGCGATAGCAGGTGAGACGTTGGATGACCAAGGCCAGGATTTAAACCATAGTGCCAAGGACATCCACGCTGACGGTTCTGATGCGGATTTTGCACAAGCTCTTAACGCCAAACGTGGAAAACTCAATTTGCCGCCTGCCGGTGCAAAAGAATAATGGAAGAAATTAGATGAGGAACTTGTCCTTAAGTTGAATGCGCTAATAGGGAACAGTACGCTGGAACACAAACTTGACACATACGGAGACATCATATACTCTATCTGCAGGGACACTTATGGAGTGAAGCAGCCAAAGACAAAAACGCCTCCCCAGAAATCCAGAAGACAGCAACAGATGGAGAGCATCCGGAGGGAGAAAAGGAAGCTTAAAAAGCGAATGAAAACTGCCTCAGAATTCGAGAAGCAAGGGCTCCTGGAACTCTGGAAAGATCTGAAGGCCAAACACAATGCTCTCAGCAAAGTGGAATCAGCAAGGCGAAGAAAGAGCAAAAAGAAGAAGACTCAAGATCGTTTCTTCAAATATCCCTTTGACTTTGCAAGAAAGCTGTTTGAACAACTCAAATCAGGGACTCTCACAGTGGGCAAGGAAACCCTAGAGCAGCATCTCAGGGAAACATATTCCGATTCTCAGCGCGAGGCACCACTTGAAATCCAGAATCTGGTTTGGCCTGCAGCGCCAGAAGGAAAATTCAATAACAAACCACCAACACTGGATGAAGTGAAGAACGTAGTAAAGAAAGCCAGAGCCAAGTCAGCACCTGGACCAAACGGAATACCATACCTGCTCTACAAGAAATGCCCAAAAGTGCTCGAGTGGCTCCACAAGATGATTCGATCAGCATGGAGGAGCCAGAAGATCAGCGACCAATGGATGAGAGCTGAAGGAGTGTACATTCCGAAGGAGCAGAACTCCAGCAGCATCAATCAGTTCAGGCCAATATCACTTCTGAATGTCGAAGGGAAAATCTTCTTCTCTGTTATGGCAGCAAGATTGACAAAATACCTGACTGAAAACAAGTATCTGGATATGTCAGTCCAAAAGGGAGGCATACCAGGAATGCCTGGATGCTTGGAACATGCCACGTTGATTTGGGATGCCATCCAAAAAGCAAGAACAGAGAAGAGAGACATTGACGTAGTTTGGTTTGATCTGGCGAATGCATATGGATCAGTTCCACACGATATGATCCAGCTGGCTCTTGAAATGTATCACATCCCAGAAAACATCCGAACAATGCTGAGGAAGTATTTCCAAGGGTTCTCAATGCGGTTCTCTACCAAAGAATACACCACGGACTGGATAGACCTAGAGGTGGGCATTGCAATGGGCTGTGCAATCTCTCCCATACTGTTCGTGTTGGCAATGGAAGTCATCTTGAAAGCTGCAATGAAGAGTTCAGGTCCAGTGAATCTGGGAGATGGATACCAGATGCCTCCTCTGAAAGCTTTCATGGATGACACAACAGTCTTGTCCACGGATGAGGAAGAGACACACCAAATCTTAAAGCAGCTGGATGAGCTGGTGGCCTCTTCAAGAATGAGGTTCAAACCTAAGAAATCCCGAAGTCTCTCACTGCGAAAAGGAAAAGTGGCAGATTCAGTCAAATTCATGGTAGCCAACCAAGCCATCCCCACTGTCACAGAAGAGCCAGTAAAAAGTCTCGGAAGATGGTATGATGACTCCCTGAAAGACACACAAAGGGGATGTGAAACCAAGCAAACAGCAGAAGAAGGCCTGAAGAAAATAGATAACTGCGGACTGCCAGGCAAATACAAAGTCTGGTGTCTACAGTTCATGCTGACACCAAAGCTGCTGTGGCCACTGCTAATCTATGACATTTGCACCAGCACAGTCGAAGCAATGGAAGCCAAAATCAACAAATACACAAGAAAATGGCTCGGTGTCCCACCTGGTCTCACTGATGTTGCATTCTACTGTCGTCAAGCAATGCTGAAGCTACCTCTCAAATCCATAGTGGAGGAATACAAAGTTGGAAAAGCAAGACTGTTGAGCATGCTGGAGGAATCGGAAGACAATATCGTGAGATCAGTTCATCCAAAGCTGAGAACTGGCAGAAAGTGGAAAGTCCAAGAGGCTGTAAACAATGCCAAGAGAAACCTCAGCATCAAAGAAATAATTGGACACACGCAAACCAACAGACAGGGACTGGGAGCAACAAAAATGCAGTGGTGGTCCAAAGCCAAAGGGAAGGAAAAAAGAGACATGATCATACAGGAGTTGAAGGAAGAAGAAGATGTCAAAAGAGTGCAGAAGGCAGTCCAGCAAGGTCAACAGGGGCAATGGACAACATGGGACAGTGCACTCCAAAGAAGTCTCAGCTGGAACGATATGTGGCACATGGCTCCTCTAAGGATAAGCTTCCTCCTCAGATCTGTATATGACCTGCTCCCCTCGAATGCAAACTTAGTGAAATGGGGGAAATCAGACGACCCAGCATGTCCGCTCTGTCAGAAGAAACAAACAGTGGAACATGTCCTAAGCTCTTGCAAAGTAGCGCTAGCCCAAGGAAGGTATACATGGAGGCACAACCAAGTTCTGAAAGTGATCACAGACGTGGTTAGCGAAAAAACCATGACCCCAAACGCACCAATTGCTATGACAACGTTCTACAAAGCAGGAGGGAAACAGGTCTGGTCTGAAAGTGCTATGACAACCAGCACATTGCCAAAGGGTCTTCTGGATGGAGCAGTCGACTGGGAGTGTACAGCAGACCTCCCAGAGTGGAGAAATTACCCAGATGTCATCAGCAAGACAGGCATGAGACCAGACATCGCTCTCCACTCTGACTCCTCGAAACAAGTGATTCTGATAGAACTCACTGTGCCATACGAAAGCAGAATGGAAGAAGCACATATCTACAAGACCGAAAAATACGCCGGTCTTGCCAGCACCCTGAAGAAAGCAGTCTGCGGGTCAAAATCTTCGCCATAGAGGTCGGGGCAAGAGGGTTTGTGGGCACCTCCGCTTATGATCTCATGAAACAACTCGCCATTTCTGGGAAGAAGAGGACTAGAGCCCTTAAAGCGATGGCAGAGGCAGCAGAAAGGAGCTCAAGCTGGATCTGGGCAAGGAGGAACCAAAAGTGAACTTCACAAGGATTAAATTCCCTACAGATGATGTGTGCCCCGTTAGCACATTGGTAAAACCGCGTACCGCAGTTCTGAAGCGCAGAATCGCCCAGGTTCGCTCCCCGGCGTGGGGAAAAAAACAAACAAAAAAAAACAACAACAGCAGAAGGGCATCCAGGAGTCATGACCTGGATGTGGCCCGGCCCCCCGAGAGTGTAAGGAATTCAGGGCCGAAACACTTGTCTAAAGGGGGTTACTTCTCTGAAGACCTTCTGTTGTCTAGCTCTCCCTAGAGTTTCTTTCTACCTAATTCATGTGTGTGCCTAGTAATTTTGCACAGCTAAGTTAAAAGTGTGCTCATCTACTGTTTCCTAAATTGAAAAGGTATTTATATTAGATTTTGATAATTTTTATGTTTAATTGTTCAGTACAGTGTTCCTGACTTTTTGTCCCTTTGCGGCATTTTCGGTTAAAAGGCGATAAAAAGACAGTGGCCCCTTGCCTGCCGGAAACACTTTTAGTTGTCGACAAATTCAACATGGATCCGGTAGAGGTGATTTCGCACGATGAGGTACAGATTCTGTTTGTTGTCTGTTGCATATTACAAGGATTTCTCTTCAAAAAGAACCAGAATGTATAATTTGATGCCCGTATGGATCTGCCGTTTGAAATCATTTGAAAATAAACGAAAGCCATCTTATTTCAAGGTGCTAGGGCTGTATCACATGTGCGCCGACTTCGACCACGTGGATTTGTCAAAATCGAAAATGATGGCAAGTCGGCATATTTTCTGATCAGGCCATGGATCAGATTAATGTTTACAGAAAAAAGTAGAGATACAGTTGTTTTTCTCATTCTCTTGGATTTTGCATAGGGATTTTTTTTTACATGATCAGTCTTAGTTCTGTGGGTTCAATTCATTTTAATATAATTTAATTCAGTAGCATTCCACACGCACTGGGAAGCCGGCTTGTGCAGTCACAAGCTCCTAATAACACGTACTTATACTTATGAAACACACATTGAGTCAATGATTGACATACGAAAAAGAAAATCAGTTCAAGTGGTGAGAAGGTTGAATGTGCGAATGGCTGTGGTAATGAATGAATTCAGCCTAACGAAATGTTCCTGTGTAACATCATGCAGCTCTGCACCAAGACTTCTGCCCCGCTGTCTCCTATTAATATTTTCATGTAATGGGTGTGTTTCATTTGTCAAACTTCACCCTTATCCATGGTGCAGCTTTATAAATCTAACCCAAGCCTTTTCTCAATCCTTCCTCATAGATCTGTGTAAATTAACCTACATGTCAGGGCCTTATTAATTATTTAATATTATTGAATTTTAAAGGCTTCATTCTGTCCATTTAAAAAAAATGACAAAGTTCAGTTAACTAAAATCAGAAATGTTAGTGAAGTCAATTGTATGAATTTTCAATGTTATAATGGACCAAATAACAGCTGGAAATCTTCCACAAACAGTTCTGTATAAATCAGTGTTTTCTCTTGGCTGATATTGTGATAATGATACCCGTCACTAGTTTGCATGATTTAATCAGTAATGTATTGTCTTCCAGTTCCACTTGCTTACTGTAAGTTGTATATATATATAATAATATATATATACATACATACAGGCCTGGAGAAGATTCAGATTTTCTACCAGCCAGCCAGGCTGTATGTTGTTTTTAGGATGAGCAACTGATTTTGTTGTTGGCTCGAAAATGTCATTCCCAGTCACAGCCTTATTTTGAAGAAACCAATAGGTTGACTGAATGTTCTTTCATAGTCAAAGTACTTGATATAACACTTATTCAGCACTAAAAATATTACTTCTTTGCTAAATGTTCTGCCGTACTACTCATTGCTTTTGAATTTGAATTCACAGCTGAGTCTTTTTGTTGTTGTGTTTGCAGGTGAAGAATGCTGTGAAAGCCCTCCTCCAGGTCAAGAGCCTGGCAGAGTCAAAGGAGAAAAAGCCATTGTTTGGAGATGAGAGCAATGTGAACTTGCAGTTTGCTCTTAAAAAAATGGTCACTTCACAACAAACAATAAAACTGTACGTTACACTGTATGTTACTGGTAGTAATACACATGAAGTGTCTTTTTTCTCTACAAAAAAAACAACTACAAAATGGCTGTCTGAGTGCATTCACAGTGTTGCCAGTTTTTTTAAAGATCTGTATGAAACCCTGCACCCAATGAATTCACACTCACACAAATCACATACATAGATACATTCAAGCACATGCCACTTATATTTGACACAGATGCGCACACAACATTTAAATTTTAAGAAGTATGTTTTCATTCAAAAACTAAATCATAAATTTTAAACACTCACACATGCACACACAACATTTAAGAAGTATGTTTTCATTCAAGAAATAAATCATAGATTTTAACATTTTCTTTCAGCTTTAAGTTTAATGTGAGAGAAATAAGGGATGAGGTTGTTAATAACTAGACCCAGGCACTGAAGTACTGACTGCATCTATAGTGCTTACATAAGAGTAAAGACAGCATTACCCTGATTAGGTTGATGAGAAAATAATATCCTGTGTCACATGTAATCTAATACAATATTATTATTAATACTAAGAGAAGCACCTCAAAGCAGTGTCCTGGTGGATCAAAAGTGATTAATTTTTCTTCGGTTTAGATTGTACTATAGTATGAATTAGGAAGTCATCCTTAGACTAGTTAGAGAGAGTGAGTCATGGACAAATTCAGTTGAGTTTTTCTGCAGTTTAGCATCATCATTATATGATTGGGCATATTGGAGAACCATGCCCTTGAAAAAAAAAGTTGCTTATAAGTTATATTCCAATGTGGATGACTTGAGTAAGTGAATAAGTAATTTATCATTTTATATATATAATATGTGTGTGTGGTGTGTGTGTGTGTGTGTGTGTGTGTGTGTGTGTGTGTGTGTGTGTGTGTGTGTGTGTTTGTGTGTGTGTGTGTGTGTGTTTTATGATTTCATGATTTGGGTAAATGAATTATTGTATATGTGTGTGTGTGTTTTAAGATTTGTGGTTTGGATAAATTTTTGAAGTGATATTTTGTGTCTAACAGAAAACTGCCCAATGGACTGGAAGAAATGAACAGAGAAGTATGTTTATTTGTCAAAGACCTTGACAAAACTGACAGAGAATACGAGAAGTCAGAGCGACACTTCAAGCAGAAGTTAAAAGCAGAAGGCGTGACATGTGTTTCCCAGGTATGTGTCTTTTTTCAGACATTGATATGCTTTGCTTTGACCCTTTGACTCCCGCACCCTGGCCACCAGCATCCTGCATTATCAACCTTGCTAGCAAAACAAAACCTTAACCCCTTGACTCCCTCGCCCTATCCACCAGCTTCCTGCCGGAAGCTGATGGATAGAGTGAGGGAGTTAAAAGGTTAAAGCTTTTGCAGCTCGAGGATGGGGTGAGGGAGTCAAAGGGTTAAGTTTTTGCAGTTGGTGGATAGGGCGCGAGAGTCAAAGGGTTAAACAGAATGTGTACATGAGAGAAATGCATCAGTTGTGGATAAAGTTTTGAAATTGTTCACGTTTGACTGCAATTTATGTGAATATAACATTTCTGGGTGTCATTGTAGTCCATCATGATATTTAGATTATAAATAAATTATTGGTTGTCATGATATTCAGATTATAAATAAATTATTGGTTGTACTGTTATTATGAATACTTGATGGTGTTTAGAGGCAGACTGTTAAATTTTGTTAATTTGTAAATCACAACTCTTGTTCGGTGAATGTGATCAGTTTATCAGGAGTATTGAAACTGTTTACATCCAAAATTGTTTATAAAATGAAGTAGATATCAGGTAAGGGTGAAACTGAAAGGGATGTAAATGTTTTTCATCATTTTCTTTTCTTCTTTGCAGATTATTCCTCTGAAAGCTTTGAAACTGGAATACAAACCTTTTGAGGCCAAAAGAAAGCTGTCAGATAGTTTTGACATTTTCCTGGCTGACGCCAGAATCATCAGGCTGCTTCCTGCATATCTGGGGAAAGCCTTTTTTGGCAGAAAAAGGTGAGGTGAATGTGTAATGAGTCTGAGATAAATACAGTACACACATGCATGCATATATGCTAATAGTAGGTATTCCAAAGTGCTCTTCGCGGGCGGCGAAAAGTACGGCAAAGTGCGATTTTTCACTGGTTTTCAACTTGCTCGTTCTCAACAAAATGCAGTGTCAGAAATAAAAAACATAGATCATGTTGATCTGTGATCCTTTAAGCTTTGTTTAAAGTCAAAATAAATCAATAAGTGTAACATTTACCGTTTGAAATATGCTTTTGATGATGGGTACTAAATTGCGATTTTGCTGCAACTGGAACGACGAAATCGGAACGCGGTTTTGACACCTACCTTGAAAACTCGCCTCGCGGAGATCAGCTGGGTCAGATATCAACAAACCATTTACACAGTCAAAAAGACGACTAAACTTGCTTTCATCCGATGTAAAAAGTGAACTGATAGGTTTCCATTTAGTCGGTCGTTTCGTGCGTTAAAAACTTCCGTCGATGATTTCGCAACCTTACTCAAAACCAATCTCTCCATATTTTCCACTGTGCAAAAGGTCAAGGTTTCAACTTTCAACTTCTGCTAGTTGCATACGGATTCAACCACTGGCTGTCTTCCGCGAGGACTGAGAAAAAGCAACATATTTTCGCTTTCCCTTAGCGTCTGACGCGCAATGGCGGACACGCGCGAAGATCGTTCGGGCGAGCACATGGACGTCGAAGTTTACGTCGACCGCTCCAGCCACGACGAATCAAGCGATCCAACTTATCTAGAGGGTAAGTGAAATATCTTGCAGTTTGTTTACTATTACTTTTCGACATTTTCTTTCCTGATTTTAGAATATAATTGTTTGGAAAGCGCACAGCTGCAGCACCCACAGTATCATGAATATGTTAGAAGGTAGGGGTAGGTGACGGTTTGGGGTGCGTTAATTTTACAGAGAGTGAGATCAGGCATATGATTAAAGGAAAATGTTTACAAAAGATTTTTTTAATAATCCATGCCTTTATTATATTTATTTATAATGATGTTAATGAGAGATTAGCGATTTATTGTGGTCACGTGACCAACGCTTTGATCGATCGATAGTCGAATCGGCCGAGTGACCTCCCTTGACTTCACTCGATCTGGTTCA
>CM060305.1:168040235-168055235 GCA_030674185.1 Monoplex corrugatus
TCGTGCGCTAGAGCATGGAATAAACATTGACTTGATTTATGGAAGATTTCTGTCATGTTTCTTCTTCATCTGTTCTTGTTTGTGCATTAGAGCATGGAATAAACACTGACTTGATTTCTGGAAGATTTCTGTTGAGTTTTTCTCAGCTTGCACTGAGCTGAGACTGCACTGTACTGGTAAATTCAACAGATTAATTGAAAAGTTTACAGCTACACAGCTCATATAGCAGCTGGTAGAACAGGAGCACAGTCGATTGACTCTCTTCAAATCTTTACACGCAGCTATCATTCATCGATTGAGCTTGTAGTAATTTCGTTGCAATTAACCTTACACGATTGATGTCTTGTTTGTTCAGAAAAGCATCAGAAGGTAGTTGGATGATTTTTATCTATTCTCTAATAATGATTGTATGTTATACCAATGTCTGCCAGAAATATGCTTTGTTTTGCAAATCTGTTTTTTTTTGTCCTGTAAAATATATATATATCAGAACAGTTGCCAATGATGATGTAAGTTATCCCTGTCAGACACTCAGTAAATGTGTTGAAAGTGAAGGTCTGAGGCAACTGATTAGACTAGTTACTTAATCATATGTCATAGTAAAAGTAAACATGATTTATGAGGCAGCTTTTTGTTGGATCTAAACGTTTCAGGCCAGATGTTTCAGGTGATGTTAAGATATCACACAAGACAGTCCTATAAAACAGTCAATTAGATCGATGGGCAAGAACTGATATTAACCCTTTGCCTCCCGCACCTATCCACCAACAGCAAAAACTTAACCCTTTGAATCCCTCACCCTATCCATCAGCTTCCTGCAGAAATCTAGTAGATAGGATGAGGGATTCAAAGGGTTAAGTCTTTGCTTTGCTGGCATGGTTTTCAATGCAGCATGATGGTGGACAGGGTGCTGGAGTCAAAGGGTTAACAGAGTAAAACTCTCTAGAGCTTATCTTGCTGATAAACTATCAAAAAGTTAAGTACTTGGTTTCTCTGTGACTGTACAACACTTGACTGAAAGGGAAATCTCAGTGTCAGTATTAAAGAACCTGCTTTTTTTGAACATTTATTAATGTGTTCATCATTTGTTATCATGATCTTAGGTTTATTTTCCTGAGTATCCAATTATTGTTGACTGGGCATGAATCTGGTGACCCATTCATTTAAATGTGATGTGCAGAAGCAAGTTTAGGTAATCTGGGCCAGTTTTTATTTCTGTTGTAATGTACTTAGTTATGTGTACATTTGTGTGTAAGTTTTTTTCAAACCTTCAGAGGAGAAATTGGGCGGAATGGTCAATGCCAAGGAAGTATACTTACATGTGAGAACGTGTTGATAAGTGTACTTAATTTTCTTTTCTGGATGATTTTTTTCTTTTTTTCCTCTTTCTTTCTTTTCTTTTCTTTGTTTTTGTTTTTAAAATGAGGTGTTGTGTACATTTTGAAATGGTTATAGCCCCAATAGGGCTCTGCGCAGTTGGCTGGTCTTTATACAGTACAAATACAAACACCAATCCATTTGGCAACTGCACTGAAAAGCTGAAAGACGTACAAAATGCCAGTAGAATAGATACGACTTACATGATAAGTTTCTGTTTGCTGTTTTGTACATGTTGTCCTTTCATCTGACCACTGCCACCCCCGTTGGGTTGCCGGGGGCTCTTTCAGTATAAATAGTATCCCCACCCTCTGGAAATTCTGTCCTAGAAATTTCCTCTTTTCTGTCACTCTCTTTGTTTCTGCTTTGCTTTCTGTCATTTCTACTTGTCATTTTCTGCCTTAATGGTCCATTTACCTGTATTTGTACGATAAAGTCTTGTGTACTTTTTCTTCGGATTGATAATTGGTTACATGCATTAAGTGCATTTTTGGCTCTAAGGAGGTGAGATATGCGGAAGCAATTTTAGGTAATTTATGCCTGTTTTTATGTTTTGGTGTCCTTATGTATGCTTATATTTGTATTCAGGTGTATTTTTTAAATCTCCCCTGTGCGATAAATTGGACAGAATGGTCCTACGCCGGAGGCATGTCCTTAGATTATGTACGCAAATGATTGATATATGTACTTAATTTTCTTTTTTTTTTTTTTTCTGTTGAAGTTTTGTGTTTTGAAGCGGTTATAGCCCTGATATGGCTCTGGGCAGTCGGCTGGGCTTTAAACAACAATAACAACAACTGCCACCCCCACCCTCCCCACCTCAGTATCTGCCTTATAGATTTCTGTTTTGTTTATGTTGTTACAAAGCAGACAGGTCATTATGTGTAGTAAAAAGTTTGTTTGATTGTTTGTTTGTTTTTCTGCATCAACATTGTAAGGCAGACAGTTGTTTGTAGGTCCTCAACATTGTAAGGCAGACAACCCTGCTTTCCCTTTCATCTCAGATCTTTCTTTCTTCCCGTCCCTGCTCCCACTTTTTTCCCTTTTCTGAGTGGATGATGGAGACATTTATATATCATGATGATAGTGATATATAAGCATTTGTTAAATTAAAACAGTTGCCAATGATGATGTAATTATTGAGAACCAGAGTTTAAAGTGAAGTGTACAATGTAACAGTTGAGTTTGTGTATTCCAAACATTAGCAGAAGGCAAACATAGATTGTTTGTAATGTTCAACATTGTAGGTCGAATTGGTTTGTTGTGCTCCATTGAAGGCAGACTGTTGATGCAACATTTAAGATTTGTTTGATTCTCACTTGTAGTTGCAGAATTGTTTGTTCTCAAATTGTAAGCAGACAAGTTGTTTGTATGTTCAATTGTAAGGCAGATTAGTTTGTATGTCCTCAACATTGTAAGGCAGACAGTTGTTTGTATGTCCTCAAATTTCAATTGTTTTTAAGCTCCTATTGTATTCAGTTGTTTGTATGTCCTCAACATTGTAAGGCAGACAGTTGTTTGTATGTCCTCAACATTGTAAGGCAGACAGTTGTTTGTATGTCCTCAACATTGTAAGGCAGACAGTTGTTTGTAGTCCTCAACATTGTAAGGCAGACAGTTGTTTGTAGGTCCTCAACATTGTAAGGCAGACAGTTGTTTGTAGGTCCTCAACATTGTAAGGCAGACAGTTGTTTGTAGGTCCTCAACATTGTAAGGCAGACAGTTGTTTGTAGGTCCTCAACATTGTAAGGCAGACAGTTGTTTGTAGGTCCTCAACATTGTAAGGCAGACAGTTGTTTGTAGGTCCTCAACATTGTAAGGCAGACAGTTGTTTGTAGTCCTCAACATTGTAAGGCAGCCCCTAAGGTTGTTTGTAGGTCCTCAACATTGTAAGGCAGACAGTTGTTTGTAGTCCTCAACATTGTAAGGCAGACAGTTGTTTGTATGTCCTCAACATTGTATAGGCAGACAACCTGCTTTCCTTTCATCTCTCTTCTTATTCCGTCCTGCCACTTTTTCCTTTCTGAGATGTGATGGAGACATCGGTGTGGTAGCATAGAACTTGAAAAACTACTGTGAAACACTTAAAATGTATAGAAAAGACCTTTTTTTTTAATACTGGGTTGTCATTTTCTTCCTAACCAAACAATTCTCACATGTAGGCATAGGAAGTGAGCCTCCCTGTGACCTGGACAGCATGAGAATGTATAGCGCTAGGTTTTTGTTGTTGTAGCTGTTGTTCGTGTTTTTGTTTTTAACTTATCAAATTAATAGTGTGTAACTGTAAGTGGATGTATTTAAGATACTATAGAAAATGTTCAGTCATATTCTTTCCACATTAATATCAAATTAGTAGTGCCTTAGTTTATAGAAGAACTTTACTTTAGAGATGTGTTACTAGTACCAGTGTTTTTAGTTCACAAGCATCACTTTATTATTGTCCGAATAAATTCAGTGAAGTTATTGCAGATATACAGTTCTAGGTTTGTTTTTTTCAGAAGTGAATGTACAGTTGTAGAATTGGTTTTCTTAAATATCAGATGATTAGTTTACACTTAACTTAGTGAATTTATAGATGGCACTGTTTGTTTGTTTTTGGTTTGGGTATGCCTGTAGTAAGTTGCTTTTCAGTCAGATAGGTAGTGAAGATATATTTGAAACAAGGGTTTTTATAGTGACCCTACTGTAATGGCAAAACACGTAGGTTGCCGATGATGATGAAAGTTATCCCTGTCAGACACTCATAGATGTGTTGAAAATGAAGCACTGAGGCAACAGCAGGACTAGGTCAGCTTTGTGGTATAACAGATTTTTTTGATAATGAAACGAGACTAATGCATGTAAATGTAATCAGTTGTATAGGTTTTGTTGTTGTTGTTCTTGTGAAGCATTGCATCTCTTTTAATTTTTTAATGACCTGTATAACATATGACTGAAGAAAAATTGTTGGCTTTTCAAGTCTGCTGCAAAATTCTGTTTGGCATTTTTGTTAGCCTTAGTTATTAGTAATGACTAAAATATATTGAAGCTGCTGTTCAGTTCTTGGTTTAGGTACATCAGTATATATGTGATTTGCTTTTCCAATCAGAAACGTGTATAGATATCTTTGAGAGAAGGGTTGCGTAATTGTGAACATACCAAAGTATTAAAACATGCAAGTTGCCAATGATGATGAAAGTTATCCCTGTCAGACAGTACAATGTGTTGATAGAATATATCGCTGAGGCAACAGGAAACTGTCATACTTAATTGAAAGTGACTGATTTTTACAAGGTATGTTATTTGCAGTGCATATATTTTTCATACACAAAGAACAGACCTAGTCCTAGAAATTACAATGTTGCTTCTGGTCTTTTTAATCACAAGGATTGTCTATAAACTGAAGCATTATTTGTGTTTTTAACTAACAGATTTGGTGCTAAATTAATGATGGGCAGATTTGGTTTGTTTCACTGTACATTGTGTTTATATACAGCCAGTGTTTTGTTCTCTTTGTTCTGCTAAACAAGTCCCACTAATAAGAAAAGAAAATAATTGGGTCAGTGGTTGAAATTGTAGAGCTTACAGTTTATACCTTGTAGATTCATGTGCTTTGACAAATTATACAAGAGTTAAACTGATCTTTCTTTTGTCAAATTTTTTTATCAGAAAAGCAGATGCTCAAAATGACAGGGACCAGACAATATTGAAAATGCGCACCCTTCCTCCTACCCCCGCCTTATTCTTTTTTCCCCTTATGTATTAAGTCTATTGTGACTGCACTTGCCACAGCTGAGCTCTCCCGCTGGCCTAAGGCTGCCACAGTGAAGTCACTGAGAACCGGGTGCAAGTGAACTTATCCATCAATTTTAGACAAAGAAACCGGCAAAACGTAGCTGAAGTGTTCAACGGAAGTTCCCTCCACAAGGGAAGCAACTGTCAACTACTAAATCCGTCCTCAGTGAGAGCTCAGCTGTTACTTCGATCGGAGTAGCCCGTCGTCAAAGAGTTAAAGTTGTCTCTGTGGCATTGGTGTTGTGTTTGAAAAGTCTATGTGTATAACATTGTTTATCACAGTGAGCATACCCGTATTGTATGGAATTCATACTTTTGTGTTGGGGAAAAACATCTTACACATTGCTATATCATTTTGATCAAATATCGTTATTGAGCATTGGTTGTAACTAGTATATAAGCTGGAGGTTTTGAGTGTGTAGAGATGATGAGATGCTTAATCCATTCTCTGACGGTGAGCACAGTGCAGAGAGGACAGGGCCTCGCGGCTGGAGGACAGCGTGTGTGTAGATGTGAGGACATTGAAGGTCTTCTTCATTGTTCTTTGTCTGTGTGCTGTCTTCTCTCTGAACTGTGTGCCTATGACTCGTGTCTTTCACCTAAGATGGATATCATGGCTCTGATCATACACACCTGTATACACCTTTTGTGTGTGTGTGTGTGTGTGAGAGAGAGAGAGAGAGAGAGAGAGAGAGAGGAGAGAGAGAGAGAGAAATGCATGTGTGTGTGTGTGTGTGTGTGTGTTTGTGTGTGTGTGTGTGTTTGTTTGTGTGTGTGTGTGTGATTTTTGCTTGTTTCTTACTCGGCACCAAGAATTTTGTGACCCAAAAATCAAGAGTGAGAAAAGAAAAATATCAAAAATAAATAAAAAAGAATCTTTGTGGAAATTGCATGAACTTAACTGAAATTAATCACTTGCATGCTTTAATACTTCTTTTTCAACTTGTAAGTGCACTTTTGAAGGTTTTGCTGTTTAGCATGTCTTTCAGATTGGCAGGTGTTTTCGGTGGAAGCATTTCTTTTACATTATTTGGTGTATAAATAGATTTTTTTTTAGAAAAAAAACAAGCGAACAAAGAGCCAACAGTAACAAACTCTGTTTTGGTGTACACAGATTTTCAGTCATGGCTGCTATTTAGTTACTGATTGTTTCTTTGTGTCTGTGCCTTTGTTATCAGTTTCTGATTGCTTAAGAAAGCATCAGAGGGTAGTACCATGGCTAATTTCATACATTGTTATGCTATGCCACATCTGTTAAAAGATACATGTCTGTTCTGTTAACTTGTCCTTTGTCATGTAATATTAATGCACAGTACATCAGTTGCCGATGATGATGAAAGTTATCCCTGTCAGACTCTCATAGATGTGTTGAAAATGAAGCACTGAGGCAACAGCAGGACTAGGTCAGCTTTGTGGTATAACAGATTTTTTTGATAATGAAACGAGACTAATGCATGTAAATGTAATCAGTTGTATAGGTTTTGTTGTTGTTGTTGTTGTGAAGCATTGCATCTCTTTTAATTTTTTAATGACCTGTATAACATATGACTGAAGAAAAATTGTTGGCTTTTCAAGTCTGCTGCAAAATTCTGTTTGGCATTTTTGTTAGCCTTAGTTATTAGTAATGACTAAAATATATTGAAGCTGATGTTCAGTTCTTGGTTTAGGTACATCAGTATATATGTGATTTGCTTTTCCAATCAGAAACGTGTATAGATATCTTTGAGATAAGGGTTGCGTAATTGTGAACATACCAAAATATCAAAACATGCAAGTTGCCAATGATGATGAAAGTTATCCCTGTCAGACAGTACAATGTGTTGATAGAATATATCGCTGAGGCAACAGGAAACTGTCATACTTAATTGAAAGTGACTGATTTTTACAAAGTATGTTATTTGCAGTGCACAATTTTTTTGTAATATACATAAAGAACAGACCTAGTCTTAGAAATTACAATGTTGCATCTGGTCTTTTTAATCACAAGGATTGTCTATAAACTTAAGCATTATTTATGTTTTTAACTTAACATATTTGGTACTAAATTAATGATGGGCAGATTTGGTTTGTTTCACTGTGCATTGTGTTTATATACAGCCAGTGTTTTGTTCTCTTTGTTCTGCTAAACAAGTCCCACTAATAAGAAAAGAAAATAATTGGGTCAGCGGTTGAAATTGTAGAGCTTACAGTTTTATACCTTGTAGATTCATGTGCTTTGACAAATTTATACAAGAGTTAAACTGATCTTTCTTTTGTCAAATTTTTTTATCAGAAAAGCAGATGCTCAAAATGACAGGGACCCAGACAATATTGAAAATGCGCACCCTTCCCCCTCCCCCCCGCCTTATTCTTTTTTCCCCTTATGTATTAAGTCTATTGTGACTGCACTTGCCACAGCTGAGCTCTCCCGCTGGCCTAAGGCCTAAGGCTGAAGTCACTGAGAAACCGGGTACAAGTGAACTTATCCATCGATTTTAGACAAATTAACCGGCAAAACGTAGCTGAAGTGTTCAGCGGAAGTTCCCTCCACAAGGGAAGCAACTGCCAACTACTAAATCCGTCCTCAGTGAGAGCTCAGCTATTACTTCAATTGGTGTAGGCCGTCGTCAAAGAGTTAAAGTTGTCTCTGTGGCATTGGTGTTGTGTTTGAAAAGTCTATGTGTATAATATTGTTTATCACAGTGAGCATACCTGTATTGTATGGAATTCATACTTTTGTGTTGGGGAAAAACATCTTACACATTGCTATATCATTTTGATCAAATATCGTTATTGAGCATTGGTTGTAACTAGTATATAAGTTATAAGCTGGAGGTTTTGAGTGTGTAGAGATGATGAGATGCTTAATCCATTCTCTGATGGTGAGCACAGTGCAGAGAGGACAGGGCCTCGCGGCTGGAGGACAGCGTGTGTGTAGATGTGAGGACATTGAAGGTCTTCTTCATTGTGCTCTGTCTGTGTGCTGTCCTCTCTCTGCACTGTGTGCCTATGACTCGTGTCTTTCACCTAAGATGGATATCATGGCTCTGATCATACACACCTTTAGACACCTTTACTTTTGAGAGAAGAGGGGAGAGAGAGAAAGAGGAGAGAGAGAGAGAGAGAGAGAGAGTGATGTGAGTGTGTGTGTGGGTGGTGTGTGTGTGTGTGTGTTGTGTGTGTGTGATTTTTGCTTGTTTCTTACTCGGCACCAGAATTTTGTGCAAAATCAGAGTGAGAAAAGAATATATCAAAAATAATATAAAAGAATCTTTGTGGAAAATCATGAACTAACTGAAATAATCATTGCATGCTTAATACTTCATAATATTAAACTTAAGTGCCTTTTGAAGGTTTGCATGATTTAGCATGAATTATCAATTGCAGGTGTTTAATGTGAAGCATTTCTTTTAACTTTATCATTTGGTGTTTGTGATTAGCATTTCTTTTGATTAGGACAGATTTTTAACAAGCGAAGAGAAGCCAACTACATTATTTGGGTATAAATAGATTTTTTTTTAGAAAACAAACAATCGACAAAGAGCCAACAGTAACAAACTTGTTTTGTGTACACAGATTTTCAGTCATGGCTGCTATTTAGTTACTGATTGTTTCTTTGTGTCTGTGCCTTTGTTATCAGTTTCTGATTGCTTAAGAAAGCATCAGAGGGTAGTACCATGGCTAATTTCATACATTGTTATGCTATGCCACATCTGTTAAAAGATACATGTCTGTTCTGTTAACTTGTCCTTTGTCATGTAATATTAATGCACAGTACATCAGTTGCCAATGATGATGAAAGTTATCCCTGTCAGATTCTCATAGATGTGTTGAAAATGAAGCACTGAGGCAACAGCAGGACTAGGTCAGCTTTGTGGTATAACAGATTTTTTTGATAATGAAACGAGACTAATGCATGTAAATGTAATCAGTTGTATAGGTTTTGTTGTTGTTGTTGTTGTGAAGCATTGCATCTCTTTTAATTTTTTAATGACCTGTATAACATATGACTGAAGAAAAATTGTTGGCTTTTCAAGTCTGCTGCAAAATTCTGTTTGGCATTTTTGTTAGAATGTTAGCCTTAGTTATTAGTAATGGCTAAAATATATTGAAGCTGCTGTTCAGTTCTTGGTTTAGGTACATCAGTATATGTGATTTGCTTTTCCAATCAGAAACGTGTATAGATATCTTTGAGATAAGGGTTGCGTAATTGTGAACATACCAAAGTATTAAAACATGCAAGTTGCCAATGATGATGTAAGTTATCCTGTCAGACAGTACAACGTGTTGATAGAATATATCGCTGAGGCAACGGGAAACTGTCATACTTAATTGAAAGTGACTGATTTTTACAAAGTATGTTATTTGCAGTGCATAATTTGTTTTTAATATACATAAAGAACAGACCTAGTCTTAGAAATTACAATGTTGCATCTGGTCTTTTTAGTCACAAGGATTGTCTATAAACTGAAGCATTATTTGTGTTTTTAACTTAACAGATTTGGTGCTAAATTAATGATGGGAAGATTTGGTTTGTTTCACTGTGCATTGTGTTTATATACAGCCAGTGTTTTGTTCTCTTTGTTCTGCTAAACAAGTCCCACTAAGAAAAGAAAATAATTGGGTCAGTGGTTGAAATTGTAGTACGTACAGTTTATACCTTGTAGATTCATGTGCTTTGACAAATTATACAAGAGTTAAACTGATCTTTCTTTTGTCAAATTTATCAGAAAAGCAGATGCTCAAAATGACAGGGACCCAGACAATATTGAAAATGCGCACCCTTCCTCCTACCCCCGCCTTATTCTTTTTTCCCCTTATGTATTAAGGTAGCAGGTACAGTGGCGGAGAAGCTATTTTTTGTTTATTTTAGTAACAGTGGATATACATAAGCTAGAAACCTGATTTTTGGCAGAAATCTGCAGGATACATGTCTCTAATAGAAAAAAATATTATTTTGGTAAAATGTTTCATATAATTTGTGTTGTAATTAATTATGTAAATTAATGTGAAATTTTCGATACCAAAAATAGTGATAGTTTTTGACAGACTAATTCCCAGGGTATAATTCTTTTTGAAGATTTGTTTTTTTTAATATAACCTATATTACAAAATGAAGCTTTTGTCATACCAACTTTTTGATATCCAGTTTTGTCTTCATTCTATGGGCGTATAAAATTCGCGTTAAATGTCATTAAAATTTTTTACACTTTTACAAGCTTTATTACTAAACTATACAAGTTATCCAAAATCTGGTATGACACAAGCTAGCTGTTAGTATGATAAAGCTTTGTGCCAAAATTCATGCAGATTGGTTAATATTTGTACGCACTAGGAACGCAAAACGACAAAAAAAAGGTCAATTTTGACAAACGTTGACAAACGCCAAAACACGCAGAACACAGCCTTACTAAAAAAATTCCTGAAGCAAATCTGTTTGTTTTTCAGCAAAATGCTTTGAGGATATAGTGTAGAAATGATTTTTCTGTGTTAAAAAAAATATAGGAAGTAGTAATTCCAAAAAGTCAAATTTCTCATCTCCCCCACTGTACCTGCTACCTTAAGTCTATTGTGACTGCACTTGCCACAGCTGAGCTCTCCCGCTGGCCTAAGGCTGCCACAGTGAAGTCACTGAGAACCGGGTGCAAGTGAACATATCCATCGATTTTAGACAAAGAAACCGGCAAAACGTAGCTGAAGTGTTCAACGGAAGTTCCCTCCACAAGGGAAGCAACTGCCAACTACTAAATCTGTCCTCAGTGAGAGCTCAGCTGTTACTTCGATCGGAGTTGCCCGTCGTCAAAGAGTTAAAGTTGTCTCTGTGGAATTGGTGTTGTGTTAGAAAACTGTATGTGTATAACATTGTTTATCACAGTGAGCATACCCGTATTGTATGGAATTCATACTTTTGTGTAGGGGAAAACATCTTCCACATTGCTATATCATTTTGATCAAACATTGTTATTGAGCATTGGTTGTAACTTGTATAAGCTGGAAGTTTTGAGTGTGTAGAGATGATGAGATGCTTAATCCATTCTCTGACGGTGAGCACAGTGCAGAGAGGACAGGGCCTCGCGGCTGGAGGACAGCGTGTGTGTAGATGTGAGGACATTGAAGGTCTTCTTCATTGTGCTTTGTCTGTTTGCTGTCCTCTCTCTGAACTGTGTGCCTATGACTCGTGTCTTTCACCTAAGATGGATATCATGGCTCTGATCATACACACCTTTATACACCTTTACTTTTGAGAGAGAGAGAGAGGAGAGAGAGCGAGAGGAGAGAGAGAGAGAGAGAGTGTGTGTGTGTGTGTGTGTGTGTGTGTGTGTGTGTGTGTGTGATTTTTGCTTGTTTCTTACTCGGCACCAGGAATTTTGTGACCCAAAAATCAAGAGTGAGAAAAGAAAAATATCAAAAATAAATAAAAAAGAATCTTTGTGGAAATTGCATGAACTTAACTGAAATTAATCACTTGCATGCTTTAATACTTCTTTTTCAACTTGCAAGTGCACTTTTGACGGTTTTGCTGTTTAGCATGTCATTCAGATTGGCAGGTGTTTTCGGTGGAAGCATTTCTTTACTGTATTTATAGTTGAACATAATAATTGATGAATGGTGTAGAATCTGTAATTGTGGATACATCCTGAAGGCTGTGCCTCTACATAGGGTCTGTGTGCAAGCTTATGAAATTTGCTGTGATTATTTTAGATCTTTTCCATCACTTGGCATCTGTATGTGGAATTTTCTAAGGGCACTTCCCTGATTTTGATGAAACAAACTGAAAGTGACAACATTAAAAAAAGCCAAAAAATGAAGTAAAACAAAGAAAGCAAGAAATAAACAGACAGAAACAAGCAAGCAAAGAGCACAAACATTATTTGGTGTATAAATAGATTTTTTTTTAGAAAAACAAACAAGCGAACAAAGAGCCAACAGTAACAAACTCTGTTTTGTGTACACAGATTTTCACTCATGGCTGCTATCTAGTTACTGATTGTTTCTTTGTGTCTGTGCCTTTGTTATCAGTTTCTGATTGCTTTAGAAAGCATCAGAGGGTAGTACCATGGCTAATTTCATACATTGTTATGCTATGCCACATCTGTTAAAAGATACATGTCTGTTCTGTTAACTTGTCCTTTGTCATGTAATATTAATGCACAGTACATCAGTTGCCAATGATGATGAAAGTTATCCCTGTCAGACAGTACAACGTGTTGATAGAATATATCGCTGAGGCAACAGGAAACTGTCATACTTAATTGAAATTGACTGATTTTTACAAGGTATGTTATTTGCAGTGCATAATTTTTTTTAATATACATAAAGAACAGACCTAGTCTTAGAAATTACAATGTTGCTTCTGGTCTTTTTAGTCACAAGGATTGTCTATAAACTGAAGCATTATTTGTGTTTTTAACAACAGATTTGGTGCTAAATTAATGATGGGCAGATTTGGTTTGTTTCACTGTGCATTGTATTTATATACAGCCAGTGTTTTGTTCTCTTTGTTCTGCAAAACAAGTCCCACTAATAAGAAAAGAAAATTATTGGGTCAGCGGTTGAAATTGTAGAGCTTACAGTTTATACCTTGTAGATTCATGTGCTCTGACAAATTATACAAGAGTTAAACTGATCTTTCTTTTGTCAACTTTACCAGAAAAGCAGATGCTCAAAATGACAGGGACCCAGACAATATTGAAAATGCGTACCCTTCCCCCTCCCCCGCCTTATTCTTTTTTCCCCTTATGTATTAAGTCTATTGTGACTGCACTTGCCACAGCTGAGCTCTCCCGCTGGCCTAAGGCTGCCACAGTGAAGTCACTGAGAACCGGGTGCAATTGAACTTATCCATCGATTTTAGACAAAGAAACCGGCAAAACGTAGCTGAAGTGTTCAACGGAAGTTCCCTCCACAAGGGAAGCAACTGCCAACTACTAAATCCGTCCTCAGTGAGAGCTCAGCTGTTACTTTGATCGGATAGCCCGTCGTCAAAGAGTTAAAGTTGCCTCTGTGGCATTGGTGTTGTGTTAGAAAACTCTATGTGTATAACATTGTTTATCACAGTGAGCTCACGTATGGAATTCATACTTTTGTGTTGGGGAAAAACATCTTACACATTGCTATATCATTTTGATCAAATATCGTTATTGAGCATTGGTTGTAACTAATATATAAGCTGGAGGTTTTGAGTGTGTAGAGATGATGAGATGCTTAATCCATTCTCTGACGGTGAGCACAGTGCAGAGAGGACAGGGCCTCATGGCTGGAGGACAGCGTGTGTGTAGATGTGAGGACATTGAAGGTTTCTTCATTGTGCTCTGTCTGTGTGCTGTCCTCTCTCTGCACTGTGTGCCTATGACTCGTGTCTTTCACCTAAGATGGATATCATGGCTCTGATCATACACACCTTTATACACCTTTACTTTTGAGAGAGAGAGAGAAGTGTGTGTGTGTGTGTGTGTGTGTGTGTGTGTGTGTGTGTGTGTGTGTGTGTGTGTGTGTGTGTGTGTGTGTGTGATGTTTGCTTGTTTCTTACTCAGCACCAGGAATTTTGTGACCCAAAAATCAAGAGTGAGAAAAGAAAAATATCGAAAATAAATAAAAAAGAATCTTTGTGGAAATTGCTTGAACTTAACTGAAATTAATCACTTGCATGCTTTAATACTTCTTTTTCAACTTGTAAGTGCACTTTTGAAGGTTTTTGCTGTTTAGCATGTCTTTTTCAGATTGGCGGGTGTTTTCGGTGGAAGCATTTCTTTACTGTATTTATTGTTTAACATAAACATTGATAAATGGTATAGAACCTGTAATTGTGGATACATCCTGAGGCTGTGCCTCTACATAGGGTCTATGTGCAAGCTTATGAAATTTGCTGTGATTATTTTAGATCTTTTCGATCACTTGGCATCTGTATGTGGAATTTTTTAAAGGGACTTCCCTCATTTTGGGGAAACAAACTGAAAGTGACAACATTTTAAAAAAGCCAAAAAATGAAATAAAACAAAGAAAGCAAGAAATAAACAGACAGAAACAAGCAAGCAAAAGCACAAACATTATTTGGTTATAAATAGATTTTTTTTAGAAAAATAAACAAGAACAAAGAGCCAACAGTAACAAACTCTGTCTTGTGTACACAGATTTTCACTCATGGCTGCTATCTAGTTACTGATTGTTTCTTTGTGTCTGTGCCTTTGTTATCAGTTTGTGATTGCTTTAGAAAGCATCAGAGGGTAGTACCATGGATAATTTCGTACATTGTTATGCTATGCCACATCTGTTAAAAGATACATGTCTGTTCTGTTAACTTGTCTTTTGTCATGTAATATTAATGCACAGTACATCAGTTGCCAATGATGATGAAAGTTATCCCTGTCAGACAGTACAACGTGTTGATAGAATATATCGCTGAGGCAACAGGAAACTGTCATACTTAATTGAAATTGACTGATTTTTACAAGGTATGTTATTTGCAGTGCATAATTTTTTTTTAATATATATAAAGAACAGACCTAGTCTTAGAAATTACAATGTTGCTTCTGGTCTTTTTAGTCACAAGGATTGTCTATAAACTGAAGCATTATTTGTGTTTTTAACTAACAGATTTGGTGCTAAATTAATGATGGGCAGATTTGGTTTGTTTCACTGTGAGTTGTGTTTATATACAATCAATGTTTTGTTCTCTTTGTTCTGCTAAACAAGTCCCACTAAGAAAAGAAAATAATTGGGTCAGCGGTTGAAATTGTAGAGCTTACAGTTTATACCTTGTAGATTTATGTGCTTTGACAAATTATACAAGAGTTAAACTGATCTTTCTTTTGTCAAATTTACTTTTATTCTTTTTTCCCCTTATATATTAAAGTTGTCGCTGTGGAATTG
>CM060305.1:168057735-168242735 GCA_030674185.1 Monoplex corrugatus
CACACACACACATGCATGGCCACAAATGGGGAGAAAGAATAAAAGCAATAAAATCAAGAATAAAACCAATGGAAAACCACAGAGAGCACATCATATACAATTATATATTAAAACAAAGTGATTCCCCTCCGAGCGGAGACAGGCTGCAGAGGGGGGTTGAGTGAGGTTAGGATTTTATGCAGAGGAGAAAAGGTGAGTTTTGAGAGCGGACTTGAAGGAGGCAAAAGTAGGTTGCTGACGGACTGAGAGAGGAAGTTTGTTCCAGCAGAGTGGACCAGAAACAGAGAAGGCTCGTGGACCATAGGTATTGAGCTTAGTGCGTGGAAAGCGAAAAGTCAGAGGATCGGAGGCAGAGCGGAGGGTACGTGAGGGAACATAGATCTCAAGTAGGCTTGACAGGTAATCGGGGGCTGCGTTATTGAGGCTTTTGTAGCACATGGTGTCTAGTTTGTACTGTATGCGCTTTGATACAGGGAGCCAGTGAAGTTGTGCCAGGAGAGGAGATATGTGGTCAGCTTTTTTCTTTTTGAGTACAAGGCGTACAGCATTGTTTTGAATGCGCTGTAGGATGTGAATGGTGGAGGCAGGAAGACCAGACAGGAGTGAATTGCAATAGTCAATGCGAGACATTATGAAGGAGAGAACGAGTTTTGCAGTTGTTTCGACAGAGAGATACTTCCTGATCAGGCTTATACGATGGAGATGATAGTAGCAAGATCTGGCAGTTTGAGAAACAAAGTTGTTCATGGACAGGGTAGAGTCAATGCAGACACCAAGGTTTTTAGCTGAATCAGAAATTGGGACTGATGTGTTACATAATGGGAGAGAAAGAGGAGGCAGCTGGGAAAGTTTCTGACGGGTGCCAATGAGGATAGCTTCTGTCTTGTCGTCATTAAGCTGAAGTCTATTGTGTGTCATCCAGTTCTTAATGTCCGAGTAACACTCAGTGGTGCGAGTCAACAGGCGCTGTATATTATCAGGTGAGTCACTATCTTGAAGTTGGGTGTCATCAGCATAGAAGTGGTGTTTTATAGAGTGGGAGTTGATGATGGTGGACAGGGGGGAGGTATAAAGAGTGAAAAGAACAGGGCCAAGGACAGATCCTTGTGGAACACCACAGGTCAGGTATGCAGGTTGAGAGTAAGTGCCATTGATGAGAACAGTTTGTTTTCTGTTTGATAAATACGAAGTGAAAAAGGAGAGAGCAATGTCAGAGATGCCAAAAGTATGATGAAGTCTAGAAAGGAGAATACCATGGTCAGTGGTATCGAAAGCTGCAGACAGATCAAGGAGTGTGAGGAGAGAGACTTTGCCAGTATCAGTTGCAAGGAGGAGATTGTTGAGAATGTGTAGTAGGGCAGTTTCAGTGCTATGGCACTGGCGGTAGGCTGACTGGAAAGGATTGAGGAGATGTTGGCAGACAGGTGAGAGTTCAGCTGGTTGAGGACGACTTTTTCAAGGAGTTTTGACAAGAAAGAGAGATTAGAGATAGGCCTGTAATTTTCAGTTCATTTGGGTCTAAATTGTGTTTCTTGAGGAGAGGGTGAACAATAGCAGACTTGAAAGAATCTGGGACAGTTCCAGTTTGAAGAGAAGTGTTGATGATGTCAGTGATGAATGGGAGGAGAGTAGGGAGACAATCGGAGTAGAGAGAACCTGGAAGAGGATCCAGTTCGCAGGTTTTGAACGACATGGATCTGATTGTGTTGAAAATTTCTTCTTGTGAGACTGGGGTAAAAGTAGTGAGAGGTGTGCCAGAGAAGGAAGGGTCAGGTGGGCATGGTTGACAGGGTGTCCTGTCAAGCCTGTCACGAAGAGTTTGTATTTTGGTGGTGAAATACTTAGAGAATACAGATGGGAGTTCTTCATTTGTATGTTTTGTTGGGAGAGGTAAGTCTTTTCGTGTGCCAAGGAGATGATTCATGGTTGTAAAGAGTTCTTTTGAAGAAGAGGCATTCAGGATTTTGGTTTGGAAATAGCTTGTTTTTGCAGATGCAATGAGGGTGGATACTTTTGTTTTAGAGGCTTGGAAAAGTTGCCTGTGTACAGTGAGTTTGGATTTGCGCCAGCGGCGCTCTGCTCTGCGGCGGGCACGTTTTGCACAGGCAATCTCATGAGTGAGCCAGGGGTAGGGGGGCGGTCAGGTAAAAGACGGGTTGTGGCTGGAGCATGAGTGTCCAGAAGATGGTGGAGAGTAGTATAGAATTCATCGGCAAGGTTATGTGACTTTCAGAAAGGAGACGGGAGGCATCAGATGAAAATGTGGAGAGGTGGATAGATTTGAGATTGCGTCGAGTCACTGTGCGCGTGGTACGGGAAGGAGGAGAAATGTCAAGAGAACAGAGAATTGCAGAGTGGTCAGATGGAAGGGCTGAAGTTAGACGGGTAGAAAGAACTAAGCAGTTGTTAGTAGCTGAATTGTGGTGATCACGAGAAATGATCCAGTCAAGAATGTGACCTTTTGATGGGTTGGTTCAGAAATGTGTTGAGTCATATTGTGATTGGACAGAGAGTTGATGATATGTCTTGTGTCATAACGGTGAGTGTTGTCATAGTGGACATTGATGTCACCTAGAATGATGAGATTTCCAGGTAAGAGGCAGTAGTGGTCAAGCAGTTGGTCAAAGTCAGAGAGAAACTTGGATGTGGTGAGTTTGTTGGCAGAGCTAGGTGGAGGTCGATAGACACAGGAGAAGGTGATGGGGTGAGGGGTGGATTGGAAGGATACTTCAACGTGCTCGAAAGAAGGATGGGAGAAAGGCAGAGACTGCGAGAAAGATAGGCGGGAATGGAGTGAGTCGTTGTAGAGGATGGCGATACCGCCACCTCGAGATGAGCGATGGAAAGAAGCAAGCCTGTAACCACTCGGAGTGAGGCTAGCATGTATAGGTTTCATGACCAAGGGGGTTAAGCCATGTCTCTGTAATAAAAGCAATGTCAACGTGCTCATCAGCTCATCTTACCGTATAACTCTTTGTTAGTTGGATGTTCTCTCCAGGATTTGTTCAGGGCTGCACGCAGCATTCATGTGTATGCTCCATCAATCATCTTCTCCAATGTCGTTGTCAGGGTCCAAGAGATTGAGCCATATGTAAGAACGGACTCTACTGCTGCTTGGAAGTATTTCCTTTCAGGTTGTCTGGTAGATTGGATTTCCAGATTTTGTCCAGTTGATTTAGTGCGCCCCAGGCATTTCCGAGTCTGGCGTTGATGTCATGTTCTGTGGAGTCAATGTAGCTGCCAAGGAATTTAAAGTCTTGAACTTGTTTGATCCTATCTCCATTGAGATTTCTCATACCTTCTGATGCGTCAAGAGGGTTCTACACGACACAGAATACATATTTTTGTAGCTCTGAGATCAATGATGCATTGCAAATGTGCAGATTGACGTGAGATGCTTGCCATCAGCAAAGTCATGAAGTTGCCAGTCTGTCTTTACAAATCTATCCATCTGTCCTTGACTGCAAGTACCATCTTTATGTCTGAGTCTCATAGCGGTACAAATCTATCCATCTGTCCTTGACTGCAAGTACCGTCTTTATGTCTGAGTCTCATAGCGGTACAAATCTATCCATCTGTCCTTGACTGCAAGTACCGTCTTTATGTCTGAGTCTCATAGCGGTACAAATCTATCCATCTGTCCTTGACTGCAAGTACCGTCTTTATGTCTGAGTCTCATAGCGGTACAAATCTATCCATCTGTCCATGACTGCAAGTACCGTCTTTATGTCTGAGTCTCATAGCGGTACAAATCTATCCATCTGTCCTTGACTGCAAGTACCGTCTTTATGTCTGAGTCTCATAGCGGTACAAATCTATCCATCTGTCCTTGACTGCAAGTACCGTCTTTATGTCTGAGTCTCATAGCGGTACAAATCTATCCATCTGTCCTTGACTGCAAGTACCGTCTTTATGTCTGAGTCTCATAGCGGTACAAATCTATCCATCTGTCCATGACTGCAAGTACCGTCTTTATGTCTGAGTCTCATAGCGGTACAAATCTATCCATCTGTCCTTGACTGCAAGTACCGTCTTTATGTCTGAGTCTCATAGCGGTACAAATCTATCCATCTGTCCTTGACTGCAAGTACCGTCTTTATGTCTGAGTCTCATAGCGGTACAAATCTATCCATCTGTCCTTGACTGCAAGTACCGTCTTTATGTCTGAGTCTCATAGCGGTACAAATCTATCCATCTGTCCATGACTGCAAGTACCGTCTTTATGTCTGAGTCTCATAGCGTTTGACATGTTTATGTTTACTCAAGAAGGCACCAGACAGCAGACAGATGATTTTATATAATGGTATGTTGGGCCACTTTTGCTAAAGACATGTCTTAGTTTTCTTAACCTGCCTTTTGTTCAGATATATCATGACTGACATTTTAATTAAAACAGTTGCCAATGATGATGTAAGTTATCCCTGTCAGACACTCAAGATGTGTTGAAAGTAAAGGACTGAGGCAACTGTAACTATATTAGTTTGGCTTCCAAGAATTAGCAGAAGGCAAACATTTAGATTCTGATTTTAGTTTCACTTGAGTTTGAAAATGTGCGTGTTGAAAGTGGAAAATTGGTTTGTTATGTATTGCCATTTGCTAAGGATGTTCCAGACTTGAAATAGTTTGGTTTAATGGTATTAATGAGATAGCATTAAAATGTGTGATGGTGGAATGTGAACCTGGCTTTATAATGAGTTTTAATTGTTTTTACATCAGCCGTTTTATTTCAATTCATTATATAAAAAGTAAATCAGAGTTAAATGTTCCCCCGTTGGGTTGCCGGGGGCTCTTTCAGTATAAATAGTATCCCCACCTTCTGGAAATTCTGTGCTAGAAATTTCCTCTTTTCTGTCACTCTCTTTGTTTCTGCTTGTTGCCTTGCTTTCTGTCATTTCTACTTATTTTCTGCCTTAATGGTCCATTCACCTGTATTTTTCCGCTAAAGTCTTACGTACTTTTTCTTTGGATTGATAATTGGGTACATGTATTAAGTGCATTTTTGGCTCTAAGGAGGTGAGATATGCGGAAGCAATTTTAGGTAATTTATGCCTGTTTTTATATATGTTTTGATGTCCTTATGTATGCTTATATTTGTATTCAGGTGTTTTTTAAATCTCCCCTGGCCTGTGCGATAAATCGGACGGAATGGTCCTACATTGGGGGCATGTCCTTAGATTATGTGCGCAAATGCATTGATATGTGTACTTAATTTTCTTTTCTTTTTTTTTCCTGTTGAAGTTTTGTGTGTTTTGAAGCGGTTATAGCCCTGATGTAGCCCTGCGCAGTCGGCTGGGCTTTAAACAACAATAAAAGAAAATAGAAAGAAAGAGTTAAATGTTATTGAAATGGTAATGTGTAATTGAGTAAATCGGACTTAAATGTTATTGAAACAATGGTGTATAATTGAACTAAAAATAGTAATGATAGAATGATGTGTGCTATCATGATGATGTTCAGTTGATAGTAATGATAGAATGGTAATATATGCTGTCATGGTGTTGTCAGTTGATGATAGAATGATCATCATCATCATCATCATCAGGTGCCTTGCTGCATGGTGTTGGCGATTATGGACTTCCATCTGTCTCTATCACTTATTGCCTCAAGCATCTTTTCCACCCTCCTTGTCCCCAGCCACTCTGCAAGTCCGTCTAGCATCTTCCCCCCTGGGTTTACCTAGAATGATAATGATCATTATCATTAATGGCTGATTTTATGACAAGTTGCCAATGATGATGTAAGTTATCCCTGTCAGATATTCAACAGATGTGTTGAAAATGAAATACTGAGGCAACTTCAGTCCTTGTAGTCTGATTCTAGGATCAGTTTTG
The DNA here is from genome assembly GCA_030674185.1 of Monoplex corrugatus. Taxonomy (NCBI): domain Eukaryota; kingdom Metazoa; phylum Mollusca; class Gastropoda; order Littorinimorpha; family Ranellidae; genus Monoplex; species Monoplex corrugatus. The sequence continues at coordinate 168,063,567 of CM060305.1, forward strand.
CTGACAGAAACAGAGAAAAAGAGCTGTCAGCTGTTTTAATTGCGTGCTTGAATTTTTACATTCAGACTATGTTGGTTACATGCAACAGTGATACATTTTCAGTGTGTTCAGATATGTGTTAAAGTGTGAAGTTCATCCTGTTACACCACATGTCAACCATGCCGACAAATCCACAATAATCCATGGCAGATGCCACATCATGCCTGCAAATATATCCTGTACACTGGGTGAGGTATTGAGACAACAAAATTATTGGTTAAAGTCACATAAACTCTTGTTGCCACCATTACTACAGTCCAGATGATATTGCTGTGTTTCAGAATGGCCGTTGTGGGTACCACCAGCATGTCTGCAGCAGAACTTGTGCAGAATATCATGGCCAGTGCTAAACAGATTACTGCAGCTGTACCAGGCGGCCCGGTCAACATCCGTAGCATGTACATCAAGACAAAGGACTCTTTGGCCTTGCCTATTTACACATCTATGGGTAGGTATTGTTATAGTACAGCTGTTCATGAAAACCCTGGAATTCATTTAGAAACATGCATAACATTCTGTGTTCTTAGAGTTTTCCCCCCTTTCAAATACTGCACAGATAACAGATTAATAAATGCAATCCCCTGAAAAATTGTTGACCATCAGTATCAGAATCAAACAGTTTGTAGTGCACAGGTATGCTTTTGTGTGAAGCAAACCATCTGGGTTAATCATGTCAAAGGAAAGTTGCTTTTTTTGTCTGCATCGTGATGGTAGTAACTGTGTCAAATCTCGGGCTCTTAAATCACTGTATTTTGTTTATGTACTAATACTGTATTTGGAAGATCAAGCAGTCATGTAATGTCTTCATAGTTGTGCCCTCTCAGTTCTTATTGACTGAATGATTGGGCAAAAATGTAACTCAAATTTCATAAAGAGCCATCCATAAAATGTGTTAATAAAGAAGACAGGGCTTATCTATTTGTCACTCTGTGTGTGTGTGTGTGTGTGAACAAAATATGTTAGCAGATGTTTTCTGGCTGTGTACCTCTGTGTGTGTGTGTGTGTGAACAAAATATGTCAGCAGATGTTTTCTGGCTGTGTACCTCTGTGTGTGTGTGTGAACAAAATATGTCAGATGTTTTCTGGCTGTGTACCTCTGTGTGTGTGTGTGTGAACAAAATATGTCAGATGTTTTCTGGCTGTGTACCTCTGTGTGTGTGTGTGTGTGTGTGTGAACAAAATGTCAGCAGATGTTTTCTGGCTGTGTACCTCTGTGTGTGTGTGTGTATAAACAAAATATGTCAGCAGATGTTTTCTGGCTGTGTACCTCTGTGTGTGTGTGTGAACAAAATATGTCAGCAGATGTTTTCTGGCTGTGTACCTCTGTGTGTGTGTGTGTATAAACAAAATATGTCAGCAGATGTTTTCTGGCTGTGTACCTCTGTGTGTGTGTGTGAACAAAATATGTCAGCAGATGTTTTCTGGCTGTGTACCTCTGTGTGTGTGTGTGAACAAAATATGTCAGCAGATGTTTTCTGGCTGTGTACCTCTGTGTGTGTGTGTGAACAAAATATGTCAGCAGATATTTTCTGGCTGTGTACCTCGTGTGTGTGTGTGTGTGTGTGTGAACAAAATATGTTAGCAGATGTTTTCTGGCTGTGTCCCTCTGTGTGTGTGTGTGAACACAAATATGTCAGCAGATGTTTTCTGGCTGTGTACCTCTGTGTGTGTGTGTGAACAAAATATGTCAGCAGATGTTTTTGGCTGTGTACCTCTGTGTGTGTGTGTGAACAAAATATGTCAGCAATGTTTTCTGGCTGTGTATAGTTGAATCTTCTTCAGAGAACCACAGATCTGACCATACGGGAAGTTTATACATTTGCAAGTCATTGTGACCCGAAAACTCAATATTTTTAAATCAGGATGTCTTAGTATTTGTTGACAAATTGGCCCTTTTTTTTATTTTTTATTGATAGCCGCAGTCACACAATTCATCAAAAGATAATGGAAAAAGAACAGTGGTAGTCAGGCTTGATTGAGGGGTGGGTGGGAATATTTGGAGAGAAGAGGGTATGATCCATTCTTGTGTATATGATCTTTTATGTCACATATCAGCTGTGTTGCCATTAGGTTGTAGATTTCATGATTTTCTAATGACTGTACATGACCATGTCTTCTGATTCAGGTTCTGCCAACGAAGTGCAGCTGCCAAAGACCAAGAAGGAGCAAAAGTCAGTTGTAGTGGATGAAGTCACCACAGTTGAACGAGGTCTAGTGAAGGTGCTGCCCTCAGGCGTTGTCAGGCTTCTGGACGATTCAGGGAAGGTCATTAGGCCAAAAGTCGTGAGGTCCAAACCAGTGAAGAGAGCTGGAAAACGTGGTCAGAAACCATTGAAGGTCAAGTCCAAATCCAAGAAAACCATGAAGGATGCAACAGCTAAGAAAAAGAAAGCCAAGTGAAGAGAAATGAGGTTAGATAGGTAGGGGTGCAGAATGTTACTGTCAGGCTGTGTAAATAGAGCACATAAACTCTGGGGGAAGGGTGATTGGGACTGATGGATGATATGTGTTAACAGGGGAAAAATGTTGGAGTGGATCGTGAGAATGATGATTGCATGTTCCAAATAAAGTGTGATGAAACACAGTGCATTGCTTTATTGCATGATTTTCAGGATATTTCACTGTGCAGGAATTTGTGTGTGTGTGTGTGTGTGTGTGTGTGTGTGTGTTTTGTGTGTGTGTGTGTGTGTGTGTGTGTGTGTACTCACTATCTCTCTTCCTCTCTTTTAAATCATTCACCAAGACTTGCACATGCACACCTACACATTGCCATTAGTCCTGACAAAGACGATAGCTACACAAAATGAAAAAAAAAAATTAAGCAAAATGGAACAATTTTCATATGAAGAGAATTACTCCATCTTGTATAGAATTCCCATGGCCAGGCAGTAGAACAGGTAAAGGTAAAAATGTTCCTTGTGAAAGGTGAAAATGTGTAAATACCCAAACTGGCCAAAGTGTTGTAATTGTGACTAACATTCATATGTGAAAGTGAAACTATCCAAGAAAATATGTCAGCATGGTCTGGAAATACCTCCAGTAAAAATATATTTTAGAATGAAAGAGTAAATGGACTAAGTTTAGAAAAGTAGCGTAAGCTCTGAAAATTTTGTATTTGGAATTCTGTTACTGCTTTCAGAAGAAACCACGAACTAATTATGGGATGAGAGGAGGGGGATAATGTGTCTCTGATGACTACTATAGTCAAATGGCTGCCTTCCTGTTTCATGGAAACATTATTTTCTGGTCTTGGGGACAAAGATATCTGATTTTTTCAATGCTTAAATTTGGAGTCACAAAGTTGGTGAAAGAAATAAGTAAAACTGTTAAAATTTAAAAGTTTATTTTTCAAAAAAGTCAAAACCCAATTTTGATTAGATACAATATTAAGTTTATTAAATGTTTTCACATATGAAATACATTTGGCACAAATTCATTCATTTCAAAGAAATAAAGCCAGATAATAATAGTAGAAATAATAAATACCATTTGTTTTTGAATGCAATTTTACAAGAGCCACAAATATTTGTACACAACACACAATATGAAAATGCTATACTGCTTTTTAAACCAGTTATATGCACAAAATAAGATGGATCTGTCTGACAGTTATAATGACTACATGGTACAGCACAAGATGTCCAACCAGTGAACATATTTAGCGAGGTAAGAGAAAATGGATATAATTTACAAATTTTGAGTAATACTGGTCTGTTTTCATTTTACACCCCATCATTTTAAATTTTGTATCATCATGTGCCCTGCTGCATGGCGTTGGCGATCATTACCTCCATACTAATCTATCCGTTGCCGCTGCAAGTACATCTCCCACCCTTGTATATCTGGCAAAAACTTAGATAATTCTTAGATAATTTCTTTAACAAGGCCCAACTTTTGTCTCACTCCATTGGTCTACAGTCAATAGCTGTTGTCTGCAGTATCAACATAATCAAGTTTCAGTCAAGACAGAATTTTACAACAGTAGCCTATATATTCAATTATCTGTTGTGAATTAATCTGCATGCATCACTCAAAAGTGTTAACTTGACATATCAGCTGCATACACTGTAAATGAAAAGTAGGCTACAAAGCAAAGCAGCAAAAAGAATGTTTATTTTCAGTTTGTATTACCAAAATGGCCAAATCATGCAATACAATCTTCATTATATTAAACTCCATTGTCAGATTTGTAAAGTTGTGCCTTAAACTCTACTGGGTCAAAATGTAAATATATTAGAAAAAAACAAAAACACAAAACCTGTCGACACATATTCAATTACTGTGGTAAGCCCTATTCATTCAATGTACAAATTTGTAACTACCCAGGTGGACTAAGTTTTAAGTTTGTCATAAAATCAATGTGGAGTAATCCCTGCTGACTTTCATCCATGGACACATGCAGAAAACCTTGCCTAGTGAGTAACAACCCTACTTTCCCCATCTTCCCTTTCCAAAAGGTAAGTGCGCAAACTGGCTGGGTTCTCCAATAGTCTGAATGAAGGCCAAGTTTTCTAAACTTTACATGGTAAGAATGCTTGCACTGAAAATTGGATAAACATAAAAAGTTCCCCCAAATACTGACAAAGTTTACAATGTTTCTAAATGTTTATATTGACAGTCCAAAACACTCCATGACGGAATGGATTATCACCTGATTTTATGTATGAAAATGGAAATTATACAACTGAAACATCACTGGCATAATGATAGGACAGTGTCAAATATGTAAACTTAAAATAATGCTATGACGGAATGGATTATCACCTGTTTTCATGTATGAAAATGGAAATTACACACAACTGAAACATCGTGCTGGCATAATGATAGGACAGTGTCAAATGTGTAAACTTATAATAGTGCTAATATAAGAGGAGGAGGAGAGAATTTTCTTTAAGATACACATTTTTCTCTTCATAGGCAGTCTGTTGACATAAATATAATTAAATGGCAGTTAAAAGTAAATAACTGAATGGCAGTTAAGAGTAAACCAACGAGACAGAACAGGATTTCCATAGTTGTGGAATTCTTTATTAGGTGTAAAGAAAATTTTGGGAAATGGTATGTATTGTCTTCTAAAATTACGTATCTTTGTTGTTAAAGGCCAAAGACTTCCACCTGCAGGTATTCTACTAGTTTTAAATTTGAAAGTGAAAAACTACGCCCACACAATGAAAGTGAAAAACTACGCCACAGAATGTTCAATCTTCTTACAGTTTCTGTGGTTATTCTATTAGTTTTAAAGGCCAGGGACTACCACCTGCAGTTACTCTACTAGTTTTAGAGAGAAAAATAAACTACAGTGACACACACAAAGGCATAATAGTGTTTAAAATTATCAGACTATATGCATGCCCGGTATGTGTGTCTGCATGCATGCATTTCCTCACAGAGATCTGCTGATTGATAATGACTGATAGAAGAATCAAGAGTGGGGTGAGAGAAAGAGTGGAAGATGACATGGAATCATCAGTTAAAAAAGTAACTACACATTTTGCTCGAAGGAAAGAATGATTTTTGGCCTCACAGAGACTATGGATTACACTGATCGGTATTTGTGAAATCAAAGCAATGTTATGATCAGACTTCATGCAAGAGTAAACTAATGGCATTGTATGAGGGCACACAATCACAAAAGATATCTTTGCAATTTCATTTCAATGTTCTGACTTCAAGCAAGAGAGGATTTTCTGTCAATTAAATTGATAAACAATCATATGGCAACATAATGGAAGCAGTCAAAGCATCTAGGATCATGTTAACTTGACAAAAGTGAAATCCAAATCAAAGTGACTACCACCTGTCAAACAAAATAACAGGAACCAAAGTTATACAAAAATAGAACATGTAACAAGACAGGCACAATAAACATGTAATTAATGTAACAAGACAGGCACAATAAACATGTAATTATTGTAACAAGACAGGCACAAAAAACATGTATTTAATGTAACAAGACAGGCACAAAATTTCGGCCAACTGGTCTTTGTCAGAACCAAAAGGGGAAAAGCCAATTTACCAAAAATTTGCACCTATCATGAAGTTCTGATTCTACTTTTGACAAAAGCAGTTCATGTATACGGCAAGGAAATAGGCCTGCATGCTTTTAGTGTCACGTATACATGCACATGCATACAGAAAACACCAAATGTTCCATACTAATGTCATGAAGTGTTGGACCTCATCCTCTGCCACACACTACAGCTGTGCAGAGCAGGCCTACTTAGGAGATAAGGGATGACAGAGGTCAGGTTCAGGGCAGGCTGATAAGCGTAACATAAAGTCTATACTGGGAGGGAGAAGTGGATGTACTGATAGCTGTGTGTGCAAATGAAAAGACATTTTTCCAGTGTCAATAACATTTGCTTTGTCTTCATTTAGAAGAGCTGATAAAGATGTCTAAATTGATACCAAACACATGTTGCTCGATTTTAACCTCTTGGCTGTGCTATTGACATACATGTTGAATACTGTAGTGATTGTGTTTTATTCAGCATTGCCTGATGTCAACTGTTAAAATATATAACTCCCCTCCACTTGCTTTCCTCAGTTACAGCAAGCTCAGTGGTATGGTGTGTCACTGTATATGTGGACAGAGTGACAGAATGAAAGGGGCGGGGCAGAGAACCAAGTTTTTCGTTTTTTCTTCTTCTTTTTTTTCTTTTTTTTTTTGAATAAGGGCATTTTTGGTATGTGGGGATGTTTGTGGAAAGGGGGTACCGTGGAAGAGCAAATCAGAAGGTGGGTGGGGGTGGAGAGAGGGTGAGGATACAGAAAGGGAAAAGTTGTTGGATCAGAATAGGGAAGAAAGTGGGAAAAAATCGGGGGATGGTGGGGTAGTATGATTACTGTGATGATTTGTGAATATACATAATATATGCATGCATATGTGTACATGCAATTCTTAGTTTTGTTGATTTTAACTGGCATGTTTTGGTGAGGGGAGGGAGTGGGCATGAGAAATGTCCAGGTGATATGCAAGTGTGAAAATGCAGTGAACATGATTTCACCACAAAAACATTTCTTGTTCCTTCAGTTTGGCAGTACTGTGTGTGTGTGAGAATGGTGTACATGGACGAATCATCATTAAATATCTTCACAAGAAACACATCAAGCAGTCACAGCAATTTAGTATTCTTATAAATACAATGAGACTCATTACCTGAATTACATATACAATGATACAGAAGCTTTTATTGCTTTAACAAAGGGAAATTTTGGATCACATTAATCTTAAAAAAATCATTTACAATGCGTTGTGGTATAAGAGTGTGTGTATGTAGGTGTGTTGAAAGGTTATTGCCATTGTTTAAGTACCTAAAATATGATCGAAAATCCTTAATTCCTCATAACAGGGATTTCAGCTGTTTCAGTCTGCTTCTAATGTTCTCACAACTATGAATGTCAAAACAACATGCAGCAGCAGATCATATGACACATTTAGACATGATTTATATGATAAAATTTCACATGTGAGCAGACTAGGAATACATTATCATTTAAAGCTTGCACATAATAGAGAAAACTTTGGAAGGCCAGCATGCGCTGGGCAAGACTCAAAACAAAATCAAACAATAACACATTCTGACAAAATAGTCAAGCCATACAATTTTTAGCGAAAACTTTGGAAGGACAGCACGCCCTGGGCAAGACTCGTAACAAAATCAAATGATAACACATTCTGACAAAATAGTCAAACCATACAATTTTTTCTTTTTGTCAACAGAAGGTAAGCTTTGAAATATTACTTAGAAAAGTGTTTCAAATGTGAGCATCTACAAGTTGGCTACTTGTTTAGCAAAAAAGACGAAAAGCTAGTCAAGATTCATTCATAAACACCTGAGATGTCTCTACTAACAGCATTCTTTGGGTTGCTCTGATCTTATGAAAAATATTTACTAGGCTCACAGCCTGTCCCAAATCAATTTACAAACACAAAAGAAATCCATTCTGGTTTGATGAGATGACAATCAAAACCTTGTGATACCTAACAATTGCAGTCTTTTGGACACACTTTGTTCACAAGCATCACAAACATACACGTGGTAGACATCCCAGGTTATCCTAAATCATACACCTCAAATTACTCTAAATCATTCACCATAAATTACTCTAAATCATTCACCATCTTTTCAAATGGGGGGGAAGGGAAGAGAAAAAAGAAGACCGACCAAAAAAATGGGTGGGTGGGAGAAAAATAACAACAACAACGCCAACACAGAAGGAAAAAAATGGCACACCCCCAGACTTTTCAACAGAAACAATGTCGCCCTTCTGCTGTACAGTCCAGTTTTTCGCAACAGGATGTAACAAAATTCAAATGTTAAATATTCATTTAACTATTTGTTTGCATGTTTGCTTGTTTAATGGACTGATCAAAAAGTGATCCATCCAAATAAACCTTACAATGCAGATGAAACATGGAATAAATGAAATCTAACAGTAACAATCCTTTCACTTTTATTCCACCAGAATCTAACATTGCATGGTAATATGATTGAGTGAGAAGTGAAGTTCATGACTATAAATACAACACAACATTATCAAACTGTGGATACAGGCAATTTACTATCAAACTACATCAGAACATTTGTAAACGTAAAAGAACAACAACAATAAAATCCATTCAGTATTTACACTTATTTGTTTGTTTTTTTTTCCACTCAAAACAAATGCCAATCCATACAAGAAAGATATCACTGGTGACCTTTTCATTCTCAAATGGAGTTATAAACAATAGACGGAAGTGAAAAACAACCCACGATAAAAAAAAAATGTAATGACCACCCAAATACAAAAAGATGTTACATAAAGTATAACGTATTATATAAACATACCCTAAGTTCCTTATTCAAACAAAATGTTCAAACAATTAACCTACATAAAGTTTACAAATAAAACAGCAACAAAATGATAGCAGTATAAAAACCTGTTTACATTAATTCACAACAAACACCACTCACTCAAAAACGATAACACAGTGTAAACTCTAAATGGTCAAATCAATACCACCATACGTTTTCCGAATAGAAAATCTGTTTGATCATGAGGAAGAGAAACAGACGGAGAAAAAAAAAAAAAAGGCCAATGAAATTCATTCAATACAAAATTTGTTCATTAGTCATGTTTGGGCTGGTGACAATGCCCCTGTAGCCTCGGGAGGCAGCACTGGTGGCCCTGTTGGTCAGTATCAACTCCAGCTCTTGGAAATCCTGCAAACGTCCAACATCCTTGTCTTTCCTGATGATGGTATTGGGCAGCTTTCGGATGCGGGCCACAAGCTGTTTGTCTACCCCTAGTTCTGCACACATCAGGTTGAGAAGTGCCTCGTACCGACGGTGGACTCTGGGCAGTTCCACCTCGATGAAATCAGGGTCATCTGTGTAGGCGACACGAACCTTCAAGACAAGTTCTGGAACATGAAGCAGCAAAATAAACATCATCATCAGTTAAAAAGCTATGTTCTGTTGTGTTGTTGTATTTCAGTTATGCCATGTGGAGTACCAGTCTAATATTAATAACACTAGTAAGAAATATATGTATAAAGAAATATAAAACAATGTTTACAGAAACAAAATATTGATGGTACTACATTGTCACTGTCTTTCATATTTTTCCATGATCATTCTAACAAACTATGAAAGGCTAACTATCTTTTTAACTTGTTCTGCAAAAACAAAAACTTCAGTAATGAATTACAAAGAGATTACCAGACAAAAACTGTCAGCCAGTATGGCAATACACTAACAAATTCTAACCTGTATACTAAATAGCCTACATGAAAAAAGGATGCCTATTTCATGATCTAAACAATAAACTGGTTAAAAGAGAGACCAGATCATTTTGGTTTATACAACAATGGAAGCAATCAAGATTTACTGTCTAGGATTTTCCCCCCAACACCCGGGATAAAAACATTTCTGCCACCTCTGCCAGTATTTTTCAAATCCCGCACAAAAACAGAAATTATCTTAAAAAAGAGACAGAGAGGGGGTGGGAGACAAGAGGGAGAGAGAGAGAGAGACAAAGAGAAACTCTGAAGCAATCAGAATTATTATTCTGCAGTCATACCTCAACACACAACTGATTTATCCGAATGAGAGTTTACCCCCCCAAACAAATAAAATATGTGAATCACTGGAGGACTGAGTGGCTGCAAAAGATGTGTAGTCTCAAGGTCAGAGACATGATAAAAAAGCAAGACAAAAGCAAGGAATTGAAAGCATTTTGTGAATCTTGTCAGAAACAGGTCTACTTTGACAGTCGTGGGTTCATTGCATTTTGAAATCACATCGAGCGTACTAGTCACCTTCCTGTCTCTCTCTCTCCTCCCCTTTTCCCTCTCTCTCCCTCTCACACATGGTAACACAAAACATAACATTGTGACAATGATGTTCACACACACACAAACATACATGTAGCCTCTGTAGGTCTATGTATTAACCACACCCAGTCACATATAAACAAAATCGCCCAAAAGCACATTTGGGCACAAATGTTAAAAGAAATAATGAACAAACACAAACAATGACAAAACACACACACACATACACACACACACACACACACACACACACAAAGTGCTTCTGTCTTTGACTGGCCTATCAAAAAAATGTGAAATTGGAGTAGGTAGGCTATATTACTGTCCAAAATAAAGCTTTCAGCTAAAGCAGAAGAGTCTAGGCAAAAAGCATGCCTTCTCTCTCTTTCTCTCTATCTCAAAAAATTGCCTCAATGATGCATTGTATATTAACGTCAGAAACAAAAAGATATAGCTATGAAAGAGACATTATTTGTTGCATTTAAAAATGTATGAGGATGGGGTGGGGATAGGGGGGGTAGAGGCTACTGGAAGATCTTGAGACATGCAAAAATGAACATGTTTTTATTAACTCTCTCGCTACGAGCGTTGAGATTTCCCCATCATGACTCAACAACGCTTGTCTACAAGAGTTGGAGAAATCCGACTAGAGTTTTGAAAATTCGCGGGGCTTTCAGTATTTCCGTTAACCGAAACTAATAGCCAGAAATAGATTCTTTGGTCATTCCAAGCCTCGTTTCAGGCCATGAGGTCACTGTACTACGCAGTTGGTGTGTGGACAGTGCAAAGTTCACGACCCACTATCTCCGCAGCGAAGCAGACGACGAAAAAGCAAATGGCTGAAAAATACTGAACAACTCGGTGCTGTTCAACACGATCTCTTCCTTCAGTGCACATGGAGTGTGTGCACGTTGAATTTTATGAAATTTCATTCAAAATGTGACTGTAGGAACTGATGTATTGACCTGACTGTGTATTTTGTAAGACATTTTTCACCTGAAAATGTCTCTAATTTTACTTGTACCATTACTCAGCAAACATGAGGATTAGACAGTTGAAATTTCAGCATTTTGTACACCAATCCTTTAATATATGACCTGACAAATTTCAAAACTCTCTGTTTTCATTTGTTTGTATGAGAATTTTTCTCATGATCTATACAAATGGTGCGTATCAGGGGAACGGCAAGGGGCATAATTGTACATAGCGAGTGAGTTAATGGTCTGTGTCTCTCCCTGAGTTACTAAACTAACCTAAGCAACAAGCCAAGCCGATTATATCTTGAAAGCAGCGACTGTTATTGTTCTTGTTCCCCACTGACAGCTCTGAGATATCACCACACTCAGGAGAATTTTGCATATGCAGCCGTTTTCCTATTCCGTGTATGTCACTTAACTTATTCAAACTCAGTCTTTGTAAAGTCTGAAACTGTATGTGTGTGTGTGGTGTGAATGAGTGTGAGTGTGTAAGTGTGAATGTGAGTGTGTGTGTGTGTGTGTGTGTGTGTGTGTGTGTGTGTGTGTGTGTGTGTGTGTGGTGTGTGTGTGTGTGTGTGTGTGGTGTGTGGTTGTGTGTGTGTGTGTGTGTGAGAATACAGGGAGAGAGAGGTTTAGAGGGGAGATAAAGTGAATTAAAAAAACATTCTTTTTTTTACCCAATTCAATGGAAAAAAAATGTGCTTCAACATTAGGTGGCTTCCTCTGACCCCCACCACGGCATTGCCCCTGGATCCCCAGGTGGGCCTATGCTGGCCCCTAGACCCTAACCAAATATCCTCTTTTTTTTTCAAAACTGTTGTCATGCCTGCAACAAATTCATGGGTAACATGACTGCATAAAACACTATGCTTCAGGGTAATATCAGTTAAAATAAAACTTTAACATGAGACATATTCAGGATTCCACAAGTGACAAACAACAAAAGATAACGAAAGTTACCATCATCACAGGGTGCACTATTGTGGTTGTTCATGGTGACAGGTTGTGAGATTCGGTCTTCACTGGCAGGACCAAGGACTGTGGATGGTGCTTGTTCACTCTTGCTGGAGTATGGAAAAGGGGGGTGGGCAAGGTAGTTTGGGGTGATGGGTAAACTCTCCTGTTTCACTACATCACCAGATTCTGTGCACAGAAATATACCAAACCTCAGCAATAAAAACCATACATCATATGTATACAATCAACAATAAAGAAAACAACAACAAGAAAAGTGTCCTAAACACAAAAGAAAACATCATTCACAAAAATATTGCTCTCTTACTGACCAGTGCAAAACACAGATGACTTTTAGACAAAGCCATATAAAGTCAGTGACCTGCTACATGACAATGTGATCTGTTTAAACAGTAAGATATTATTAGTTTTGTAAATCACTAAATGAAATGCAAACCATTCTGGAAACAAAGATGCATATAGACTTAAGACCAACACAGAAAATAAGTGAGAGTTTTTCTTACTTTTTCAATGTTTCTTTGTTTAGATGATTGATTTTCTTCAAGTTTCGGGGGGGAGGGGGGGGAGAGAGAAGGGGAGGAGAAGGAAGGGACACCACACACACACTATATATATATATATATATATATATATATATATCTCTCTCTCTCAGGTTTTTCAGTGTATATCTGGATGACTGCAAACTTTATCCTAATATATGAAACATTAAGAAATGGGCATGACAACTGAGCAGTTAAGACAACACAGGAAAATAATGAGGTTTTTCTTACTTTTTAAATGTTTCTTTGTTTTAGATGATTGATTTTCTTTCAAGTATTCTCGGGGGGGGGGGGGGGGGGGGAGAGAGAAGGGGAGGAGAAGGAAGGGACACACACACACACACACATATATATATATATATATCTCTCTCTCTCTCAGGTTTTTCAGTGTATATCTGGATGACTGCAAACTTTATCCTAATATATGAAACATTAAGAAATGGGCATGACAACTGAGCAGTTAAGACATTCTTCTTCCAGTTGGGTTTGAATCTGTTTTGATACTACCTGTTGGGTAAAGAGTGGAGATTTTCTCTATCGCCTGCATCAATCTATGTCAGTATGTGCAGACCTACCACAGCCTGAACTCAATGCATATGTTTTATGTATGGCACATGTCATCAGATACATACATGCCTGTGTATGGTGGCCTACAGAAACACAAAAACACCTCTGCATGAAGATCCCTGAAAACAGAAATTGACTCTTACCTATTAGCAGAGTAAAAAAAACACACACACACACAAACAAACCAATGCTACACATAAAAACCGACTCCTGGTATTATTTGAGTCACGTGCAAGTTGCAGCCCATATAAAAACAAACAAGAACACAACAACAAAAACAACTGAAAAAAGACTAAAATTGTCTTTTGTTACCCAAAAAACAAACATATATAATGAATACTATCAAGCCAACAACACAGAGCTATCAAGTATCATACCTCCAAAAGAGAATGAACTTTGGCACTTGTTGTCAACTGTGCTGCAGTTTTCCCATCCTTGTCTACTGTCTCTTTGTTGGCGCCATGAGACAGCAGATACTGCACAATGGTCTGGTGGTTGCGTTTAGCTCCCCAGTGCAGTGCAGTCCTAAACAGATCATCACACAAACTGCATTCTTTATAAATCACTACTGTAATATGTAATATTATCATACTGGCTGGCTGTCTGCTCAGACAATGGATATGCCTGGTTAACCCTTTTGACTCCCACACCCTATCCACCAATTGCAAAAACTTAAACCATTTGACTCCTTCAACTATTTACCAACTTGTAGGAAGCTGGTGAACAGAGTGAAGGAGTCAAAGGGTTACTTTTTTGCTTTGTTTGCATGGTTGACAGGGTTTCGGGAGTCAAAGGCTTAAGGACTCAAGTTGTACTGAATGTCACTGAACAGGCTAATTCTTGAGTGGCAGTCCTTGGCACAACTGACGCACACACACAAAGGCTTATGGCTAGGGCTGGGTGGTCATTACTGCAGCTTCCCCTCTCTCTCTCTTCTGTCCAACCATAGTTGAGTTTCTTTTTCATCTACAGTGTCAATGCCTGCATGTATAGCATGTCGCCAGGCATAGCAATTTGCAGGTGTCTCTTTCCAGGTGTCCACACTTGTAGAAGACTTCATGTCACGTTTGCAAGCATCCCTATGGAGCAGCAGTTGGCACCCTGTGGGCCAGGATCCTGCAGTGAGTCTCCTTACAGGACATCTTTTGGCATGTGGCCATCCTGCATGTGGTGGAAATGACCAGGCCAGTGCAGTCTTCTTTGTGTGAAGATGGCTTCCCACGCTGACTTGGTCTAGAACATCCCAATTTGACACAGTCTCTCCATGAAATGCCCAGCATCCGCCACAAGTGCCACAGGTAATCATAATATAATCATAACAGTTGTGCAATTAGGAATATCAACATTAAAATATCAAATAACAAAAACATGCACACACACTGGGAGAGAAAGAGGACTGATAGAAAGAGTAAGTGAAAGAAACTTTCCCTGTTTTTACTACTCACAATTTTTCATTTATTATAGTTTGATTATACTGTTTAACATCATGCTACTCTGATTTCTTTAAAATGGTAACAATCTCATATATTACTGAAATGGCAAGAATCATATGCACAGGAAATAATGTATCACAATCAGCACAACAAAGAAAAAGACTGCACACAATGTGTCAGTCGGTTTCTCTCAGAACTAAACAAGAAGAACAATATTTTATTTACTTGTGGGTGAAATAAACAACATGCTTTTTGTACACCCAGCTCTGACCCAGGGACTGTCTACACTATACATAAATTATACTGAATCAACAAAAATATGTCAATGATAGAAATATCGAATTTATATATCACTTTAAAGTACAAAGAGAAAAAGAGGGCATCAAAAGAGAAAGGAAAACAAAAGTCAAACAATCCACCCTATCATAATACAAGACCAAACGTTAAAAAATAAAATGTACAGACTTTCCTCTAATCTGAGCAATTGTTGGGGAGCAAGATATAAATAAGTGTAAGAGGCCTTAACTTCACATTGGGTCAGATTTATGAGAGCAGTGTCCACCTCATCTTCCTTGTTGTTTTACCATTCTTTATCCCTGGGGTCAGATACCCATGTTCTGCTGAATAAACTGGGTTAAATTAAAGCCAGTCTGATCACCTGTCCATTGATATTTGGCATACTTAACCTCAGCTTTTAGAGTCAGTGCTCCAAATACTATTGATCCGAGACAGAGGAAAAATGTCAAGAGAATCTTCTGACTTTATCAGTTTATGGTATGTGAAAAATATGGTGGGTGCAGAAATCCAGAGGGTAATATGTCAGACTTCCAATTGGAAGTTCTGGGTTTGATTCTGCCTGGGTACCTTGCACATGGTGGGTAAAGGGTGAAGATTTTTCAGATCTCCAGTATCAACATGATGTGCGCAGATCTGTCAGTGTCAAACCCCCTTCTTGAGTATACAAGCACACAAAACATCAAATATACACATTAAAGATCCTGAAAGTCATATCACATTATCAGTGCCTGAGGTTGATGGCTTATGGAAACATGAATTGATGAAAACACCTGGCATGCACACCTACTGAAAACAGAGCATGCAGACCGTATAGTAACACACTGCCTTTACAATGTGGGCAAAGAAATATTCATACTAATCACAGCCTACACTCATCCGATAAAAATTGGAATGCTAAAAACAAAAACAAACAACCAACAGTAACAACAAAAACCAACTGACAACGTGATAAGTAAATTGTTATGTCTTACCGTCCGTTCATTTTATTTTGAGAATTTATATCAACATTTTTCACTTCCACTAGATTTCTTAGCATTTCCATATCACCGATGCTTGCTACCTCTCGAAGTTTTTCCTCAAGTTCTTGTGACATTACTTCGTCCATTTTCTCCTTAGGCCTAAAAAATTGTTACCTATCAATTATTTTTACCAGTCGTAAAATGTAAAATATGCTGCACTGCTTTTGTTGAAGTTATGGTCACCGTCAACCTCATAAACAAAATCAGATCATATATCTGAATGTAAGCCTAACTACGCACTAGTGCTGCAGTGCTTAGTTTGTATAGGCTTACCATCTACTTTCAGTTTCACAGATTTTGTGTTTACTCTAAAAAGAAAACACAATGATAGAATAGATCGCTAAAAGTCGAGTTGATCAACAACTAAACTGGTTCGCCGCCAAGTCTATTACTTAATTAATAACAAGTAGCCTAACCACTTCGTTTGCTGTTACGGGTCCTGTACTAGAATGCAAACTGTATTGTACAGCATGACTGACAACGCGCCGAGTAAACTATAGGGACAACTCAGCAACTGTCAGCATCCCACGCTCTAGACACATGCGACCAACACCTGGCCACGTTGATAAAAGAAAACCAACCAACCTTTGCTTCTCTGAAGCTGACAAGCGCAATGCTTATCGCAAGTTAACTCCCTTGTAGTAGTGTTTGGATATATCCGGAAGTTGTTAACAACGCCATCTTACATGAAATCGTAGGATAGGTGTTCGTGTTTACGTTGTGAATCAAAGAGATGGCAGGCAACACCGAAAGTGAATCAAAATCCGACGTCAGAGGTAAGATGTGCTCTGGAACATATAGCTTGTTGATCATTAGGACTAAGTGAGTTTTGACATGGTCTCTTTTTATTTTCTTTAATTTAAATTTTTTATTTTTTTTTACTAGATCTAGTAGATCTAATTAACTTAAGTAATTTTAGGGCTTATTATTTAATATTAAGTTATTTATTTAGCCTACAATAACAATTAGTCTATGGCTATTACTGTATTAGTATTCATACTATTTATGCCTAGTGTATTTATTACTTTTAAGATTAGGCTTATCCCTATATGCCTGAGAGAATCTAACTTAAAAATTGCCCCAATTTTTTTTTTTATCTATGAATTCATCATCGTTCATCTATACTCTAATTACATGGGGCTATAGCCTATACATGTGCTTTTAGACGAAAAAAGGACAAACGAATAAGTAAATAAATAAATGAAAATATAAATAGATAAGATAAATAAAATAAAAAGGTGTCTGTGGGATGGAAGAATCAATGAAATCATAAAGGCATTGTTTGATTGTTTGATTGTATGATTGTATCATATAAGGTAACATCAAACAATTTATTTAACGAACAAGAGAAAAGCAGTCAGAACATTACGATCAGCCTTCATCAGTTTGCTCAGGTGGTGTCAGGGTAAGTCACACAAATTCGTAAAGTTTAGAGAAGCAGAGAAAATGATGCAGTTTAGATGCTTGTGCAGTTTAGGTCTCCTTGGGCATGAGAGACCTTAACTGCACATTAACTACCACATCTGAAAAAGCAATTGTGTAATATTACCTTATTTCATTTTTCAGACACTACACAATGTCACTAGAATGACAGGCTAATGTAGTGAGTACACACTCAAGCTGGGGTGACACTGACAGGGACAGTGACAGGGTGACATTTGACTGACTGAGACATTGTTTTCATGTTGTAAGAGTCAGTACTGTGCAGCTAATTTTGTGTAGGTTTTTAATCAGTTTGTCAAACAACACAATCAGTAACACTAACATCTATGCCTTTGTGCTCTTAATCATTTTCAGTATTTTATTTTTCCACCATGATATCTTTGTTCCTATGTGTATGTGTTTTGAATCAAAAACTCCAGTTGCAGATGGAAAGGAGCGCTCAAAACGTGATTCTGACAGAGACAGAAAACGATCACGGTCTCCACGCAGGAGAAGCCGCAGCAGAGATAAAGATCGGGAACGAAGACGATCTCGTGATAGGGATTCAAGAAAAAGGAAATCCAGAAGGTACATTGACAATTGTTGAGTTACTGGTTTTCCACAATGAATCATGTGTGACAAAACTGTTATGAAATACAAAAGTACTCTGATGTGTTTAGATGAATATTGATGTAACGCAAAATTTAATGGCAGCACACAGGATAGCAGCACACAAATATTGGCTTACTTAAAAACAAATGAAAGTGGTTTACAACAGTTGATGAAGATAATCTTTAGCCTTTTCAGACCTTTAAATACTTTATAGCTTGAGAATGGATTGACTCATTGAGAGGGTGTGGGGTGGGTTTGGAAGGATTGTAAATTGCATGCTGACTTGTAAGATTTTAACCATAAAACGTAAAACAGGAGAATGCAATGAAACACTGAAGGTCACCTACAACATCTGGTGTGACACCGAATTACATATTGCATAGGGCTAGGAGTTGTGTATTTTGTTGTAACTTGTAAGTGTACCTTATGATATTATGTCTTTTCATGCATGCTGCATTAAATCCACCGAGTTTTGCAGGATAGCACAAATGTTGGTATACACAGTCAGTAATGCTGATTTGTCACAGTTGTCAGTTTAATTCTAATTTTAAGTGAATTTGTCACTTGTTTTAGCCTTCTTGGGAAAATATACATTTATCAAGTAATTATCATCATTTCCTCTGTTACATACTAAGTCCTTGTGCTACAGATGGAGAGAACGATTTTTTTTTCCAAATCTTTCTTTATAGTTAATTACAGGTACTCAGAATTTTGTAAGACTAAAGCTGGATATATATTTTTTCTGTTTTTCTGCCTTGTATAATTCTAAAATGGGGAAAAAGCGAAACATCTCTGGCGTTGTTCTTTTTTCTTTATGCCTGTTGTCATATTAGTGATACTGAGTTTTCAAATATTTATGTAATACCGTATTGAAGTAAGATAGCATTTACTTTTGTTGGTGTCTGGCATTTGCTATGCATATTTGCAGAAAATTTAAACTCCCTACTGGCTGAATGGCCATTATTTTTTTCTTGGGTGTGTGTGTGTTGCATGGTAATAATATACTATATTGAAAGCAGATCCATCCCTTTGTTTGTTCTGACACAAATGTAGGCATATTCGATCATTTTCTTCTGGTGACATTTCAAATTTTAAAAATTAGTCGGCAGTTTCACTCAGGAAATTTGGTAAGTATCATCCACTATTTGCTGAAGGTAAAGTTTAGTCCTCTTCCTTTAATTATGCAAAGTTTTAAGTTGGTCTGCTGACATGAGAATAACTTCGGTTCAAAATCAAAGGCATGTGTAATTTTGTCTGCAAGTGATGTTCCAAACAGGGATCATAAAGTGAAAAGTGAGATTAGCTGATTTTTGGAAGAAATTGATTTTTTTCTTTTTTTCTTTTTTTTTTTTTTTTTTTTTTTTTGGGGTGGGGGGTGGGGGGGTCAATTTCTGTTGACTTTATGAAGTTTAGAAGTGCTTTTGATGAGCAGCACTTGATTTTGTGAGAATAATACTAGGTCAAATAATGCAAATAAGCAAATAATTCTAAGTGTTGCTGACAGTGCTGTTACTATTATTTCATGAAGTTCTTTTGACAGAGGCTTGGATTTAGATTTGATGACCTTAAGTTCAGTCCCAGCCAGCATCATTAAAAACTGGTCTTTTTGCTGCCCATCTTCATGTTTCCATTATTCTGATGGCGTCACATCAGTGTTTAATAGGAACCTCTCCCCTCCAAATTTCATGACCTTGTCAGCGCATAGGGTTTTGCGTAGGCTTATGGAGTCTGCCAAGTTCTTGCTGGCAGACTTGGGGCGCATAATCTATTGAATTGTGTGAATGGAATGAATCCATCCTGAGCAAACACAAAACTCCTCATAGGGTTCATGAAGATCTTGATTAATCAAAGTAAATGTTGAATTAGAAAAAATTATTATTTTTAAAGTGCCAGTACCGTAAGAAATGAATCCAAACAGTTATAAAGTTCCGTACAGGCTCAGCTTTATTGGAGCATTTCATTTTTTCTTAGTCATGTGACTTGCACAAAAAAATCTGTTGTGTTGCACTTTGTTAGTGGTGTCAAGGATTCCTAGTTTAAATTTAGCTGTCAGTATCTTCATATTCATAATAACATTTCTTCTTCTGCTATTGCTTAGATTTAGTGTAGCTTCCCCTTTTTGTGAAAGTCATCACACCACCTTCCATGGCTCTTGGTTGGTTCTTTGTCACTATTGGAATGTGGGTTTGTTTGGCTGCAGTTAACTTTGATCTACAATGAAAGGCCTGTTATCGTATTAATAAAATTGTCAAATTTTAGAAACTGCATTAAAATATCTTTTGATAAAAAATCATTTATGCATGGATGTTTACCAAGAATAGAAGATGTAAATCACTTTATCCTTTATTGCAAGCAGTTTCATTTTGTACACATGTACATTTTTCCCTCCAGTCGTTCAAAGGAGCGCACGCCCAGAAAGCCTCGCAAGAAGAAGCCATACAAATACTGGGACATTCCACCGCAGGGGTTTGAACATATCACACCAATGCAATATAAGGCCATGCAAGGTAAGTCTCATGTATTGATCTTAATTATGACTGCTTTAAGGTATTGCATTACTAAATGACTGTTATCTTTTCACTTTCACCTGAAAAAAAAATACAGATTGCGATCTTTTTCACTTGATCAGTATTATTCTGATCAGGTCTTTCAATAGTTTCATGATCAAATTTGAATGGGTCAGACTTTAAGACTCAGCATGAAATTTCAAAAGACATGTTTGCATGTAAGGGGATCATACATGCATTCTTTTGAAGCCATAAGAATACTTTTTTTCGCCTCCAGCAGTATCAGTTTTTAAATTCAAAGCTGTGTGAAAATGAGTTTTAAGTAATGTATTTGATATTACTTTGTAGAGACACTAAGACTGGAATGTAAAATGCAAAGTTGTATGAATTTTAAGCAATATGTGAATAATGTTACTTTGTATAGGCAGTATTATATGAATATAAAATGTGTTTGTGCAGCGGCTGGCCAAGTTCCGCAGGCTGTGCCAGTCTCTGCCACCATCAATCCATCGGTAACTGTGACACTGCCAGGGAGTGCCATGAGTCGCCAAGCGCGCCGTCTCTATGTTGGCAACATACCATTTGGTGTAACTGAGGTAATGGTGTTGATACATGTTGATAACTCTTATGGAATGAAAGAATTTCTTTTTAATGATTTATTAAGTAGATGTAGCCTTTAAGGGCATAATGAGCTATCAAATTACATGTTTAATGGTGTATCAAAAATTGTATGAGATTGTTGTGATAACCAAGTGATTAGGATGTTGGTCTTAAAATCAAGTTCAGTCCACCCTGGGTAGTGTATGTTGGTTAAAGGATGGAGATTTTTCCGATCTCTGAAGTCCATCCCACTCCATACATTCTTATACTGCAAAACAACCCAAACTAAACTACTGTTTCTCTTATGATTTTTCTGTATGTAATAATCGGGTTCACACAATTATGTCATTTTTAAACAGGAGAGATGTGATGTAATTAGATATCTGTGCAAAATATTAAACATTTTTGAAGTTGCACAGTTGTTTAATGAAGAATGTAGACGCAGTTTGCAACAGTAGTAGGAAGAAACCCTGGTGGTTTTGTGTTGTATAGTCATTTTTGTTAATATTCCTATTATGTGAACCTATCTCTGTCATTTACATTGAAAATTTCAAACTGAGTCGCTGTTTTCAGAAAATTGCTGTTGTATTAGTTGAAATGGTTCCTGTATTGAAAACCCCCTCCTCATTTTCGTTAACACAAAATTTCAGGAATTTATATTTTCAGGAAAGTATGATGGACTTCTTCAACCACCAAATGAAGATCACTGGATTAGCGCAGGCTGAGGGAGATCCTGTCATTGCTGTTCATATTAACTTGGATAAAAACTTTGCTTTCCTGGAGGTAAGAGCTAATGTTCCTGTACAGACTTATAACTAGTTTATGCTGCTTTTTTACCCCCTTTGGGGATGCTAGGGGCTCTTTCAGTGTAAATAGTATCCCCCACCTTCTGGAAATTTTGTGCTAGAAATTTCCTCTTTTCTGTCACTCCTTTGTTTCTTTCTTCCTCCCTTCCTTTTTGTCATTTCTTCCTGTCATTTTTTTACCTTGCTGGTCCATTCACCTATGTGTCTTCGATTAAGTCTTACATACTGTCTCTTAGGATTGATAATTGGGTACATTTTTGGCCCTAGGGAAATGAGATATTTGAAAGTGGTTTTAGGTCATTTAGGCTGGTTTTTATAAATATGTTTTAGTGTCCTTAGTTATATTTACATTTGTATTCAGGTATGTTTTTTAAATCCTTTGTGGGATAAATTGGACTGAGTGGTCATTGTCGGGGGCATCTTCTTTTTGGATTATGTGCACGAATACATTGACATGTGTACTTTTTTTCTTTTTCTTTTTTAACCAGTTGAAGTATTATGTGTTTTGAAGTGGTTATAGCCCTGATATGGCTCAGTGCAGTTGGCTGGGCTTTAAACAAAAATAATAGTAACAATGCTGCTTGTTTTGACACCTCCACTCAAACCCTTTTCTCGTCAGTCACCTATTTTGTTTCCTTCCCCTCTATATTCACCTTGCTGTGGTGTTAAGTGAATTTGTTTCTAGGAAAAGAAAAAGAAGACTAATGATGACTTTAGTGCTCATCTTCGTCACAAGGAGAAAGTGTCTCACATTGTAAAGAATGGGTGTGTAGGCAAGCAGGAATGGTTGCTGCATTTCCTCTACTTGACACCCTCTTCCCCTTACCTCTTCCACACACACTCTTCCACACATGCATGCCCGCACAACATCAGTGTGCGTGCACACATCAGCGGCCATAAAATACGAAAACAATGTTGTGTCATGAATGGAATAGGTCAAGGATGGAAACAAACTGGCAGAGATTTTGTGGTGAAATGTTCCAAGCAAGAGATGGAGGCAATAAAGGCACTGAATATTGATCACATTACCTGATCAGTTTCAGTTGGGCACATAGCTTTTGAATATGACAAGAAAATATTTTGGTGCCGTATCTTTGATGGAATTTAAACGATAGAAAACAATATGGTGCTGTATCTTTAATTGAATTTGAACAATGGACATATTGTAATTTACAGCATTAAATACATCATTTTAAAAACAGATTGTAATTCATGAATGAGAACAAGTGGTGATATTGATCTGGCTTGAAAAATATTTCTAGATAGACTTACTACCAGACTTACTATTTATTGTTAGATTTTTATCATTGTGTTAGATATTTTCAAGGATACCAAGACTTACTATTTATTGTTAGATTTTTATCATTGTGTTAGATATTTTCAAGGATACCATATTCTTCTAGCTCTGAATCTTGTCATGAAAGTTTGCTCTTTGATAACAGTTTCGATCTGTGGACGAAACAACCCAGGCACTTGCATTTGATGGCATCAGTTATGAAGGACAACCTTTGAAAATCCGTCGCCCAAGTGATTATAAACCTTTGCCAGGATTGTCAGAAAACCCAACACTGGCTGTACCAGGTAGTACTGTGAAAATGTCTCTGTTCTTTCTTTTCTTTTTTCAATCCTCCCCTCCCCCCCTCCACTGTCTGAAAGTGAAAAGGGAGATTGTTTCATATCACCTGACTGGCGAGAGGTGTGTATCTGTGTATGTTTCTGTCTGTCTGTAACAAAAATGAGCCACCAAAATTTTCTCGGCTCTTTATGGCTGGATGTTCACCAAGTTTTGGTCAAAGTGTTTACTGTTGACAACTCATGAAAGCTCAAGTTTAGAAGATGAGGCATCAAAGTCACACAGACCAAAAAATGTCTAATTTTATCACTTTTTAAAGAAGGTGTATGAAAAGCACTTTCTTGGAACTTCTGACAATATTTAAAATATGTTTTCTTTTTTAGCCTGGAATTGTCGTTGATGCACCTCAAGTTTTATTTTAGCTGAAAGTTCTTTAAAATCACTGACCTTGAGAAGTACAAAAATCAGGATTTTCTATATTTTTTTTAGATAAAAATGGAGATTCTTTGAATGGCTTGATCATTTTGTTTTCTCTGTATGCATGCAAGCACTTGTGCTGTTTGTCTTGCTTTGTATACGTGTGTATATGTGTTATTGGTAATGTTGTTTGAATCGAACCCCCCCCCCCCCCCCCCCCATAGGGATGCCGGGGGATCTTTCAGTGTAAATAGTATTCCCGTCTTCTAGAAATTTTATGTTAGAAATTTCATCTTTTCTGTCACTCTTTTTGTTTCTTCCTTCCTCTTTTGCTTTCTGTCTTTCCTTCCTATCATTTTTTTGCCTTGCTGGTCCTTTCACCTGTGAGTTTTTGATAAAATCTTACATACTTTCTCTTAGGATTGATAATTGGGTACTTGTATTAAGTGCATTTTGGCTCCATGGAAATGAGATATTCGAAAGCTATTTTAGGTAATTTAGACCTGTTTTTATATGTTTTGGTATCGTTAGTTATGTTTAAATTTGTATTCAGGTATGTTTTTTAAATCCTCTGTTTGATAAATTGGATTGAATGGTCAACACCAGCAGCACCTCCTTAGATTATATGCGTGAATGCATTGATGTGTGTACTTAATTTTCTTTTCTTTTTTTTTTTTTCCTGTTGAAGTATTATGTATGTTTTGAAACGCTTATAGTCCTGATATGGCTTTGTACAGTTGAGTGGGTTTTAAACAAAAATAACAGTAACAGTAACTGTTTGGAATCAGAGTGACTGCTAGTGTTCAAGCAAACAGAAACCAGACACATGAAAATAGAATGAGAACATGCGCCCAGTCAGCAAAACAAGTCGGGCACAAAACTTTGGCCAGCTGGCCACTGTCAAGGGCACACAAAAGAAAACAAAGAAAGAGACTCACAAGATTTAGGAGAAAAACAAGAGAACAGCTAAATTCCTTTTTTTAATTTTTTTAAATTTTTTTTTTTATTCATCTTTTGTTTCACAACAAATGGACATCTGACACACAACGTGGCAGTGAAGAATGACAACAACAAAAATTGTACACATATGAAAAGATTGGTGACATATGAACTCCACATAGTGTACAGAATATGCATAATGATATTTTATACATTGGAAGTTTAAAAATGAACATTAAGATTTAGCACTTGTCAACATTTCCCCTATGAACCTGTTTCACAAACCACATCCCTTTGCTGAACGACATTCAAGCATCACGAACAATGATAACAACTTATACATGTAAGTCAAATGTTGTTCACATAAAAACAACTTATAACTTACAAAACATATAAGACGATATTCTAATTAATGATGGATTTATTATGTACATCATATTCAAGAACATGTCATTGAACCAATTCTGTTTTGTAGGGGGAGAACATCGGCATATATTGTTCCACTGAGCGTTAAAAATAGACAGTGAAAGTTTGTTTTGACATTATATTGTTCAATTTTGAATCTCTGATTTAGCATTCTTTACTTCCTGGGTGTTTTTTGTCTCATCTGGAGAAAAACAAAATTTGTGTGTTTGTGTAAGCTTTGTAAGTAAAGATTTATCATAAAATTCCTTTGCTCTTTGTGGATCAATCTTTGTAAGAAGTTGTTTTTTGGTTTTGTTTTGTTTTTTCACATTTAGCTCAGTGAGCTCCTGCTGTAGATGGTACAGATATGATCGTATAAAAGTCATTTTGGTGATTCTTATCTTTATTGGTTGGTTATTGTTTCTGTTGTTTCAGGAGTGGTGTCTACAATTGTTCAAGATTCAGCGCACAAAATCTTTATGGGTGGCCTGCCCAGCTACCTTACCGAGGATCAGGTAAGCTTATATGAATACATGGGTGGCAGACAGATTCTCCATTGCAGTTGCCTGGAGAGTCATGTCTGTCCATCAGTAACTGGTTCGTTTCTTTGTGAGGGAATGGGCTTTCTCTCTTCTAGCCTTTGTGTTGTGCATGCACGTTGTTTTGGCACTTGTTGCAGCAGCAGTAGCATTTACAGGGTCAGCGCCACGTACAGCTGCTGAAGTGTCTTGGTTGTAGCAAAACAGGTACAAGAACTACAAGACGGCAGAATGTTTCAGGTCAATTGGATCGGAATTCCCCCCCTTCTCTTGCCCCATTTCTTTCTTGTGTTCTTGCAGGAACTATGTTTCTTCCAAAGTAGGTTCAAGGGATGATCAGTGCAAGTTAGAGGTTTCCTGTAGTGGGTTTTCAGGGAGCATGGTTTTTAAACAAAAAAGTCGGCGCAAGCTAGAGGTTTCCTGTATGGTTTTCAGGAGCATGGTTTTAAACAAAAAGTCGGCGCAAGCTAGAGTTTCCTGTAGTGGGTTTTCAGGGAGCATGGTTTTTAAACAAAAAAGTCGGTGCAAGCTAGAGGTTTCCTGTAGTGGGTTTTCAGGGAGCATGGTTTTTAAACAAAAAAGTCGATGCAAGCTAGAGGTTTCCTGTAGTGGGTTTTCAGGGAGCATGGTTTTTAAACAAAAAAGTCGGTGCAAGCTAGAGGTTTCCTGTAGTGGGTTTTCAGGGAGCATGGTTTTTTAAACAAAAAAGTCAGTGCAAGCTAGAGGTTTCCTGTAGTGGGTTTTCAGGGAGCATGGTTTTTAAACAAAAAAGTCAGTGAAATTGAATGATATGTTTACAGAAATTAGACACAAGAGCAGAAGTGAATATAGTTTTAAGAAAAATGTTTCTCGTTGCAAAGCAGAGGACGGTAAAGTGATAACAAAGATGTGAGAATTCGAGGATGTTGCAGCAGTCTCCTTTTTCTTGGATTGACTGTATGTGCGGTTTATTTTGTTTGTACTTGCACAAAACTTGAGTGTGTTTAAGATTTAGTACAAGGGATGGAGAGGTATTTTTCAGATTATACATGTATAGATCTGGTATGTTTATGTAGATCTCATACGAACTTGATTGAAACTGTGCAGTTTGAGGTTGCATATATATCACAGATGCTTACAGTCAACCCAGGTCATTCTCACTTTTGATGGAGAAAATTACCCCCCAAAAAGTATATTTGAGTCGACAGACACAGAGCATGACATAAATGAAACATGACACTGCTTTTAATTTAGTGTGTATGGTGTCATGGTGTCAGCTAGAGTAGGCATACTTGTTTTTCTTTTGTTCTGTTTGTCTGACTTGTTTTTTCTGAATTTGTTTGTTTTGTTCTCTGTAGTCTAAAACTGTTCAGAGGTGTTCTGGTTTCTAGGAATTCAAGTAATAAAATGTTTTTGCCCTTTTTTTTTAAAGAAATGTATAATACATTTCGGAATTCTGTCATGACTTGCCCTTTTCACATTTATTCTGCATAATGATTTTGAATTTAGGATAATGGTAAGATAACTTTCATTTGTCGGACAAATCCTTACTAAAGTACATTTTAATGACATATACTATACTATGAGTCATGAGTACTAATACTTCTCAAAAATACATTTTTGGGCTGAATTGTATGGAGTAAAACAGCTCAAAGTATATGCAGACATTTGCAATTGACAAATTGATAGGCCACAAACATTCACAGTTAAAACATGAATTGAAAGCAGTGCAGCATCACACCACATGATAGCATATGAAGTAGTACTATTTAGTCAGTATGTATTAAAAAGACAAAACAGATAGTTTCAGAAAAGTGTTGAGCGTCTCAGTGATCTGGGTGGATGTACAGGTTCCTTTATCCTTTTCAGCTTTCATTGTGCAGGAATTCTATTGGCAGGCAACAAAAAAGCAGTTTGCTGTAATGTCTTCTTTATCCACAGAAATTCGTAATCTCCATTTGATGTTTCTGCTCATGTTGCTTTTGAATGTTGAGAAAGACATTTAGTGTCCTTCAAGTTAGTAAGTGCAGATGTTATGAAGTTACTTGCCGGCTTTCAGTGTGTGTGTAAATTTGCCGAAGTAGTGCAAATTGTTGATATGATTGAAAAACCAAGGGTAAAATGTTCAGTGATGTGAAAAACTAGGGTAGAGTGTTCAGTGATGTGAAAAACTAAGGGTAAAATATTCAGTGATGTAAAAATAAAGGGGTAAAGTGTTCAGTGATGTGAAAAACCAAGGAAAAATATTCAATGATGTAAAAATAAAGGGGCAAAATGTTTAGTGATGTGAAAAACTAAGGGTAAAATGTTAAGTGATGTAAAAAACCAAGGGTGAAATGTTCGGTAAAATGTTCAGTGATGTAAAAAACCAAGGGTGAAATGTTCGGTTATGTAATAATAATAATAATAATTACAATATTTATATAGCGCAAAATCTTGATAAAATCAAATCTAAGCGCTGAAACAGACACACACACACACACGCATGCACGCACACACACGCACACACGCACGCACACACACGCAAGCACGCACACACACACACACACACACACACACACACACACACACACACACACACACACACACACACACACACACACACACACACACCACACACACACACACACACACACACCACACACACACACACACACACCACACAACACACACACACACACACCACACACACACACACACACACACACACACACACACACACACACACACACACACACACACACACACACACACACACACACACACACACAACACACACACACACACACACACACACACACACACACACCAACAACACACACACGACAACAACAAGCAACATACAACACACAAACAATAACACACACACACACAACAACACCACAACAAAAACAACACACAAACACACACACAATACACACAACAAAAAAACAACACAACAACAACCACACACAAACACACACAACACACACACAGGACACACTACAAACAAAACACAAACAAATTCACACCAAACACAACACAACAAATCAACCAAACACACACACACACACACACACATCACCACACACACACACACGCACACACACACCAACACCACACACACACACACACACACACACACACACACACACACACACCACACCACACACACACACACACACACACACACACACACACACACAACACACACACACACCACACGCTATAAATGGGGAGAAAGAATAAAAGCAATGGAAAATTATAGAGAGCATATTATATACAATTATATATGTATACAATGTGATTCCCCTCCGAGTGGAGACAGGCTGCAGAGGGGATTGAGTGAGGTCAGGATTTATGCAAGGAGAAAAGGTGAGTTTTGAGAGCGGACTTGAAGGAGACAAAAGTAGGTTGCTGACGGACTGAGAGAGGAAGTTTGTTCCAGGAGAGCGGACCAGAAACAGAGAAGGCTCGTGGACCATAGGTATTGAGCTTAGTGCGTGGAAAGCGAAAAGTCAGAGGATCGGAGGCAGAGCGGAGGGTACGTGAGGGAACATAGATCTCAAGTAGGCTTGACAGGTAATCGGGGGCTGCGTTATTGAGGCTTTTGTAGCACATGGTGTCTAGTTTGTACTGTATGCGCTTTGATACAGGGAGCCAGTGAAGTTGTGCCAGGAGAGGAGATATGTGGTCAGCTTTTTTCTTTTTGAGTACAAGCGTGCAGCATTGTTTTGAATGCGTTGTAGGATGTGAGTGGTGGAGGCAGGAAGACCGGACAGGAGTGAATTGCAATAGTCAATGCGAGACATTATGAAGGAGAGAACGAGTTTTGCAGTTGTTTCCACAAGAGATACTTCCTGATCAGGCTTATACGATGGAAGTGATAGTAACAAGATCTGGCAGTTTGAGAAACAAAGTTGTTCATGGAGAGGGTAGAGTCAATGCAGACACCAAGGTTTTTAGCTGAATCAGAAATTGGGACTGATGTGTTACATAATGGGAGAGAAAGAGGAGGCAGCTGAGAAAGTTTCTGACGGGTGCCAATGAGGATAGCTTCTTCTTGTCATCATTTAGCTGAAGTTTGTTGTATGTCATCCAATTTTTAATGTCCGAGTAACACTCAGATGTAAAAAAAACAAGGGTAAAATGTTCGGTGATGTAAAAAAACCAAGGGTAAAATACTCTGGATGTGAAAAACCAAGGTAAAGTGTTCAGTGATGTGAAAAACTAAGGGTAAAATGTTCAGTGATGTGTGATTTTAGTTTAGTTTGGACAGAGAAAAGTAAGCAACAGAAATGTGTGACAATAGCTTAGTGTGAACTGAGAAAGGTAAAAGAATAGTAAGCAGATTGAAAATGACGTTTTGATTTTGCCAGCATTGCATTTAATTAACTGTGAATGTATTGGAGCAGCTTACTCGTAAAAGTTTATGTTTTTGATTGAAATTCAAGACTTACCATTCTTCTTTCTTCCCCATTTTGTTCACTAGCATAGGGGAAGAGGTTGAAAACCCCACCGCTTGCATATCTTCCTATTTGCCACAAACTGTTTTATGTGCCCAACCAAGACACAGGCAAGTTTTGCTGCTTCTGTTCTTATCACGTTCTTTGCTTGTATTTGTTGTGTGTTTTAATTTGTAATAGCCTTAACAGAAATATCCTTTGAAATTGAATGAAATTATTGGATCAGGGCATAAATGTTGATGACTTTTCCGTCAGTACTTTTTTGTAGTCAAGATACAGGTAATTGGATTATTGTGTAGTGTTGTTGTTTGTGTGAAGTAGTGTGTGTGTTTTTTTGTGTGTGTGTGTGTGTTGTGTGTGTGTGTGTGTGTGTGTGTGTGTGTGTGTGTGTGTGTGTGTGTGTGCGCGTGTGTGTTGATGTCCACAAGTTTACTGCAGCAGTTTTGTACTCTTTCCTTCTGAAACTGAAGAGGTAAGTGAAGTGAATGAAAATGGATGCTTGTTCGCTTAACGTACAGTATTGATTGAATTCAGGATTTATGTAGACATTGTCTCTCTGCTTATAGCATGTTTATGGTTTGGTCATAAAGCAAATAAATATTTTATGTCCTTAGCATTGTACATTAAAATGGTTAGTATTTTTTAAGGATTTCTTTATGTTTTATTATGTTTGAAATGCTACTGTTTCATGCATCAGACAGAAGGTTGAATGTTTGAATTGAAGTGTGAATCATAAATCATTCTTGTGTAGTGGTTATTCTCAAAACTCATTTGGACTACTGAACATTTCACATAATCAGACTATGTAGAGGAGTATGGAGAACTGAAGTTGTTAGCTCAGTGTCCACATTCCACTATACTGTTGCATAGTCTCCATCTTTGATGGACATGCATGCTGAGTGTTTACATTTTTCCATAAGCCAGCCACTGACGTGACTTACAGGATCTTTAATGTATACATATTGGATATTCTGCATGCTTGTACACACGAAGGGGGGGAGGGCGAGGTAGGCACTCACAGGTCTTCACACATGTAGACCTGGGAGATCAGAACGAGGGTTGACAACCAGAACCAGGTATCTCGATTTTCTGATAATTTACAGGAGACTATTTCAACTGGTTTTTTGGGGAGAGGCTTTATCTACATTTTGAGATACTGGTTTTTGGTTTTATCGATAACTGATCAAAAATCAGTATCATGGCAAAAACAAAGTCCACCAAATGAAAGATCACATAAAAAACAACAGTTCAGTATAAAAAAGTGAAAATTGACAAAAAAGTGAGATACTGGGTTCTGGCTGTCAACCCTCGAGAAATTCTCCAGTATTTTCCCGCCAGGTGGAGGTGTTTAGGCTGATTGAACCCAGGACATTCTGATTGGGAGTCTGGCATTTACCTGCCTGATCTTGTAATGTGTAATCGTATCTTACCTCATGTCTGAAAATATATAGTTTTGTAGGATATTTGTTGGGTTTTTATTTGTTTGATTGTTTTGTTTTCCTAAAGTTCTTCCGTTGTTCTTTTCACAGATGAAGGAGTTGCTACTGTCTTTTGGCCCCCTGAAAGCCTTCAACTTGGTGAGGGACAATGCCACAGGTCTCTCTAAGGGATTCGCTTTCTGTGAATATCTGGACTCTAGCGTCACAGATCAGGTAAACAGCTAGACTAGGTTCCTTTACAGTCCTTACGCTTTTTTCTGTCCTGTCTTCATTGTGTCAGGGGCATTACCCTCATGCTGCTTATTCCAACCCACCTACATACCTCCCACCTGAGATTGACTTGTCATCTTTCACATCTCATTGGCACATTACTTTCATGCTACTTATTCCAACCCATCTATATACCTCCCACCTGAGATTGACTTGTCATCTTTCACATCTCAGCGGCACATTACCTTCATGCTACTTATTCCAACCCATCTATATACCTCCCACCTGAGATTGTGTCGTCATCTTTCACATCTCAGCGGCACATTACCTTCATGCTGCTTATTCCAACCCATCTATATACCTCCCACCTGAGATTGACTTGTCATCTTTCACATCTCATTGGCACATTACTTTCATGCTACTTATTCCAACCCACCTATATACCTCCCACCTGAGATTGTGTCGTCATCTTCCATTCACTTTCTGAATGTTAAGGCCACATCTGGTGATGACTGTGGCCCCCTCTTTCCAGTATCTGCCAGTTGTCCTGTTGAAGCGCAGGACTGGGTGCCGCTCCATCTTGAAGGGATGTCAATGGACGAGGGCCGTTCTCGTCTGTGTAGATGACCGTGTAAACATTTGCATCACATTGCATGGTATCATGGTTTATTGATCAATTCTGTTGCCAGTTTTCCGCAGGAACTATCAGTTCAGGAAGTCCCTCACCTTAGGAGGCTGAACTTGGTGGAATTGAATGATGCCTGTTCTGATCCAGTGCATATAACCTACGAAACAGGACACTACCTGCTAACTTTTCAGAGGCCACCCCAAAAAAAGGTTGTAGTCTACTTGATTGGTGTAGAGATGCCACTCCTGCAAAAGTTGACAACATAAGTTCTACCCTGGCTGGGGAAACTTTGTGCCAGTGGCCTTTAGTTCACCCTACTAATCCTATTTGGATTGTAGAAGGTAAAGCAGCGAGGGATAGGATTGGGGTCCACCCTCAAACAACTGACTCAAGAGTTGTGAGGTCTCTACCATTTCACTGACTCAAGAGTTGTGAGGTCTCTACCATTTCACTCCCTACCACCCAACTTTGAGTTATGGGACTACCTCTACCATTACCCTTTGTTATTTTTAGGTCCATGAAACTTCAGACTGTGATCAAAGTTGTCTAGGTAACTAGGGTTCTGTAGATCTGTAAAGCCTAAATAGTGAGCATCCCATTTGATTTGGAGACGGCCACTTCAGCCCTCTTTTGACAATCCGGGAACCACCAACATTGAAGACCGTGATATGAAGTTTCCCCAACTATTGGAGTTGCAGAACAGAACAGCATGAAGGGCCATAAAATCAGACAATTTTATAATAATAATAATAATTACAATATTTATATAGCGCAAAATCTTGACAAAATCAAATCTAAGCGCCGAAGCAGACACACACGCAAGCACGCACGCACGCACGCACGCACGCACACACACGCACGCACGCACACACACACACACACACACACACACACGGCTACAAATGGGGAGAAAGAACAAAAGCAATAAAAGCAAGAATAAAACCAATGGAAAACCACAGAGAGCACAGCATATACAACCACACATTATAACCATGTGATTCCTCCGAGCGGAGACAGGCTGCAGAGGGGGGGGGGGGGGGGGGGGTTGAGTGAGGTTAGGATTTTATGCGGAGGAGAAAAGGTGAGTTTTGAGAGCGGACTTGAAGGAGACAAAAGTAGGTTGCTGACGGACTGAGAGAGGAAGTTTGTTCCAGGAGAGTGGACCAGAAACAGAGAAGGCTCGTGGACCATAGGTATTGAGCTTAGTGCGTGGAAAGCGAAAAGTCAGAGGATCGGAGGCAGAGCGGAGGGTACGTGAGGGAAGATAGATCTCAAGTAGGCTTGACAGGTAATCGGGGGCTGCGTTATTGAGGCTTTTGTAGCACATGGTGTCTAGTTTGTACTGTATGCGCTTTGATACAGGGAGCCAGTGAAGTTGTGCCAGGAGAGGAGATATGTGTTCAGCTTTTTTCTTTTTGAGTACAAGGCGTACAGCATTGTTTTGAATGCGCTGTAGGATGTGAATGGTGGAGGCAGGAAGACCAGACAGGAGTGAATTGCAATAGTCAATGCGAGACATTATGAAGGAGAGAACGAGTTTTGCAGTTGTTTCGACAGAGAGATACTTCCTGATCAGCCTTATACGATGGAGATGATAGTAGCAGGATCTGGCAGTTTGAGAAACAAAGTTGTTCATGGAGAGGGTAGAGTCAATGCAGACACCAAGGTTTTTAGCTGAATCAGAAATTGGGACTGATGTGTTACATAATGGGAGAGAAAGAGGAGGCAGCTGAGAAAGTTTCTGACGGGTGCCAATGAGGATAGCTTCTGTTTTGTCGTCATTAAGCTGAAGTCTATTGTGTGTCATCCAGTTCTTAATGTCCGAGTAACACTCAGTGGTGCGAGTCAACAGGCGCTGTATATTATCAGGTGAGTCACTGTCTTGAAGTTGGGTGTCATCAGCATAGAAGTGGTGTTTTATAGAATGGGAGTTGATGATGGTGGACAGGGGGGAGGTGTAAAGAGTGAAAAGAACAGGGCCAAGGACAGATCCTTGTGGAACACCACAGGTCAGGTATGCAGGTTGAGAGTAAGTGCCATTGATGAGAACGGTTTGTTTTCTGTTGGATAGGTATGAAGTGAACCAAGACAGAGCAATGTCAGAGATGCCAAAAGTATGATGAAGTCTAGAAAGGAGAATACCATGATCAATGGTATCAAAGGCTGCAGACAGATCAAGGAGTGTGAGGAGAGAGACTTTGCCAGTATCAGTTGCAAGGAGGAGATTGTTGAGAATGTGTAGTAGGGCAGTTTCAGTGCTATGGCACTGGCGGTAGGCTGACTGGAAAGGATTGAGGAGATTGTTGGCAGACAGGTGAGAGTTCAGCTGGTTGAGGACGACTTTTTCAAGGAGTTTTGACAAGAAAGAGAGATTAGAGATAGGCCGGTAATTTTTCAGTTCATTTGGATCTAAATTGTGTTTCTTGAGGAGAGGGTGAACAATAGCAGACTTGAAAGAATCAGGGACAGTTCTAATAATTGATAGAGATAAAAAGGACAGTTAATGATTTCTATTTGTGATTTTTGATAATGTAATGAAGACAATACTGTGTTTCGTGTCATGAGATATCCTGGCGCCAATCCTGGTTAATAAATTAAGATCTGTACCTTCTGTACCTCTGAAGACAGATCTTTGAAATGGTGAGACTCAGCTGTATGGTCCAAGTTTCCCAGCTGAACATACAGCGCGTATAGCACTGGAAAGGAGTTGGTTAGGGCCAAATAATCCCACAGTGAAATTTAGAAATGTTAGGATTTCAAATACACAGTCTTTCACTCAGTAGTTCATCAAATAAACACTGTGTCACATCTTCAGGTAACATATTTGAACTATTTTGAAAAATATATTTAACCCTGTCAA
The DNA here is from genome assembly GCA_030674185.1 of Monoplex corrugatus. Classification (NCBI taxonomy): domain Eukaryota; kingdom Metazoa; phylum Mollusca; class Gastropoda; order Littorinimorpha; family Ranellidae; genus Monoplex; species Monoplex corrugatus. The sequence continues at coordinate 168,099,112 of CM060305.1, forward strand.
CCCTGACTCAAGGGAGTTAAGTAGTCTCTTGGTTTGAGCTCCACAGCAAAAACGGGATTTTCTGATTTTTCTGCACGCCAGGAATTTGGCAGAGAGTCGAGCTGGAAATTCCTGATAACCCGGGAATATGGTCTCAAAGTGTTAAGTTTCCTGTGTTGGTGATTGTTGTTCATTTATTTGTTAGTTAAATGTGTGTGGTGTGTGTGCATGTGTGTGTGTGTGTGTGTGTGTGTGTGTGTGTGTGTGCATGTGTGTGTGTGCATGTGTGTGTGTGAGTGAGTGTGTGTGTGTGTGTATGTGTGTGTGTGTGTGTGTGTGTGTGTGTGTGTGCATGTGTGTGTGTGTGTATGTATGTGTGTGTGCGTGCATGTGTGTGCATGTGTGTGTGTGTGTGTGTGTGTGAGAATGTGTGTGTATGTGTGTGTGTGTGTGTGTGAGAGAGTGTGTGAGTGTGTGTGTGTGTGTGTGTGTGTGTGGTGTGTGTGTGTTTCATTTCCTTGCGTCGTGTTGTCTTGTATAACACTGACATGACAGCCAGATACTAAGTACCTTAAAAGAACATTACATTTGCATATTTTGCAACAAGTAGCTGCTTTCACATGCAAACTTAAAACAATTGTCAGTTTTTCTTCTCAGTATCATCTGTTAGAAAGTGAGTTGAACTTAAAGATAATTTTCTGTTTTGTTTCCAGGAAACTTATTTGAATTTTTAACAAGAATTATCTTTTGCTTGTTTTCTCTGTGTGTGTGTGTGGGGGGGCCCGCACGTGTATTTGTATGAGTCTTTTATAAATACTAATGAGTGTTTGCATTTTTCACTTTCAGGCATGTGCTGGATTGAACGGAATGCAGCTTGGTGACAAGAAGCTAATTGTGCAACGTGCAAGTATCGGAGCTAAGGGTGCCCAAAATGTGAGTCGTAAGATGCGGAATAGCCCAAGGTGCATTGATGTTATGGTCATATGTTTACGTGACCCAGTCACCATTTCATGGGGTTGACATAAATTTGATGTAATTTTTATGTTGCAAGTTTATGAGATCCAAAACAAGTTTGACTGCCCGCGTCCAAGCAAACACGAACCAGAAGAACAAGAAAACCAATGTAAGCGCGTATCCAACGAGACAAAACAAAACAAGCGCAAATTTTCGGCCAACTAGCCTTTGTCAAGCGCAAACGCACGGTCACAGACAGATCACAGACACCAAACAATGGATAACAAAAACGGGACTGAAAACTTCCCTGCCGCCTCGTCCAGTGGGTAAGAAATGGCAAGTTTACATAGGGAATCAAAATATCTTTATGCAGTAGATTGTCACCAATTGACTTTGCAGGTGTTTATGTTCTTAAGTAATGTGTTTCCATTTGATAATCTTCCAATAATTAAAACATGTACTTCACTTGGCTTCAAGATTACTGTTTTGTTTGTTGAAGTCAGCCACATTTGTTTGCCCAGACAAACCTCTACTCTTCAAAGATGGCTGTCTTTAAAAATTAGAATACCCTGAAAGATGGACCTTCATCTAAAGGGTCTCATTCACTTTTGCTATAGATTCTTTGATTGCTATTCGCAAAGGAAGTCTACTGTCTCGGCATGGCATATTGAGATACAATAAATTAACAGGACATTTAGGGCAGGAAATTTTTGCTTTCACTGTTACAGATTTTGTCCCTTATTGCATTGATTTTCCTGAATTTGTGTACCTGTCTTTCTTCAGAATTTATTTGGTGTTTCAGCAAGTCCCGGTGCAACTGCAAGTTCCAGGTTTGAACCTAGACCAGGGGGTTGTCCAGGCTACGGAGGTGTTGTGTCTCATGAACATGATCTTACCAGAGGAGCTGGAAGATGAGGAAGAATATGAAGGTAAGTTGACAGTGTCTGCATGGTGTTCTTTGTAGAAGTGTTTTAGTTCTTCTTTTTGCAATCCATTTGTGCTGCATTTTACCCATACACATACACACTAATCACATGTAAATTGTGCCTGACTGCACAGCTGTTGTCTACATAGCTGTTCTAGTGGTTTTCATATTTTGTTGTATGTGAAAGAATGCTGACTTCTAGGATATGTTGAAAAGTCCAAAAACAATATGACATTTAGCACAGTAGAATGCACCAACATATAGCTTGCCCAGATTTCATTGATAACCAGAAAACATGTAGTCTGAGTGAGTCTACTTTTCATTTACACTTGTTTCTAAAATAATTACAGAGCCATTTGTGGCAGACTGTCTGGTTTCTAAAATAATTACAGAGCCATTTGTGGCAAACTGTCTGGTTTCTAAAATAATTACAGAGCCATTTGTGGCACACTGTCTGGTTTCTAAAATAATTACAGAGCCATTTGTGGCACACTGTCTGGTTTCTAAAATAATTACAGAGCCATTTGTGGCAGACTGTCTGGTTTCTAAAATAATTACAGAGCCATTTGTGGCAGACTGTCTGGTTTCTAAAATAATTACAGAGCCATTTGTGGCAGACTGTCTGGTTTCTAAAATAATTACAGAGCCATTTGTGGCACACTGTCTGGTTTCTAAAATAATTACAGAGCCATTTGTGGCAGACTGTCTGGTTTCTAAAATAATTACAGAGCCATTTGTGGCACACTGTCTGGTTTCTAAAATAATTACAGAGCCATTTGTGGCACACTGTCTGGTTTCTAAAATAATTACAGAGCCATTTGTGGCAGACTGTCTGGTTCTAGAAATGAATTACAGAGCCATTGTGGCAGACTGTCTGGTTTCTAAAATAATTACAGAGCCATTTGTGGCAGACTGTCTGGTTTCTAAAATAATACAGAGCCATTTGTGCAGACTGTCTGGTTTCTAAAATAATTACAGAGCCATTTGTGGCAGACTGTCTGGGAAGGAGTGACCAGGGTTCTGTGTGGGTGTGTGAGAGTGTTGTGGAAAAAATTGTTAATCCACCTACAGGTGATGTGATGACAAATCGTTCGCCACCCTATGAAAATGGGGGCAAACGATTTGTCATCACATCACCTGTAGGTGGATGGCACATGGTGTACCTGTGTCTGTCAGCACCAGCCAGTGCAGGGCTCCATGTTTTGTATGGAGTATTTTGTTACCGCCTCTGCTTGGTCGTTCCATTGACAAACATTTTTGAGTTTGCACAGGGTATGTACACATTTTTACCTAGGTATATTGAGTTCAGAGTTGGTTATTATTGTTGTGTATGCTCAAATAATACTGTGATCTAATGATTGATAGATGTAAATAGTATTGCAGACACAAGTCGATCACTGATAAGGAAGATTATGAAAAGACAAGCAACATTTATAGGCCATTTTATGAGGAAGGGGGATCTGGAGCACCTGGTCACAACGGGAAAGCTGGAGGGAAAGAGAGCACCGGGTAGACCCAGGGAGAGAATGCTGGACGGACTTGCAAGGTGGCTGAGGATGAAGAGATGCTGGGGGCAACGAGAGATAGAAATGGTTGGAAGTCCATGGTCGCCGACGCCATGCGGCAGGGCACCTGATGATGATGATGATGATGAAATAGTATTGGCTGTTTGGAGCAGCCTTGAAATCTTTCATTCTGCAGTCTTATTAGTATTTCATGCTCTTAGCTGCTTTTAGTGATTTGTGCCATTGCTCTGTTCTTGTGCTTGTATCCTGTGAACAGACTTCGTTACTCCATCTAAGGGAATAAAGAGTGTCAAAACTTTAAAATAAAACGGTAGTTTTTGTAACTGTTTCTTGAATGTAAGTTGAGCTCTATTCAAGATAATGTTCAGTGATAAGATTTTCTTATTTTGAGCAGAGTTAAGCTACAGTTACCACGAAAAGGAATGAATGTCATCTGAATTTTTGTCATATGCATGTATTCATTTTTTCAGACATGACACTCAGAATTTTTAATTTCATCAAAGTGTTTGTGGTTTGCAGATATTTGTGAAGATGTGAGAGAAGAATGTGGCAAGTATGGCATCGTACGTAGTCTGGAGATTCCCAGGCCCATCAGAAATGTTGAAGTTCCTGGTGTTGGCAAGGTAGGTTCACCATACTGGTTTATACAGACTATGAGGCTTGGTTGGCATAGACATAGAGCTCCTACCTTTCAGTCTGAATGCATAGATTTGAGTCTTGACTACAGAAGATCTGTGCACACTCTCCAGTCCACCTAGCTGCGAGCGGGTACCTGATCATGTTAAGGGTTGGGGAAAATAAAGCAACAAAGGAGGGGAGATGGGTACTGCCCTCATAATTCTGGCCCCAAGAAAAGTTGGTTGTGACCACGTATCTCCCTTTTGACCCAGGGGACAACTTTTGTTTTGCACTGAGACTAAGTAAACCCCCATCTGGCAGTGTTGATTGTCCCATGTGTGCTTTTTGTCTTTATCTGTTAACCCTACTACTGCCAGTGTTAACAGTGGTTTTGCCAGGGGGAGAAAACTGCGAATTGGGTTACAATGTTTAACCCCTTCACTGCTCAGAATAATAGCACATTTGAATAACTGTATGCCAAGGTAAAATTTAGCTTTTTTGGGTATGTTCAATAAAATGGTTACTGCTCACTTATTTCTTGACAGATCTCTCTGATTTTTTGTATGTTTTGTTGTTATGCATTGGTCTACAATGTCCTGTCAAAATAACTTGATTATGTTGATAATTAGTATAGCAGAAACTGACATAATTATAAAAATATTACCAAAAATAACAGTTTTCGAGTATACACAAACACATTGTGCCACACAAAATGAGTCAGAACACTCAAAAAGTGGTCTTACTATTTATTCAACATCAGCACTAACACATGACAGTCATATAAATCCCAAGGAATGTTGTTCTTGATTATAATCTGCTCATAATTGGGGGTACTATTTTTTAGGTAAAAAGGGGCATAATCATGCTTTTCACGGTATGTTCACTAACATGTACATTACCCATCCATTTATTGAGTTATTTGTTAGATTTTTTGTGGATTTCTTCCTTTTACCCTTGTCTACAATTTCACATCATTCTAATTTGATTTTGTTGGTAATGATGATGGTTCACACTAACAATATGTGATAAAACAGTTTTTGTTTTGTTTTCAATTTGAGAGTTTTAGAACAATCCAGCACATAAAAGCCCACTAAACACAGCAAAAATTTCTTTTGGTGTTTGCTCAACAACATTACAAACACGTGGGATTCAAACTGTTGTCAATAAATGTCCCTCTGTGTAACAATCTGTATGTTACTGGGGGTACCCCAATTCTACTAGAAAGGGGCATAATTTTACTATTTGGGGTAGGTTCAGTACCTCAATCACTGCTTATTCATTTGTTGACATATGACTTAGATTTTATGGCTTCTCTTTCCTGTTACCCCAAGCTATAATGCTATGTAACAATAGTGTAATTTTATTAGCCATTAGGAAGATGGACAGGGATATAACGGATGGTGGTTTTACAAAAAATAAAAGTTTCTAAAAACATACACATGTTACAACACATAAAACCTGTAAAACACTGACAAAAACTTCTGTTAGTGTTTACTCAACATCACTGTAAGTACACAGTGTGGTCCAAATTGTTATAGTACGAGGGTTGTTCAATTTAAGATGACACTAGGCTTGCCGTTTGAAAACGAAGCAACGCACAGAAAAATGTTTATACCAAACACAACTTTAAAGTTTACCTGATTAGCATGCAGAAAATAAAGTTGACATCATGACGCAACTCGGAGTATGACGTAATTACAAATGTGTTTCAAATAGCTGAGCCTGAAAAAAATGGACGTCACCAATGAGCAATTTCGTTTGTACACTTTCACAAGGCTACAACTTGGTGACGATTGTAGGAAGATACACGCAGATTTGCAAGCTGTTTACGGAACGGATTGTGTGTCTTACCGCACAGTTTGCAGGTGGGTCAAACAATTAGGAGCAGGTAGAGTGCCATCTGATTGGGGTAATCGTGCAGAGCGAGCTTTACCAGCTCGGAACGAACAAAACATTGCATATGTGAAAAGACTGATAGAGGAGGATCCACATTCGACTGTGCGGGAATTAAGCGAGGCATGTGAGCTTTCAATTGGCACCATTAACAACATTCTGCACAAAGACCTTCACATGAGAAAACTGGCTGCAAGATGGGTGCCACATCTCTTAAGTGATGATCAGAAGCAGCAGCGGGTGGCATGTTCACGCAAACTGCTCGATGAGTGTGAGCCGAACGGGCCAAAACGACTGTGTGACTTAGTGACGGGAGATGAGAGTTGGCTCACATTCTACGGCATCCCCAACAAACGCTGCAACCGCATGTGGGTTGGCCCTGACGGAGACCGACCAGTTGTTCTTCGCCCAGGATTCCAGAGTCGCAAGCGACTGTTTTCTATTTTTTTCAACACGCAAGGCCTTGTGGCAATTGACATTTTGCCTGAGAAATCAACAATCACTGCCTCCTACTATACCCAAGTTGTGCTCCCCAAAGTTGTAGGAAAAATCCATGAGCAGCGCCCAACCGTCGGCACCCAGAGGACCCTTCTTCTGCATGACAATGCCAGTGCCCATAAGGCGAAGGTCACCACAACCTTCCTGAGCGAGCAAGGGATCCAAGTTTTGGACCACCCACCCTACAGCCCCGACTTGGCCCCATGCGACTTCTGGCTGTTCCCTGTTCTGAAGGAAAAGCTCGCTGGGCGTAAGTTTGACTGGGTACAAGACCTCGCCAAAGCCGTAAGATCAGAGTTGTCTGGTCTGCCTAAAACCGACTATCAGAGGGCGCTTGAGAATTGGCGTAGGAGGCTTGAACTTTGCATCCTAGCCAACGGAGAATACTTCGAGGGGATGTAAAAGTTTCAAGTTGCTGAGATGAGAGGTACGTTTTTTAAGGGGTGGTGACATCTTAAATTGAACAACCCTCGTATAATAAATATTGGTAAGTGTTCAAAATGACAACTATGGAAAAAAAAAAGTCTGAAGAAAAAAATAAACAATTGTCTGATAAAAACAAAGACACCCCCCCACATACACACACACATGGTATCCATTTGTTATTACACAAAACACTGTAGGAACTGTGTTAGTGTTTCTGAACATAGTGTAGGCCTACTCACATTACTGCCATGCTGTTCTATAGGAATCCAGCACTTGCGCTTGGACATAATCCTCAGCTTGTCTGCATTCCCTGCTTCATAACTTTAGGGGATGGTGTTCTTTTTTTTGTCTGTCCAAATTGTGGTTCAAAGAAACACACAAGGGGATTCATTCTATACTCCACTTGGTCTTCTTTCACTGATGGCACTTGGTCTGGTCACAGCATTCACAAAACTGAACACACGCACAGGTGAGGAAAAAAAAACACACTGTAGAATGGAAAACTAAGAAAACAAAAAAGCAGAAGAGAATGAAATGTGTAACTAAGAAAAAAAAAAACACAAAAAAAAACAACAGATTATCCTACTGCCAATATGCAAACTTGGTGTGGTAGTCCTTGAAACACTGGCCTAAGCACAATCCAGGCTTGGATGGGCAGGAGGGGCAATGGTAGCGGGATTCCTTCCGCACTCTCAGCTTTTTGGTGCAGACCCGGCATGGCTTGGTAGGGGCAACCTTGTTTGGTGTCGGTGGCAGTGGGAACAAAAAGTGGTTTGCACCCATCCTCACCTTGTCATCCGTTTTGCCTTCTTCCACAGCAGGCACCTGGTCTGGCCAAATCCAAGAGATGATGATACTCTCCGTAAAACCTAGGAAAGTTTTACAGGAGTCATCACCTCTTGATTTTTGTAAAATAAAGGCATTGCAGGCTGCAACCTGCAGAAAATGGAAAAACAATTTTTTTGTCCATTTCATCGACTTCCGTGTGCAGTCATATGGATGAAGCAGCTGATCTTGTTTGTCGACTCCACCCATATTCCTGTTGTACTGCGATGAAACGGACGGACGAATGTTGATTCCCCGTCGTCCCCGGTCTGGAATCGGTGCCTCAGTGTGGCCGTGCGCAGAGGACAGCAGGTGCACCACTTTTGTGCTGTGGTACTTTGTGGCGATGATCTTGTTGTCACCACAAAGAGCAGCTGATGATCCGGGGTCCAGCTTCACACCACGTAGCTCCTCTGGAATACCCCGGTTCTCCCGGACGGTGCCGCAGGCCAAGGTGTTCCTTTCCAGGAGGTAGAGATACAGCCTCAGACTACTGTACCAGTTGTCCGTGTAGACATGGTAGCCCTTTTCCAGGAGAGGGGCTACCAGGTACAGCACCATCTTCTCGCTGGTCGAGAGAGTGGGGTTGTCTGCATTCACAGACTCCAGGACAGGCTGCACCTCGTTGATGGGGTCCTCCTTTCCAGCATACACCTTGAAGCGGTAGCAGTAGCCACCACTTCCCCTGACACCGCCGTCGGACTCACAGCAAAGATAGATTTTTATACCAAACCGGGCACGTTTCAAGGGTATGTATTGACGAAATATCAATCTACCCTTCCAAAGAAGTAGACTTTCATCAACACACACCGCTTGCCGGGGCTCATACACCTCCTGGAACTTCTCATGCAGATGATCCAGAATGGGACGAATCTTGTAAAGACGGTCATACCCTGGATCACCTGGTGCTGGCATGGCTGCATTGTCGTTGAAATGCAGAAATTGAAGAAGAATCTGAAATACAGAATAAACTTTCAAGATAAGTAAGCAGACCCACAACTGGGCACACACACACACACACACACACACACACACACACACACACACACACACACACACACACACACACACACACACACACATCACACACACACACACACACACACACACACACACACACACACACACACACACACACACATTTACACAAACACACACTAACAGTATTACACACACATAAATATAAAAACACCACACTGGTTTGGCCTGCAGCGCCAGAAGGAAAATTCAATAACAAACCACCAACACTGGATGAAGTGAAGAACGTAGTAAAGAAAGCCAGAGCCAAGTCAGCACCTGGACCAAACGGAATACCATACCTGCTCTACAAGAAATGCCCAAAAGTGCTCGAGTGGCTCCACAAGATGATTCGATCAGCATGGAGGAACCAGAAGATCAGCGACCAATGGATGAGAGCTGAAGGAGTGTACATTCCGAAGGAGCAGAACTCCAGCAGCATCAATCAGTTCAGGCCAATATCACTTCTGAACGTCGAGGGGAAAATCTTCTTCTCTGTTATGGCAGCAAGATTGACAAAATACCTGACTGAAAACAAGTATCTGGATATGTCAGTCCAAAAGGGAGGCATACCAGGAATGCCTGGATGCTTGGAACATGCCACGTTGATTTGGGATGCCATCCAAAAAGCAAGAACAGAGAAGAGAGACATTGACGTAGTTTGGCTTGATCTGGCGAATGCATATGGATCAGTTCCACACGATATGATCCAGCTGGCTCTTGAAATGTATCACATCCCAGAAAACATCCGAACAATGCTGAGGAAGTATTTCCAAGGGTTCTCAATGCGGTTCTCTACCAAAGAATACACCACGGACTGGATAGACCTAGAGGTGGGCATTGCAATGGGCTGTGCAATCTCTCCCATACTGTTCGTGTTGGCAATGGAAGTCATCTTGAAAGCTGCAATGAAGAGTTCAGGTCCAGTGAATCTGGGAGATGGATACCAGATGCCTCCTCTGAAAGCTTTCATGGATGACACAACAGTCTTGTCCACGGATGAGGAAGAGACACACCAAATCATAAAGCAGCTGGATGAGCTGGTGGCCTCTTCAAGAATGAGGTTCAAACCTAAGAAATCCCGAAGTCTCTCACTGCGAAAAGGAAAAGTGGCAGATTCAGTCAAATTCATGGTAGCCAACCAAGCCATCCCCACTGTCACAGAAGAGCCAGTAAAAAGTCTCGGAAGATGGTATGATGACTCCCTGAAAGACACACAAAGGGGATGTGAAACCAAGCAAACAGCAGAAGAAGGCCTGAAGAAAATAGATAACTGCGGACTGCCAGGCAAATACAAAGTCTGGTGTCTACAGTTCATGCTGATACCAAAGCTGCTGTGGCCACTGCTAATCTATGACATTTGCACCAGCACAGTCGAAGCAATGGAAGCCAAAATCAACAAATACACAAGAAAATGGCTCGGTGTCCCACCTGGTCTCACTGATGTTGCATTCTACTGTCGTCAAGCAATGCTGAAGCTACCTCTGAAATCCATAGTGGAGGAATACAAAGTTGGAAAAGCAAGACTGTTGAGCATGCTGGAGGAATCGGAGGACAATATCGTGAGAGCAGTTCATCCAAAGCTGAGAACTGGCAGAAAGTGGAAAGTCCAAGAGGCTGTAAACAATGCCAAGAGAAACCTCAGCATCAAAGAAATAATTGGACACACGCAAACCAACAGACAGGGACTGGGAGCAACAAAAATGCAGTGGTGGTCCAAAGCCAAAGGGAAGGAAAAAAGAGACATGATCATACAGGAGTTGAAGGAAGAAGAAGATGTCAAAAGAGTGCAGAAGGCAGTCCAGCAAGGTCAACAGGGGCAATGGACAACATGGGACAGTGCACTCCAAAGAAGTCTCAGCTGGAACGATATGTGGCACATGGCTCCTCTAAGGATAAGCTTCCTCCTCAGATCTGTATATGACCTGCTCCCCTCGAATGCAAACTTAGTGAAATGGGGGAAAGCAGACGACCCAGCATGTCCGCTCTGTCAGAAGAAACAAACAGTGGAACATGTCCTAAGCTCTTGCAAAGTAGCGCTAGCCCAAGGAAGGTATACATGGAGGCACAACCAAGTTCTGAAAGTGATCACAGATGTGGTTAGCGAAAAAACCATGACCCCAAACGCACCAATTGCTATGACAACGTTCTACAAAGCAGGAGGGAAACAGGTCTGGCCCGAAAGGGCTATGACAACCAGCACATTGCCAAAGGGTCTTCTGGATGGAGCAGTCGACTGGGAGTGTACAGCAGACCTCCCAGAGTGGAGAAATTACCCAGATGTCATCAGCAAGACAGGCATGAGACCAGACATCGCTCTCCACTCTGACTCCTCGAAACAAGTGATTCTGATAGAACTCACTGTGCCATACGAAAGCAGAATGGAAGAAGCACATATCTACAAGACCGAAAAATACGCCGGTCTTGCCAGCACCCTGAAGAAAGCAGGTCTGCGGGTCAAAATCTTCGCTATAGAGGTCGGGGCAAGAGGGTTTGTGGGCACCTCCGCTTATGATCTCATGAAACAACTCGCCATTTCTGGGAAGAAGAGGACTAGAGCCCTTAAAGCGATGGCAGAGGCAGCAGAAAGGAGCTCAAGCTGGATCTGGGCAAGGAGGAACCAAAAAAGTGAACTTCATAAGGATTAAATTCCCTACAGATGATGTGTGCCCCAGTTAGCACATTGGTAAAACCGCGTACCGCAGTTCTGAAGCGCAGAATCGCCCAGGTTCGATCCCCGGCGTGGGAAAAAAAAAAAAAGACAACAGCAGAAGGGCATCCAGGAGTCATGACCTGGATGTGGCCCGGCCCCCCGAGAGTGTAAGGAATTCAGGGCCGAAACACTTGTCTAAAGGGGGTTACTTCTCTGAAGACCTTCTGTTGTCTAGCTCTCCCTAGAGTTTCTTTCTACCTAAAAACACCACACTGGTACCAAAAAAAGTGCTTTTGTGTTTTACAAAATGAACAAACTTGTATGGAAAACTTGCACACAGAAATAAATAATGCTTATGCACACACATGCGTGCATGCACACCACACACACACACACACACATGTACACAAGCACACACACACACGACACATTTACACAAGCACACACTAACAGTATCACACACAAGAAGAATATAAAAACACCACAATGGTACCAAAAAAGTGCTTTTGTGTTTTACAAATTGAACAAACTTGTATGGAAAACTTGCACACAGAAATAAATAATGCTTATGTGACACACAACAACACACACACAACCACACACACACACACACACACACACAACACACACACACACACACACACACACACACACACACACACACACACACACACACACACAGTCCCACCTATCCATACAGTTATTATTTCCCATACTTTAGTAAAAAAAAAAAAAACAAACAAAAACAGAGCTACTTGCCTGGAACCGGTTTCTGGTCATGATGGAACTGAAGACTGGAACTCTGTACAGCAGCTTCTTGGACCAGTACAGTTCAATTGAAGGCAAGCGCACAATGCCCATCAACAGAACCAGGCCCAGAAACTTCCTCATTTCTGCACCATCAACTTTCTCCCACTTGTTGGCCCTTGAAAATTCTGGAAGGTTGGGGTGTGCTTCCAGAAACTGGTCAGCATATAAATTTGTTTGAACAACCAGATGGTTGATCAGGTCAGAAAAAAATAATTCTATGTAGTCAACTGGCCGAAAATTAGCACAGTTGACTTTCAACCCTGGATTTCCAGTGAAAACAACATCAGGGTTGGGGGGCTGTGCATCAGCTTCTCTCCATTCTCTGATCAGCTCTTGCTGACCACGCCTCACGCCACGCCCCCTGCTGCTTCCACGGGATCCTCGCCGTCTTCCAGAGCCCCTACCACGTCCACGACCCCGTCGCCTCATGACAGGAGGGGGTGCAGTGCTCGTTGATGGCACGGGCTCCGGCATTTCTGCTTCGTCACCCTCGCTAGCGCCGGTTTCCTCACTCGTATCACTCGGAGTGAACAGAGGATCGTCGTCATCACCAGCACCTATCTCGGATAAAAGTGGATGGTGCTGATTCCCATCCGTCTCCTCCTCACTAACATCAGGATCCGATCCTCCGAGGTCTTCGTCACCACTGTCTCGATCATTGAAGATCTCATCTAAAACGTCAAGCGCAGTATATCGCTTGAAAACGGGACGAGCCGACGATGTGCTAGGTTGCGCAGCCATCTTGAATATGATAATTAGCTCCGACCTCTCAACTCGCAATTAGCACACCCTGTGGTCAGTGACCGGTCACGTGAAGGGAACGGGGTCTTTCCTTGACCTCAGTAGAAGAGTTGTAAACACTTTACCCGGTCATCTCCCATTTAGATTTTTCCACTTTCCGTGATGCGGTTACTACGAGACCCACTCGTATACGGGCGTGGTGATTTTTGGTTTTTACTACGAGTGGCACTCGTTCCAAGCAGGGAACGGGTTAAAGCAGAATTTTGACCTTGATTTCACCCCAAACCCTGACAACCCATATATTTTCATAAAGGATATAGACTACACTAACCAGAGAAAGCAAAGAAAGAAGAAATACTAATACTAAATGGGGTCACATCATCAATAAAATCCAATATGGCCAAAACTTATTACCTAATATATAATATAGATACCCCTCAACTCGGTCATACTTAGAAGAATAAGCATTTTTTTAGCATAAATAAATTGTTTAGTTTGTCTACTTTCCAAAAATGTATAGTTTGGGGTAGTTTTCAGTCAGTGTTTGTGTGAAACAAAGGTTTGTAACCAACAGGTAGTAATCTTGCAGCGCTCGCCAAAACAGATGTACTGAGACAGTGTATGTTTTTCCAACCAACTTGTTGAAAGCTTGTGAATAAATTCACCTGAAATCATTTGGCAGTTTCTTTGTTACTTATTTTCAGTCACTTAGGGCTAAATTCAGTCAATAGAAGGTCTTTCATCAGAAATATTGGCACTAGTAGAGGCGACGGGGCCATCTCCACAGGCAGATGATCCAGTTTCACGCTGCTCATGGCGTTCGCTTTGTCGGCGATAACTGAGTCCTCAAAACAAATAAAATTGTCTTGATCAACATCACTATCGCTAGAACTGTCTCTGTCTTGATATCTTCCTACTGAAAATCATCCTCAGAGTCGCTTTCTGTGTTTTCAAAGGCTTCAAAAAGGTTTCTATCATGAGGGAACTTTAGAGCAGCCATCTTGGATGCTAATCGAAACTCTAGTGTAAACTTTGCCAAAAAAGAGTCAACTAAAGCAACTTTCTAAACACAGAAGAGGTCACAATGATTAGACTGGGTTCCCGGTGGCTCACATGTATTAAGAAAATACGGAACTGAGCTCACAGAAAGTTTTGCTTCGTATTTTCAGACCTGCCAACCAGTACGATTTTGGCGTATTATTTTACGATCATAATTAAATAATACTAAATTACGATCGAGTAAAAAATGATACGATGCAAAAAAAAACAAAAAAACAAAACAAACGATTATAGGTCTAGTAGTGACTTTGAGCCGAGAGCGCCACTGAGAAGACAATCACGATCGGTAAACAAGTGGACTATGGGCGCAGCCATGTTTGTTATTATAAATGAGAATCTCGTCAAACGAGAGTCTCGTACTGGGTCAAACGAAAGTCTCGTACCGACTGTGAGACTTCCGTTTTTGCAAAAAGAAAATGGCGACACGAGGTAGACCGCGTGGTAGTGGCAAAGGAAAACGTGGTGGTGAAGCTGCTTTGGGCACCGGCAGTGAAAGTGTACAGAAAAAGGCAAAAAGAGAACAAAAGTTCATCCAGTCGTACTCACAAGAGTACCCATGCATCACTGCATCGAAAGTGGGAAGCACATATGCAAGGTGCAGTGCTTGTGAGTTCGATTTTCTAGTTTCGCATGGCGGGATCGACGATGTAAAAAAGCACGTGACTTCGTTGAGGCACATTGCAAAGGCATCAGCCTTAAGAAACACCTCTTCTCTTGTTGATTATATTCAAAGAACTGAAGATACTGATCTCCAGCCCATTCGTGCAGAGGCATATTTCACGGCGTTTTTGGTGGAACACAACGTGCCACTTTCAGCCTCTGACCATGCTGGACAGTTGTTTAAGAAGATGTTTCCTGACAGCAACATAGCAGATACCTACAGTTCTGCAAGAACAAAAACCACATCCATTGTGAAGGAATGTGCTGAAGATAGTAAGGCTGAACTTGTGCAGTGCATGAAGGGACCCTTTGTGTTAGGTACTGATGGTAGTCAGGAGGGGGAAGACAAGTTCTTTCCCATTGTTGTGAGAGCTGTGGATCCCCATGGAACTATCAAAACTGAACTGCTCAGTGTCCCCTCATGTGAGACGTCAGCCACTGGAGAACACATCTTTCAGTTGTGGACTCTGAGCTAAGGGCTTACCAGATAGACTGGAGGAACTGCCTGGCATTTGTAACCGACAATGCCAATGTCATGATTGGGGTCAACAAAGGTGTCATCTGTTCATCAGAGACAAGCATCCAGAGACCTTCTTGGCCAGATGTGTATGCCATCTCCTTAGTCTGACTGTGAAGAAAGCCATGAAGGAGTCTAGCAAGTTTGACCTTGATGACACAATGCGTCAACTGGCCTGGTATTTCTCCAAGAGCACTGGCAGACAGCAACGCCTGAAGCAGATCCAGAAGGAACTAGGCTTGCCAGAGCACAAGGTTGTTGAGCATGTTCCCACCCGATGGCTCTCTCTTGGGGCTGCCTTGGACAGAGCAGTTGAGCAGTGGAACGCTTTGGACAAATTCTTCAAGGAAGAATGCAGTGTGAAGACATCACATGCTTCAAGTACATCTAGTTCTGACCCACCTATGAGGCAAAAACTCGGGGATTTCTTCCGGCGCAAGACCACCAAATTGTATGTCTTGTTCTATGCAACAGTCTTGGAGGTGTTCAACCAAGTCAACAAACTTGAACAGACCGACAGCGCCAGAATCCATCTGATCAAGAGAGACATGGAACGACTGTACAGACGCCTGCTTGTCAGTTATCTGAAGCCAGCTGCTCTGAACAATGGGGCCCTGATGGATGTGGACTTCAAATCCTCATACAACATGAAGCGTGATGAAGACATCTTCATTGGTAGCACCACCCGAGAACACCTGGACTGTGTGGAAAGTAAGCAGCAGCAGATCTTCATGGAGAATGTGAAGACATTCTACAAGGAGGCATGCAAGTACATGAAAGAGAAGCTGAACCCGGCCGAGGAAACTCTATGGAAACATGCAGAGCTTGCGGATGTGAACCTGCAGAAGTCAGTTCAAGCATCTTCTTTGAAATACTTCTTGAAGAAGTTCCCATGCACTCTGCCACCTAACACAACCCCTGATGAGCTGGAGGGAGAGTTTCTGGAGTACCAGGCAGCAGAACTTCCACCTGTGATGTTGAACCAGCCATCAGCAGAACTGCAGTGGAAGGAGATTGGTGCCATGAAAGATCACAATGGTGCCACTAGACTGAAACATCTGTCCCAGTTCATGCTGTCAATTCTCCTCATCCCTGTGTCCAACTGTGGGTGTGAGAGAATCTTCAGTCAAGTGCGAAGAAACAAGACTGACTTTCGGGGATCCATAGGGGCAAAGACATTGGATGCTCTCATGGTTCTGAAGTCCAAGAAAGGGGGCCCATGCTACAAAGCAGTGTTCTCTGATGAGCTCTTGAAAAAGTGCAAGTCAGCTACCAAAAGGCAGCACACTGAGCACAGTGCAACAAGCTCTACCGACACAACTCAGTAACTTTCAAAGTGTGCCTTGTTGGCTTCAAATTGTCATTTTGACAATGCAGTTTGTAGCGAAGCAGACATTAGAACTTATGTTTTTTGAGTGAATCATATGTGATTGTGCCTCAGTGGAGACAGACACTGGAACTCATAGTGATCAATATATGTGGAAAACAGACACTTGAACTCAGAATTTGTGATGCATGTGAAAAAAGACATTAGAAGTGATACATGTGAAAATATGTGTTCCTGGAGCCACAAATGACGAGACGAATCTACTTTATAATGAGGTATATAATTCTTTGTATACTTGGAATACTACTGTTTTTGAAAAAAATACTATAAAAAATTTATAAAGGTACTATTGCAGGCTTAGAGGGGTTGGCAGGTCTGTATTTTAGTAACTGCCGATCTG
Source organism: Monoplex corrugatus (assembly GCA_030674185.1). Classification (NCBI taxonomy): domain Eukaryota; kingdom Metazoa; phylum Mollusca; class Gastropoda; order Littorinimorpha; family Ranellidae; genus Monoplex; species Monoplex corrugatus. Next base: position 168,115,940 of record CM060305.1, read on the forward strand.
CTCGGCTTTAACAGTTAGACCACTGAGGAACTGCCGATCTGATCGGCAGTTGGTAGTAATAGGGTTAACCCTTTGACTCCAGCACCATACCCAGCAACTGCAGAAACTTAACCCTTTGACTCCCTCACTCTATCCACCAGCTTCCTGCAGAAAGGGTTAAGTTTTTGCTTTGCTAGCATGGTTGACAATGCAGTATGCTTGTGGACAGGATGCTGGAGTCAAAGGGTAAAAATGTGTTACGATTTAGGATATAGTATGTATGATTATTTTAGCGTTTTGTTTTCTTTCTTGTAGGTATGTTTATGTTTTGTTATTTCAAGCAGTGGTTTCTTGGATGCGTGTATGTGTTGGAATTGAGTGAAGGACAGAGTAAAAATAATTCATGTTTGTTGATACTCCTCACCGGCTGAGGGTATTTGCAAAAGAAAACTATATATTGGTTACAGGTTGAATTAATTGTGAGGGTTTTTTTATATTTTTTTTTAGAACTTTTAAGACTGGATTGGTTGAAAATGTTGCTGTTGCCAGGTGCCATGTTTAAGAAAAACTTTCTGTATGTGTACCAAATGAACTGTGCCTGTTGAAATGATTGTTGTGTATGTTGACAGATTTTTGTGGAGTTCAACTCTGTCGTTGACTGCCAGAAAGCCCAACAGGCCTTGGCCGGACGCAAGTTCTCCAGTCGGGTGGTGGTCACTTCATTCTTCGACCTTGATGCCTACCATCGTCGAGAGTTTTAATCACACCATGTTACAGGCTTTTAAATCAGAATGGCTTCCTGGGAAAACAGAAATGACTGTTCCAAATTCCATTTTGTGTCTTTACTCATATTTTTGAACTTAACTCTTTGACGATGGGCTACTTCGATCGAAGTAACAGCTGAGCTCTCACTGAGGACGGGCTACTTCGATCATAGTAACAGACGGTCTAGGGTATATAACTCCCTTATTTTTGTTATGCTAATGATTTAGTCGTTGGCAGTTGCTTCCCTTGTGGAGGGAACTTCCGTTGAACGCTTCAGCTACGTTTTGCCGGTTTCTTTGTCTAAAATCGAAGGATAAGTTCACTTGCACCCGGTTCTCAGTGAATTCACTGTGGCAGCCCTAGGCCAGCAGGAGAGCTCAGCTGTGGCAAGTGCAGTCACAATAGAGTTAAGCTGTTGTTTTGTCTCCCATCTCCCACTCCCCAAACTTTCTTCCCTCCCCCTCCCCCCTTCTTTTCTAGGTCTACAGTTTTTAAAAAGTTTCAGTACGGCTGTGTTCTTACAGTGCTGAAAGTTCAAGAGCAGTGAATTGTTTGACTGTTGTGAACAGTTGGGATTAGTTCAACACTGCTACTTGTGTTAGACATATGAAGTGTGTTAAAATTTGAACATTAGTAAAGTTACAATTTGCTGTGAAGAAAACAATATGGTTATAATTGTGGAAAATGAACTCTTATTCACAAGTGACTTTCACAATTATGAGTTGAGCTGTGTGTCTAGACTATAAGTAACAAGAAATGAACAAATCCATGTCTGGAAATTCCGAGAGAGGAGCTGCTTTGCTGTGGAACATGGCAGAGTTTGATAGTGTTCTACAGTGTAAAAGAAGTTTTATGTAGTTCATGACCTGGAAGATTTTACAATTTGCTGTGGAAGTCATCTCCCACTCACCATTTTTTTTTAAATCAGAAACTTTTTTTAGACAGTATTCAGGTAGCTAGCCTAGTGACTTTTCCCCTGGTGTACAGTCAAAGTGGAGATCATTTGATATTTGTGTATTTCAGTGCTTCATGTGGTATTTTGAGTATATTGTCCAGCTGTATTAAAAACATACAAAACTAATATTCAGTTTATCGTTTATCAGTGTGTGTGTGTGTGCGCTTTATGCGCATGTGTATGTTTTAAAAAAGGAAAATGCTAGACTGGTGTGGTAGCCAGGTAGGTGGTGGATTTTAGAATTGGAAAATCTGAGGTCAACCATGTTTGTATGCATGGAGAACATCAAACAGGAACATTAAACGATCCTGTAAGCCATGTCTGTGTTAAATGGCTTATGGCCACTGTGGGGATGCTGGGGGCTCTTTCAGTATAAATAGTATCCCTGCCTTCTGGGAAATATTCTGTGCTAGAAAATTCCTCTTTCCTGTCGTTTTATTTTTGTTTCTTTCTTCCTCCCTTTGCTTTCTGTCATTTCTTCCTATCATTTTCTGCCTTGCTGGTGAATGCTGGTCCATTCACCTGTGTGTGTATGATAAAGTCTTACATACTTTCTCTTAGGATTGATAATAGGGTACATGTATTAAGTGCAGTTTTGGTTCTAGAGAAATGAGATATGTGGAAGCAATTTTTAGGTAATTCATGCCCGTTTTTATGTATGTTTTAGTGTCCTTAGTTTTTGCTTAAATTTGTATTCAGGTGTTTTTTAAATGCTCTGTGACAAATTGGACAGAATGGCCAACGCCAGGGGAATTTCCTTAGGTTATGTGCGCGAATGCATTGATATGTGTACTCGATTTTTTCTTCTTTTTTTTTCTATGTTGAAGTAGTATGTTTTGAGACGAGTTATAGCCATGGGTGAAAGTGAAAAAATCTCCCAATCCTGAAACCTTAAATTTCCATGTCCTCTAAATGTTCCCATTCCTGAAAACCTGCGTCCATTCCTGAAGCAATGGAAACACTTCGAAACAATCGCCATCTTCTTCTTCTTCTAGCCAGAGCCATCGCCACTTGTTTTTTACTGATTTGTCTATTGCAGAAACATCTGCATTAACAGGCACGTCCTTCATTGTTGCTATCGCATGTGTTAGGCCCAAATTTGCTGTCGATACAAATCTTCACTCGCAAACTTTTTTTTCCCCCGGTTTAGACTCGGAATGCGCATGAGCAAGAATGAAAAGGAAGGGAAGTAACTTTAAACCCTTTCTGTGTTGCCAAGCATCAGTGAAGAATCGCCGTTCGATACAAACGAAGACTAATGGAAAAATAATATAGATAATTGAATTATGCAGATAAGCTGAGCTGACAGTGTGAAAGACTCTCTCTCTCTCGTTTTTTTTTTTTGTTTTTTGTTTTTTTTGCATTGGCATTTTCCTGAAGTCAAGTTTGCCATTCCGGAAAAGAACTTTTGTCAATCGGTTCATTCCGGAATTCCGGAACACTCCGGAACTACTTTCACCCATGTATAGCCCTGATATGGCTCTACGCAGTCGGCTGGTCTTTAAACAAAAATAACAGTAACAGTAAGTGGTTTATGGAAACACCCAGTGTGTACGCTCATTGAATTCAGTATGCAGACTGTGCAACAGCTTAATATTTGTATAATGTAGATCAAGAGGTGTGCATCACAAGAAAAGCATTACTTGGAACACTTTTTAAAAGTGGACGTGCATACACAAGAAAATTGTTTATCAACATTTAGAAAAAGTGTAAGGATCCCCAGTCACATTTATCAGGTCACAAATGGTTGAGAAATATCAAGATTGAAAATTGTGATCTGTTCGAAGGCATCAAAAAGAAGCACAACTGGCTCAAGACATTGTTTGGGGCCTGTGACCTCAATTTTGAACCGGTTGCATTTTTAACTCTTTCATTCCCGGCTTCCTTGACTTATTACTTCCCCTTGTTCCTGACTTCCTGAACTCTTCTATTCCCTTCATTCCCGGCTTTAGCAGAAAAAGAGAAACTAAAAATCAGGGTACTTATTCAGACTGTACATACTGACACCATTCATTGTTGTACACCAGAATGTTATATACCGTTGTGTACAAAAATGATGTGAGAAATTGTGACTAAGTTGACACTTTATGTGACATATCATGTGACATGCAGGTGTTAAACAGGTAATTTTCAGTAACATTTTAGAGCAATATTAATATCAAATGCATGCATGGCTTTGTTTTGAGTGCAGGGTGTTCTCTGCATCCTTCCATTCAAGCTGAGGCACTGTTGTTGTAATATCCATGTCACAATTGTCACAGCTATCGTTTATCACAAATATATACAATCCAGGTGTATCAACAGCCTTACATCTCTTTTGTCTTTTCTTGTCACAAACAGTCACACAGTAAGCACACAATGTTTTGCACAGCTATATACACACACACACACACAACACCTTCACTGTTTATCCTAGATATGTACATATGGAATCAGTGTCCTGTCACTGTGTCATTTGTCACACATAGGTGACACGTGTGTGGTACACCTTGAAACAGTTGTGCTGGTTGCTGCACAATACACCCAACACTTCTCAGTAAACTGAACAAGTTCTAGCAGAATCATGTCCGAATAATATAACTGAAAATACTCCAGCGCCGTCATAGATGTATCAAGTACACGCACAGTCCCAGGTCTGCTCTCGTACTTGATTCTTGTCTTACCGACAGGTGGCACATAATTTCCGCTTGTCCACTCGAAGCTTGGCTGAGTGTAAAACTGGCAGGTTTTCATCATCTAATTCATCTCCACTCTCATCATTTTCTTCCCAATTTACTACTGCCAATAACTTGGCTGTCTCCTCTTTGGTCAATTGTAGTAAATCAAAATCTTCATCCGTAAGGGCAGTGCAGAAATCGTTGTCAGAAAATTGATCAGAGTCGGAATTCTGGCCAGTTTCCACTTTCGCAGTACACATTTACAGTGACTAGTGCCACGCAGACAGCAGTACACTGACCAAAGAGAGAAACTGACCCCTTTCCCACGGTTAGCGGGAGTCTGGCATTCATTTAATTCATAACCAGTGCCCAGCAAGTGATCCGGTCAAGGACAGATGACGTACATTGATGACGCGACTCGCGCAAACTTCAAAGTGGTCACAGCGCATCCCGGTTTTCCGTGCTGCAGGAAGGAAAGGAGCTATTTCCTCAGAACGGTTTTCCGTGCTGCAGGAATGAAGGGTACTGACTACGCAAACCGGAAAACCGGTTTCCGGGAATGAAAGAGTTAATAATGCATGTAGCCATCTTTGAAATGAAATTGAAATGCAATCTAAATGGTCTCAAAAGTGCCTTTATTTTGCTTTAGGAGTTGAAATAATCACTGAAAAATATCGTTTTCCTTTTTAGTTAAGTCATAGCAGAAAAAACCTGCAACTTAGTATTCTTTTGCATAACAGACTCTCAGGCCTGTTGTTAAGTTGGTATGTTATTTCTTGTGTCCAAAGTTCAAAAGTCAAGTTCAGAAATTGGCCATCTTAGCAGTTTCATCTGACTGGAAATCCTATCTGAAAAAAAGATAAAGCTGTAATTCTTACAAGTAAAAGTGAAGAAAGTAGTTTTCATTAAGGTCAGTCACAATCACAAAATGGCCAAATTGACCTATTGGCCCTTTTGTCAGAGCAGGTCATAAATGTCCACACTTGCGAATTCTATGACTATGAAAAAGTTAAAGACAGTATGAAACTTGGGGGACTTGTGAAGGAAATGGTAGACAATGTAAAGCTGAAACAGACAACATCATCATCATCAGGTGCCTTGCCGCATGGCGTTGGCAATCATGGACTTCCATCTGTCTCTATCTCTTGTTGCCCCAAGCATCTCCTCCACCCTCCTCGTCTTCAGCCACTCCGCAAGTCCGTCTAGCATTTTCTCCCTGGGTCTACCTGGTGCTGTCTTTCCCTCCAGAAGAACATGGACAGAAAAAAAGATAAAAACAAAAACAACACACATACAATTGCTAGTAACTGAAAACTAATCTGGTGACAGAACTCATCCTTATCTAACCTCTCTTTAATTGTTTTGAGAAGAGCTCATTTCATTTTCTACTCCCATTTCTGCTGTTTGTTTCCAACACATATTCCTTACTTTCTTAGATCTGTCAATATTGAGCTTTTCCAAGTGATCAATTCTTCATGTCTTATTTGATCAACAGCCTTAGTATAATATATATAATATAATTATATATGAATATATGTAAATTTATACTCACCATTTGTGGTGTGACAATGCTTAAACACATTCTAAAAAGGAAAGGAGATGGACAGCCTTTAAAAAATGCCAGCATATGGCCCATACAAAGAATAAGCAAGTGGGAGGAGTCCATGGATACATTTGTATCAACTGTGGTTAAATTCAGTCTGCATTCCAAGCTATATTGTCTTGTATGCATGTATTCATGTTGCTGTGCTTGCTGCCCAAGCTGTGCTGGCATCGTCTTGTTGCACAGACTGCATATTACTAGTTAATCAGAACTGTTCTGTTCTTTTTTTTCATCATTGTTGCATATTCATGTTTGTGTACTTTTTGCTCTTTGTTTATATATCAAAGTTGATTGTAAAATCTGAGCAAGGCTATAAAATGAAAAAACATCTGTAAATTGTATACGACATTTGACAAACATTCAACATAGATCTGTAATTCACTGAGGAAGACCATTATGTAGCAAAGATCTCCAATTCAAGTTTACAGAGAAGAAGGTCTGTCATTGTTTAAGCACCATTATGTAGCAAAGTCTCCAATTCAAGTTATACAGAGGAGTGAAGGTCTGTCATTGTTTAAGCACCATTATGTAGCAAAGTCTCCAATTCAAGTTATACAGAGTGAAGGTCTGTCATTGTTTAAGCACCATTATGTAGCAAAGTCTCCAATTCAAGTTATACAGAGGTGAAGGTCTGTCATTGTTTAAGCACCATTATGTAGCAAAGTCTCCAATTCAAGTTATACAGAGGAGTGAAGGTCTGTCATTGTTTAAGCACCATTATGTAGCAAAGTCTCCAATTCAAGTTATACAGAGGAGTGAAGGTCTGTCATTGTTTAAGCACCATTATGTAGCAAAGTTTCCAATTCAAGTTATACAGAAGAGTGAAGGTCTGTCATTGTTTTCTATTGATATGGCAGGAAAAAAACTTAAATTTGTAAAGAGTCAGTTTGTACTGTGTTTCATGTTTGCATGACTTGCTGATTTTGCTTCTGTCATAAGGCTTATTTAACCCTTTGAATCCCACACCATATCCACAAACTGCAAAAACTTAACCATTTGACTCCCTCACCCTATAAGATAGGGTAAGAGAGTCAGAGGGTTAAGTTTTTGCTTTACCAGCATGGCTGACAATGAAGGATGCTGGTGGACAGGGTGTGGGAGTCAAAGGGTTAATTGATGGGCCAAGGGTACAAATGAAAACTGATGTCTGAAATGAAAACAGTGAACAGATGAAGCAGCATAACATGCACAACGAACAAGACATTTTGAAAATCACTTTATTGCATTTAAATACAAGTGATCAACATTGCATCTTACATTCTTCAATTGATCTGAAATGTACAGTTCTCAGCATTATATTGAGACGTCAACATTGCGATATATGAAAGGTTCAGATTTTTATAATTATAAGAGAAACAATGGTAGCGTAAAATGAAATTTCTTTACCAAAAAAAGTAGAAAAGGCATTTTTGGGAAGATTACTGGAAAGACATAAGCCTCCTCCCCAAGATAAAGGTTACTAGTAGTAATAGAAATAACAAATGATGTTAAGAGAAAATGTACATTACCCCATTTTTGCCTTTTAAGAAGGGTAAGAGAGAATGGGATCATTACCAGATGTATATATATATATATATAATTTCAGCAGGTACTTTTCTGCTGTCAGGTCATACTGGAGGATCATGATCACAATTAATCATCAGGTCCAGCCCGACTGGGAGTGGTCTGTGTATAGGTCTCAACAATGTCATATTACAATCCCTAGGTATGAGAATGCAACTGGCCTGGTGTTTGTTTTTTTGTTTGTTTGTTTTTGTTTTTTTTATCCAACAAAATGAGCAGCAAAAGTGGGAACAGACAAGCCCTAAAAATACCAAACAAGCCCTAAAAGTATCAAAGCTTAACAGGAAAGGACTAAAACGACAATCATTGAAAAGATAACCTTGTAATTTCAAACTGACACAATGACAATAGTCAGGAATCAATTTGCATCTAATTTAAAACTTGTTTTCAATAAAAATAAAATTATATTCTAAAGTAGTCACTTTTTGTATATCACTGCAATATCACTTAAAACTGTCCTAAAATGCAAAAAACAAAGCTGCATCATCTTGAGAAGCAGTTGACAATACAGTCTGATAACAAGAACTGTCGATAATAATAGTAATTACGAATTTACCTTAACCCTTAAGCAACTTCTCTCAAACATGAAATCAGATATTTCTATGGCCACCATAAAACCAAGAGTAAAAATCCAACTTTGAACTGACATTGAAGACAAAAAGTTTAAAGCCAATTTCTTTCAAAGAGTTGTTTAGATTACAAACGCCAATGCTCATGGAGAAAAGGGCACACCAACTACACCATACACCGACCTGTATACCCTCCTTATCCATGCATGCAGGGACGAGCAAACAAAAAATGGCATGAACCTGTACTCAGTAGCAATGTCAAAACATGTACATAACAAGCAAACATAAAAATCTGAACTCGGAAACAATTATACGAAGAACACATTGTCTAGCACTGCACTCCTTGTAAGATTCTCTGAGGTACATTGTAATGAATGATACTCTGGTCTAACAGTATTTACACTATGTACAGGACCAAAAATAATTTACCATCCATGCTTCTCTTTCAAGTTGTGACCTCACGTACAGTTCTCACAATCTCCCTCATGCATGTGGTGTGGTATGTCACCATAGAAGTTGGACACATGGACGCCAATCTTACACCACCTTCAATATACGTTCTTACCATTCATCACTTCTCACAAGTTTATTGCCTAAAGCCATCTGGTGTGCTGACAATGTATGAGGGGGAGGAAGCATGTCTTCAAGCACAGGTAAATTTTCAGGGAGTAAGGAGAGGGAAGTGGGAGACCCACTGGATGAAAAACTTGTTTGTCACTTTTTTCTGAATGTTGTTTTCTGAAATAAGATGGAAAAAAAGAAATGTCAAATCAAGTTAGGCGTGGCGTTTCTTTTCCTTTTTTTGTTTTGTTTTTTTGTTTTTTTCTTGGGGGAAAATGTGGGTCAAAGTGTCGTTTTTATACACATGGCAAAAGAAGGAAATGCAACTCCAGTTATGACTGCTACCAGATGAGATGACACTCGGCTGTAGCAAAGAAAGCATAAAGAGTGCGAAAAAACCACATCTGAGCCAAGAATATTTTAGAAAGCATACCACACTCGCACAATACTGCTCCATGAGAAAATGTTTTGCACATAAAATGTCTTACACATACAATTCGTCCTGCAAACATGTCAGTGAGTCTGAACGTTTAATAAGTTAATGAGTGTGTACAAGATAAATTCACCTTTTGTATATATATAATATATGTAAATATATATATATATATATATATACTACATAAAAATCAAGCGTTATAAATCTATGCTAATGATGCAAATTTGGCCATTATCAACACTTGGCAAATCATAGACGATGGAACGTGGAGACTACACGGAGAGTCCAATGTCCATGAGAAGCAAACATGACCAACATGGTGTGCCAACACACAATCATTCCCCTCACAGCAGCTATCTACTGAGCACTGTGAAGGGCAGTGGTAAAAATACAGGAGATATGTTTTAAAAAAGACGGAGACTCCATTTCACTGCAGATAAGCTTTAGCTAGTGTGTAACACACCAAGCTTCACCCAACAGTCGTGGAATGATGTGCGGTAAGTGTTGTTGCAATAACAGCTACAAGCAGCAACAAATCATACCTCCCATGCCAAAACGTTGTACGATCACGGTCATGTGACCAAGTACTGCAATACACTCGCAAAAAAAAAAAAAAAAAAAAAATTATCAAACAAGGCAACGAGCTTTCCTCAAAGCAGTATATCTTTTTTTTCCCTAAAGATGCCAAACAAGCTTTTCTCACAAAAAAAAAGTCTTTTCACAAAACATTTCTCAATATTTCTAAATATATATTTCGAGGGTGAAATACCAGTCCCAAAACAACACTGGTGGTTCAAATAGCGATATTTGTACAGTTCATTCAGTAAATAGTTGTGTTTTCTCCATCTCTATTCCGTTTCTTATTGCTTTCTCAATTCATCCCTGCACTTTTTCCATTCATTTCATTCCTCTTGTCCGCCCCCCTTCCCAACTGTATGTTTACTTGTGTTGAAAAATAAAATGTTATGTTGAGATCACACGAAAGATGTGAAACATTGGTACTCCCATGGGCACAGAAAATGTCGTTTTCTACACATTTGCTTTTTTCACAGTAAAAAAGGTTGAAACAACAAAATCTTGTTCTTTATGAAATGAATGGAAATAACACAACCTACCCTCTTTATACAACGAAATGTAGTACAGTAAAAAGAAACAGGGTTTTAAAACAATGAAACTCTGCCCTAACAAAAACAATTGAAGCAACCTCCATCCCGACCCTAAAAAGCATTGAAAAAATAAACCCTCAACAAATTAAAATGCTCAAAATAAAAACAATTGCAAACCCTCTTTCCCACTGTCCACTTTAAGGGCATTATATTTTCACAATTATCTGGAATAACGTCAAAAATTTACAAACAAAAAAGTGATGACTGGCAAAACAGGTCTACTACATATGTAACTGTAAGTGAATTCTGCGCAAGACAACAAAAGAGTATTTCAATTCATATTTTGATGTATTTATCACCTCTAGATTTATGTATGATAAATATGACCTCAAATTTCATTATTTTCTGAAATGTCGCAAAAGAAAATTACCTGCAAGAAAAAAAAAAGCCATTTGATACATTTGACGTACATGGAAACATTTGCCAATGTTAAGTGCTTATCATAATCACTGATATACAAACCAAGTGAAAGGCTGTCAATGAAACGTGTCTTATATACAACCATTCATATCAAGAGGAACAGGAGAAACAGCATTTCATTTTTTCTGCTGAAACACAACAGACTAACATACATCAGAAAACTTTTTTTGGGGGTGGGGGTGGGGGAGGAGAGTGGGGAAGGGGGTAGAAGGGTGGGGAAACAAACTTTGAACAAGTTTGTGTAACACAGATGCACGCTCACAGTCACAGCACGTTGCTACCTAAGTCTGCATGTTGGAACACCCAGAACAGGGAAATGACATATTCAATCACATGACGCTAGTCACAAGCTGAACTGACATAACAACAACCGACACGGCCATGGACTCTTTCATTTTTTTTCTTCTTCACTGGATGCTTTCATTGAGGGGACCAAGACGCTCTATGACGGAGGTTATATAACCAGCCATGTCCACCTCTGTCGTCTCTGCTTTCTTGATGAAAGGGTGCGCCAGTAACTGGACGTAATTTGGCCGTATTTTGAAGTCCTTTAGCAGGCTGGAACAAAAGCAAGTGACAAAGATAAGTAACAGCACAGAACTGCTGATTTGTACAGTGTGTATGTATGTGTGTGTGTGGTGTGTGTGTGTGTGTGTGTGTGTGTGTGTGTGTGTGTGTGTGTGTGTGTGTGTGTGTGTATGTGTGTGTGTGTGTGTATGTGTGTATGTGTGTGTGTATCTTTGTTTTATGATAAAAGGAGATTGTTAGAAGAACTTTGCTAACTTTGTTTTTTCCTTCAAATTTTACAAAAAGAAACAAACCTTCCATTTTTAATTGTATTTTATCTCCAAATCATTTACAAAAAAAAAAAAAAAAGACACAAACCTTTCATTTTTAATTGTATTTCATCTCCAAACGAAGCAAGCTACATTCACAATATTGCTATCTACTGACTTACCATCATGCCTCTAAGTTTTCTTTTAAGAATAACAAATAACAAAATGATGCCACTTCCCATTTATTTTACATAAACTATCCAATTCTAAGAAACCAATCCACATTCCCAAATTCTGTGCTCATCACTGATCATAAATTTCTGACATGAGAAATGTTCAATGATTTTATTTCAGCCAAATTAAGATGATGACCAACATTTATACATTTGTTATGATCAAATGAATAAAATGATAAAATGGAACCCGTGGAGATTTACATCTTTTTTGTTGACTACTTACTAATAGTTCTGCAATGCTAATCTTTTATTATTTGACTTTGGAAACCAATTCCCATCCCTACCCTTCCTTGAATCTTCCCATCAGTAAGGCCATCAAGGCCTCTTGTTTATCATGGATAAGGTTGCCATCTTAAAATCACCCAACCACCTAAACACTAACAACAGTTTACTCAGCAATTCACACCCATCACCCAACCACCTAAACACTGTTTACTCAGCAATTCACACCCATCACCCAACCACCTAAACACTGTTTACTCAGCAATTCACACCCATCACCCAACCACCTAAACACTAACAACAGTTTACTTAGCAATTCACACCATCACCCAACCACCTAAACACTAACAACTATTTACTCAGCAATTCACACCCATCACCCAACCACCTAAACACTAACAATAGTTTATCAGGATTAACTCTTTGACGACAGGCTACTTCGATTGAAGTAACAGCTGAGCTCTCACTGAGGACGGGCTACTTCGATCATAGTAACAGACGGTCTTGGGTATATAACTCCCTCTACTTTTGTTATGCTAATGATTTAGTAGTTGGCAATTGCTTCCCTTGTGGAGGGAACTTCCGTTGAACACTTCAGCTACGTTTTGCCGGTTTCTTTGTCTAAAATCGATGGAAAATGGCTCAAAGGCGACAGTTCTCAGTGATTTCACTGTGGCAGCCCTAGGCCAGCAGGAGAGCTCAGCTGTGGCAAGTGCAGTCACAATAGAGTTAAACCATCAATACTTACCACTGGACAACAAAGCTTTCAAACTCTGAAGAGAACCTCCCTGGTGGCAATTGAGGAGGGTCTTCCATCACCACTTGTTTAATTTGTTCAAATGGTGTCTGCCACTTGCTGTATGGGAATTCATTCGTTGCAAGTTCAATCTGTTCAAAACCAACAGTAACGGGTTGTAAGGCACTGTCAAGGAAAGCCATAACCAATGTCAAACAAAGTATTTTCAAGGAAAGCCATAACCAATGTCAAACATAAAGTACTGTCAAGGAAAGCTGTAATCAATGTCAAACATAAAGCGCTGTCAAGGAAAGCCATAATCAATGTCAAACACAAAGTATTGTCAAGGAAAGGCGTCGTCAATGTCAAACATAAAGCAGTGTCAAGGAAAGCCATAACCAATGTCAAACATAAAGTATTGTCAAGGAAAGCCGTAATCAATGTCAAACATAAAGCATTGTCAAGGAAAGCCATAACCAATGTCAAACATAAAGCATTGTCAAGGAAAGCCTTAATCAATGTCAAACATAAAGCATTGTCAAGGAAAGCCATAATCAATGTCAAACATAAAGCATTGTCAAGGAAAGCCATAATCAATGTCAAACACAAAGCATTGTCAAGGAAAGCCATAATCAATGTCAAACACAAAGCATTGTCAAGGAAAGCCATAATCAATGTCAAACACAAAGCATTGTCAAGGAAAGCCATAATCAATGTCAAACACAAAGCATTGTCAAGGAAAGCCATAATCAATGTCAAACAAAAGCATTGTCAAGGAAAGCCATAATCAATGTCAAACACAAAGCATTGTCAAGGAAAGCCATAATCAATGTCAAACACAAAAGCATGTCAAGGAAAGCCATAATCAATGTCAAACACAAAGCATTGTCAAGGAAAGCCATAATCAATGTCAAACACAAAGCATTGTCAAGGAAAGCCATAATCAATGTCAAACATAAAGCATTGTCAAGGAAAGCCATAATCAATGTCAACAAACATGTCAAGGAAAGCCATAATCAATGTCAAACAAAAGCATTGTCAAGGAAAACCATAATCAATGTCAAACATCAAAGCGTAGAACATAGTCAATGTCAAAAAGCACTGTAAGAAGTCAAATCAATGTCAACAAGCACTGTCAAGGAAAGCCATAATCAATGTCAAACATAAAGCATGTCAAGGAAAGCCATAATCAATTTCAAACATAAAGCATTGTCAAGGAAAGCCATAATCAATGTCAAGCATAAAGCATGTCAAGGAAAGCCATAATCAATGTCAAACATAAAGCATGTCAAGGAAAGCCGTAATCAATGTCAAACATAAAGCATTGTCAAGGAAAGCCTAACAATGTCACACATAAAGCACTGTCAAGGAAAGCCATAATCAATGTCAAACATAAAGTTGTCAGGAAAGCCATAACAATGTCAAACATAAAGACTGTCAAGGAAGCCATAATCAATGTCACATAAAGCATGTCAAAGCCAATCATGCAAACATAAACAGTGTAAAAGCGAAAATGTAATAAAGCATGTCAAGGAAAGCCATAATCAATGTCAACATAAAGCAATGTCAAGGAAAGCTAACAATGTCAAATAAAGCATTGTCAAGGAAAGCCGTAATCAATGTCACACAAAAGCATTGTCAAGGAAAGCCATAATCAATGTCAAACACAAAGCATTGTCAAGGAAAGCCATAACAATGTCAAACATAAAGCATTGTCAAGGAAAGCCATAACAATGTCAAACATAAAGCATTGTCAAGGAAAGCCTTACAATGTCAAACATAAAGCATTGTCAAGGAAAGCCATTACAATGTCAAACATAAAGCATTGTCAAGGAAAGCCATATCAATGTCAAACATAAAGCATTGTCAAGGAAAGCCATAATCAATGTCAAACAAAAGCATTGTCAAGGAAAGCCATAATCAATGTCAAACACAAAGCATTGTCAAGGAAAGCCATAATCAATGTCAAACACAAAGCATTGTCAAGGAAAGCCATAATCAATGTCAAACACAAAGCATTGTCAAGGAAAGCCATAATCAATGTCAAACATAAAGCATTGTCAAGGAAAGCCATAATCAATGTCAAACAAAAGCATTGTCAAGGAAAGCCATAATCAATGTCAAACACAAAAGCATTGTCAAGGAAAGCCATAATCAATGTCAAACACAAAGCATTGTCAAGGAAAGCCATAATCAATGTCAAACACAAAGCATTGTCAAGGAAAGCCATAATCAATGTCAAACACAAAGCATTGTCAAGGAAAGCCATAATCAATGTCAAACAAACTGTCAAGGAAAGCCATAATCAAGTCAATGTCAGCAAACATCAACAAAGCATTGTCAAGGAAAACCATAATCAATGTCAAACACAAAGCATTGTCAAGGAAAACCATAGTCAATGTCAAACACAAAGCACTGTCAAGGAAAGCCACAATCAATGTCAAACACAAAGCACTGTCAAGGAAAGCCATAATCAATGTCAAACATAAAGCAGTGTCAAGGAAAGCCATAATCAATTTCAAACATAAAGCATTGTCAAGGAAAGCCATAATCAATGTCAAGCATAAAGCATTGTCAAGGAAAGCCATAATCAATGTCAAACATAAAGCATTGTCAAGGAAAGCCATAATCAATGTCAAACATAAAGCATTGTCAAGGAAAGCCATAATCAATGTCAAGCATAAAGCATTGTCAAGGAAAGCCATAATCAATGTCAAACATGGAAACATTTGAGGACAAACCAAAAAAATACAAAGAGAAGACCCCAAAAATGTTTGCAGTGAAAAATGATATAGCTCTTGCACATTCTCATCTGCCTATCTGATTCAAATTACTCGTCGGAATTTAATGATATCAAAGGAGATCTTGTGAAGCATTGTCAAGAAATCCTGTATTCAGTTTAGGGCAATCTAATGAAGCTGAATAAAAGCCTATTGTCTGCACACACAGCACATAAAACACAAAAATATAAAAAAAATAAAATGTGTCAAGTCAAAAGCTACACAAAATTCACAATAACATAACAGTAAGAGCGTGTGTGGATATAGTAACTCCGAGAAATCATGTATTCTCATCTTCTGTAACCCTTCCTTCTTTATTCAGTCTTTAACAATATTCTCAAAACAAAAACAAAAAAACCCAAAAAACCAACACCTGAGATTAACACAAAGAACACTGCATATATTTTTATACATACGAACCGACAATCTTCCAAGTATCTGAAAACTATCTGCTATGAATCATCTTTTAAGTAGTCATGAAACTAATCTCATAATGAATAACATATCTTATGACCACCCACAACCAAACCAACTGAATAATCTTTGCTGATAATTTCAGACAACATCTGGGTCAGCGTACCTGTATTACAAAGAGCACTAAAGGAAGAACAACTTTCACACCCCACTCTCATGTACTGAAGTTAATGTATAGTTAAACAGCACAGGAGAGCTGTAATGAACATGTTCATAAAAAAATTACACTTCAACAGGTCAAGAGTAATGACAATAACAACAGAGAAAGAAAGAGAAGAACACTTTAATACGTCATATTGATTCATTTATTAAATATGCATTCTTCTTCCCTTTGTGTGTATTTCTGGTTTCTATTGTACCTGAATGTTGGCAGTCTTTTTGCACAGATAACAAACAAGAGCTTACCATAGTTATACCCAAACTGTACAGATAACAAACAAGAGCTTACCATAGTTATACCCAAATTGTACAGATAACAAACAAGAGCTTACCATAGTTATACCCAAATGTACAGATAACAAACAAGAGCTTACCATAGTTATACCCAAATTGTACAGATAACAAACAAGAGCTTACCATAGTTATACCCAAATTGCACAGATAACAAACAAGAGCTTACCATAGTTATACCCAAATTGCACAGATAACAAACAAGAGCTTACCATAGTTATACCCAAATTGCACAGATAACAAACAAGAGCTTACCATAGTTATAACCCAAATTGCACAGATAACAAACAAGAGCTTACCATAGTTATACCCAAATTGTACAGATAACAAACAAGAGCTTACCATAGTTATACCCAAATTGCACAGATAACAAACAAGAGCTTACCATAGTTTTATACCCAAATCTCCATACATCAGATTGATACGTAACCCGATTTCCCCTAGTTGATACCCAAAGCACAATACAAAAAAAAAAAAAAAAAAAAAAAAAAAAAAAAAAAAAAAAAAAAAAAAAAAAAAAAAAAAAAAAAAAAAAAAAAAAAAAAAAAAAAAAAAAAAAAAAAAAAAAAAAAAAAAAAAAAAAAAAAAAAAAAAAAAAAAAAAAAAAAAAAAAAAAAAAAAAAAAAAAAAAAAAAAAAAAAAAAAAAAAAAAAAAAAAAAAAAAAAAAAAAAAAAAAAAAAAGGGGGGGGGGGGGGGGGGGGGGGGGGGGGGGGGGGGGGGGGGGGGGGGGGGGGGGGGGGGGGGGGGCTTACCATAGTTATACCAAATTGCACAGATAACAAACAGAGCTTACCATAGTTATACCCAAATTGCACAGATAACAAACAAGAGCTTACCATAGTTATACCCAAATTGCACAGATAACAAACAAGAGCTTACCATAGTTTATACCCAAATTGCACAGATAACAAACAAGAGCTTACCATAGTTATACCCAAATTGCACAGATAACAAAGAGCTTACCATAGTTATACCCAAATTGCACAGATAACAAACAAGAGCTTACCATAGTTATACCCAAATTGCACAGATAACAAACAAGAGCTTACCATAGTTATACCCAAATTGCACAGATAACAAACAAGAGCTTACCATAGTTATACCCAAATTGCACAGATAACAAAGAGCTTACCATAGTTATACCCAAATTGCACAGATAACAAACAAGAGCTTACATAGTTATACCCAAATTGTACAGATAACAAACAAGAGCTTACCATAGTTATACCCAAATTGCACAGATAACAAACAAGAGCTTACCATAGTTATACCCAAATTGCACAGATAACAAACAAGAGCTTACCATAGTTATACCCAAATTGCACAGATAACAAACAAGAGCTTACCATAGTTATACCCAAATTGCACAGATAACAAACAAGAGCTTACCATAGTTATACCCAAATTGCACAGATAACAAACAAGAGCTTACCATAGTTATACCCAAATTGCACAGATAACAAACAAGAGCTTACCATAGTTATACCCAAATTGTACAGATAACAAACAAGAGCTTACCATAGTTATACCCAAATTGCACAGATAACAAACAAGAGCTTACCATAGTTATACCCAAATTGCACAGATAACAAACAAGAGCTTACCATAGTTATACCAAATTGCACAGATAACAAACAAGAGCTTACCATAGTTATACCCAAATTGTACAGATAACAAACAAGAGCTTACCATAGTTATACCCAAATTGTACAGATAACAAACAAGAGCT
This sequence comes from Monoplex corrugatus, assembly GCA_030674185.1. NCBI lineage: Eukaryota > Metazoa > Mollusca > Gastropoda > Littorinimorpha > Ranellidae > Monoplex > Monoplex corrugatus. The sequence continues at coordinate 168,134,018 of CM060305.1, forward strand.
TACCATAGTTATACCCAAATTGCACAGATAACAAACAAGAGCTTACCATAGTTATACCCAAATTGTACAGATAACAAACAGGAGCTTACCATAGTTATACCCAAATTGCACAGATAACAAACAAGAGCTTACCATAGTTATACCCAAATTGCACAGATAACAAACAAGAGCTTACCATAGTTATACCCAAATTGTACAGATAACAAACAAGAGCTTACCATAGTTATACCCAAATTGTACAGATAACAAACAAGAGCTTACCATAGTTATACCCAAATTGCACAGATAACAAACAAGAGCTTACCATAGTTATACCCAATTGCACAGATAACAAACAAGAGCTTACCATAGTTATACCCAAATTGCACAGATAACAAACAAGAGCTTACCATAGTTATACCAAATTGCACAGATAACAAACAAGAGCTTACCATAGTTATACCCAAATTGCACAGATAACAAACAAGAGCTTACCATAGTTATACCCAAATTGCACAGATAACAAAGAGCTTACCATAGTTATACCCAAATTGCACAGATAACAAACAAGAGCTTACCATAGTTATACCCAATTGCACAGATAACAAACAAGAGCTTACCATAGTTATACCCAAATTGCACAGATAACAAACAAGAGCTTACCATAGTTATACCCAAATTGCACAGATAACAAAGAGCTTACCATAGTTATACCCAAATTGCACAGATAAAAACAAGAGCTTACCATAGTTATACCCAAATTGCACAGATAACAAACAAGAGCTTACCATAGTTATACCCAAATTGCACAGATAACAAAAAGAGCTTACCATAGTTATACCCAAATTGCACAGATAACAAAGAGCTTACCATAGTTATACCCAAATTGCACAGATAACAAACAAGAGCTTACCATAGTTATACCCAAATTGCACAGATAACAAAGAGCTTACCATAGTTATACCCAAATTGCACAGATAACAAACAAGAGCTTACCATAGTTATACCAAATTGCACAGATAACAAACAAGAGCTTACCATAGTTATACCCAAATTGCACAGATAACAAAGAGCTTACCATAGTTATACCCAAATTGCACAGATAACAAAGAAGAGCTTACCATAGTTATACCCAAATTGCACAGATAACAAACAAGAGCTTACCATAGTTATACCCAAATTGTACAGATAACAAAAAGAGCTTACCATAGTTATACCCAAATTGTACAGATAACAAACAAGAGTTACCATAGTTATACCCAAATTGCACAGATAACAAACAAGAGCTTACCATAGTTATACCCAAATGCACAGATAACAAACAAGAGCTTACCATAGTTATACCCAAATTGCACAGATAACAAACAAGAGCTTACCATAGTTATACCAAATTGCACAGATAACAAACAAGAGCTTACCATAGTTATTATACCCAAATTGCACAGATAACAAACAAGAGCTTACCATAGTTATACCCAAATTGCACAGATAACAAACAAGAGCTTACCATAGTTATACCCAAATTGCACAGATAACAAACAAGAGCTTACCATAGTTATACCCAAATTGCACAGATAACAAACAAGAGCTTACCATAGTTATACCCAAATTGCACAGATAACAAAGAGCTTACCATAGTTATACCCAAATTGCACAGATAACAAACAAGAGCTTACCATAGTTATACCCAAATTGCACAGATAACAAACAAGAGCTTACCATAGTTATACCCAAATTGCACAGATAACAAACAAGAGCTTACCATAGTTATACCCAAATTGCACAGATAACAAAGAGCTTACCATAGTTATACCCAAATTGCACAGATAACAAACAAGAGCTTACCATAGTTATACCCAAATTGCACAGATAACAAACAAGAGCTTACCATAGTTATACCCAAATTGCACAGATAACAAACAAGAGCTTACCATGTTATACCCAAATTGCACAGATAACAAACAAGAGCTTACCATAGTTATACCCAAATTGCACAGATAACAAACAAGAGCTTACCATAGTTATACCCAAATTGCACAGATAACAAACAAGAGCTTACCATAGTTATACCCAAATTGCACAGATAACAAACAAGAGCTTACCATAGTTATACCCAAATTGCACAGATAACAAACAAGAGCTTACCATAGTTATACCCAAATTGCACAGATAACAAACAAGAGCTTACCATAGTTATACCCAAATTGCACAGATAACAAACAAGAGCTTACCATAGTTATACCCAAATTGTACAGACAACAAACAAGAGCTTACCATAGTTATACCCAAATTGCACAGATAACAAACAAGAGCTTACATAGTTATACCCAAATTGCACAGATAACAACAAGAGCTTACCATAGTTATACCCAAATTGCACAGATAACAAACAAGAGCTTACCATAGTTATACCCAAATTGTACAGACAACAAACAAGAGCTTACCATAGTTATACCAAATTGCACAGATAACAAACAAGAGCTTACCATAGTTATACCCAAATTGCACAGACAACAAACAAGAGCTTACCATAGTTATACCCAAATTGCACAGATAACAAACAAGAGCTTACCATAGTTATACCCAAATTGTACAGATAACAAACAAGAGCTTACCATAGTTATACCCAAATTGCACAGATAACAAACAAGAGCTTACCATAGTTATACCCAAATTGCACAGATAACAAACAAGAGCTTACCATAGTTATACCCAAATTGCACAGATAACAAACAAGAGCTTACCATAGTTATACCCAAATTGTACAGATAACAAACAAGAGCTTACCATAGTTATACCCAAATTGCACAGATAACAAACAAGAGCTTACCATAGTTATACCCAAATTGCACAGATAACAAACAAGAGCTTACCATAGTTATACCCAAATTGTACAGATAACAAACAAGAGCTTACCATAGTTATACCCAAATTGCACAGATAACAAACAAGAGCTTACCATAGTTATACCCAAATTGTACAGATAACAAACAAGAGCTTACCATAGTTATACCCAAATTGTACAGATAACAAACAAGAGCTTACCATAGTTATACCCAAATTGTACAGATAACAAACAAGAGCTTACCATAGTTATACCCAAATTGTACAGATAACAAACAAGAGCTTACCATAGTTATACCCAAATTGTACAGATAACAAACAAGAGCTTACCATAGTTATACCCAAATTGTACAGATAACAAACAAGAGCTTACCATAGTTATACCCAAATTGTACAGATAACAAACAAGAGCTTACCATAGTTATACCCAAATTGCACAGATAACAAACAAGAGCTTACCATAGTTATACCCAAACTCCATACATCAGATTTGATATCGTAACCCTGATTTCCCGCTTCTGGGTTGATTCGCTCAGGCTGCACACATACACAAAAATTAAAGATGACATTTGCTTGCAATTATTTGCACTCAAACACATGTACATATGCTAATATAACTCAGAAACAAAGATTAAGGATAGTCACACACACATATACACACACACATTTTAAACATGTAAACTCATTATCATACTGATCATTTAGTCATTACAGACTATGCAACATTTTAACTCTTTTCCCGCCATGGTCGCAATCAAGCGACTTCCCGTACGACTGCCATGGTCGCATTTGTGCGACTTGGAGGGGGTCATGCTAAACAATAACTTTTCACGCGGGTACAAAGCTTCTGTCAGCTCCGCTGGTGAATGCAGGTGACTGTGCTATTTTTAAACTTTACCCAGCGACCTAGTTTTTCTGCAGTAAGGCCGAAGTATGGCTTTGTAAACTGTCGGAATTTACATCACGTTTTCTCAAAAGCGTTTTCTCAAAAATGGCTGCAAATCGACACACACTGTCTACCACTCTGAGTAGAATAAGCAGACAGCTGACTTTGTGTGTACATTTTCCAATGCTTTTCCTCATTTATTATAATATCTGGTACACAACTCACAAAATAAGGTCAGTAGTACAACTAATAAACCGTATGAAAAAAAATTGTTTGTTTTTCTTTATAATAAGATCATCTGTGGAATAATCAATCAAGCACATAAATATAAGCAAGCATTCATATATATATACAACATCTGCCCTTTACACTACAAAAAAAAAGTAAGGGAAAATCTTTAATAGTCTTTGAGATAAAAGCTTTTAAAAATGCATACTGTGCAGCAAAACTGGCTGCCCAAAATATACTTGGCACTGAGGAGTGCCATTTCTGGGGAAACTTGGAGGTGAAAGAGTTAAAGCTTCACATGACATGGAGATAGTCATAACTATGCTTCATAAAAGATTTTAATATCATCAGTACAAGTTTACTTTTCAAAATATAAAAATACAGTAACAAGCCCTACCATAAAAACACACACACAACACATAAAACAAAAACCATAAGCTTATGCTATCATATTTCGCAATTCCCTTCTTAATTTACGTTATAAGAAATACAGTACTTCCTGTATTCAGTAACCTATTTGACTGTTTAATTATTCATACACTGATTTCATTTTTTTAATTTCTTACTGCCATGTATGGCCGACAGCCAGCCTCTTTTGTGCGAGCAATGGAGTCCACCAGGTAACCACTGATGCCAAAGTCACAGATTTTCACCTGGCCCTTGCGATTGATGAGAATGTTGGATGGCTTCACATCTCGGTGTATAACTTTGAGCTCAGTGTGGAGGTAATGCAAGGCTTGAACCACCTGAAACAAGATCCGCATTGTCATTCAGATACTGAAGGGAAAAAACACCAACACTGCAATTTAGATGATGACGCAGCAAGACGCCACACTGCAGTTTAAATGATGAAAGAACAATACCCCACTTTACAATTAAGATGATGACAGTGCAGTTTAGATGATGAAACACCCCCACTGCTGTTTAGATGATGACTCAAGATCCCACACTGCAGTTAGATGATGACACAAGATTTCACATCTGCAGTTAGGATGATGACACAAGATTTCACATTGCAGTTAGATGATGACACAAGATTTCACATGCAGTTAGATGATGACACAAGATTTCACATTGCAGTTATGATGATGACACAAGATTTCACATTGCAGTTATGATGATGACACAAGATTTCACATTGCAGTTAGATGATGACACAAGATTTCACATTGCAGTTAGATGATGACACAAGATTTCACATTGCAGTTATGATGATGACACAAGATTTCACATTGCAGTTATGATGATGACACAAGATTTCACATTGCAGTTAGGATGATGACACAAGATTTCACATTGCAGTTAGATGATGACACAAGATTTCACATTGCAGTTATGATGATGACACAAGATTTCACATTGCAGTTATGATGATGACACAAGATTTCACATTGCAGTTAGATGATGACACAAGATTTCACATTGCAGTTATGATGATGACACAAGATTTCACACTAGTTATGATGATGACACAAGATTTCACATTGCAGTTAGATGATGACACAAGATTTCACACTAGTTATGATGATGACACAAGATTTCACATTGCAGTTATGATGATGACACAAGATTTCACATTGCAGTTAGATGATGACACAAGATTTCACACTGCAGTTAGGATGATGACACAAGATTTCACATTGCAGTTATGATGATGACACAAGATTTCACATTGCAGTTATGATGATGACACAAGATTTCACACTAGTTATGATGATGACACAAGATTTCACATTGCAGTTATGATGATACAAAGATTCACATTGCAGTTAGGATGATGACTCAAGATCCCACACTGCAGTTAGGATGATGACACAAGATTTCACATTGCAGTTAGGATGATGACACAAGATCTCACACTGCAGTTAGGATGATGACACAAGATTCACACTGCAGTTAGGATGATGACACAATATTTTCACACTGCAGTTAGGATGATGACACAGATTCACATTGCAGTTAGGATGATGACACAAGATTTCACATTGCAGTTATGATGATGACACAAGATTTCACATTGCAGTTATGATGATGACACAAGATCTCACATTGCAGTTAGGATGATGACACAAGATCTCACATTGCAGTTAGGATGATGACACAAGATTCACATTGCAGTTAGGATGATGACACAAGATTTCACATTGCAGTTAGGATGATGACACAAGATTTCACATTGCAGTTAGGATGATGACACAAGATCTCACATTGCAGTTCAACTGATAAAAACAAACCCAGATCCACTTGAAACAGACACATTTGAAGAATAACAATATTAATAATTAAGTTGAGAATAACAGAAACACACACACACACACACACACACACACACACACACACAACATGTCACATGTTCGACAGAACAGAAAAGACATACCGAGAGTGCAATTTTGGCAAGAACCTCTTCTGGAATGGTCTCTCTTTGGCTTTTAGTTTCTTGTTCAGCTGGTCTAACGAGGCCTCCATGACTTCCATGCAGATCATGACGTCTCCCTGGACAAAACACCAACACAATGTAATAGGATGCTGTCTGGCTGAAGTGTGTATGGAAGTGTCTCGAAGCAATGAATCAAACTTGAACTAACTTCACATACAACTTATTCCATCACATTTTCATGAACAATGATCAACAAGTCAGTGTGTGTGGTGTGTGTGTGTGTGTGTGTGTGTGTGTTGTGTGTGTGTGTGTGTGTGTGTGGTTGTGTGTGTGTGTGTGGGGTGGTGTGTGTTGTGTGTGTGTGTGTGTGTGTGTGTGTGTGTGTGTTGTGTGTGTGTGTGTGTGTGTGTGTGTGTGTGTGTGTGTGTGTGTGTGTGTGGTGTGTGTGTGTGTGTGTGTGTGTGTGTGTGTGGTGTGTGTGTGGTGTGTGTGTGTGTGTGTGTAGTGTGTGTGTGTGTGTGTGTGGTGTTGAGTGTTGTGTTGTGTGTGTGTGTGTGTGTGTGTGTGTATGTGTGTGTGTGTGTGTGGTGTGTGATTGTGTGTGTTGTATGGTGTGTGTGTGTGTGTGATGTGTGTGTGTGTGTAGTTGTGATGTTGGTGTGTGGTGTGATGTGTGTGTGTGGTGTGGTGTGTGTGTGTGGTGGTGTGTGTGTTGTGTGAGTGTGTGTGTGTGTGTGTGTGTGGTGTGTGTGTGGTGGGTTGTGGTTTTGTGTGTGTGTGAGTGTGTGGTGTGTGGTGGAGTGTGGTGTGTGTGTGTGTGTGTGTGGTGTGTGTGTGTGTGTGTGTGTGTGTGTGTGTGTGGTGTGGTGTGTGTTATGGTGTGTGTGTGTGTGTGTGTGTGTGTGTGTGTGTGTGTGTGTGTGTGCATGTGACAAGAGAGAGAGAGAGAGAGAGAGAAGAGAAGAGAGAGAGAGAAAAGAGAGAAAACTGAGCACCCTAAAATTACTTGAAGAAAAGGATTAATGAGCAACAGAATAATATCAGACAGCACTGACCTCTCTGAACAGTGCCCCGTAGAATTCTACCGTGTACGGACAGGACCCACTCCTCATGTTGATGTCCAGGTCCATCAGTAGTCGCTTCTGTTCTAAATTGTTCACTGTCGCCATGATTCTCTGAAAACATACAATGTTTCTGCTGTCAATCAATCCAAAATGAACGTTTGATCTGATCAAAGTATCAAAGCAGAACAAAGGAACTCAAGCAGGCAAACAAAACATTTTTTCTGACCATTCATATGGATGCTAACAATATAGCACACACACACACACACACACACACACGCACGCACACACACACACACATGCACAAACATACATGCATGATCACATGCATACTAACATACAAAGAGATATACACACACAATGTCACTCACTCACAACACGCTCAAATTGTTGTATCAAACCTACAATTCTTCGCTGTTTCCTTTCATTTAAACACTGCATGAAATACAAACCTGTTTACCCAAGAATCTGCATAGCGATAATGCTAACCATATTTGTCAAGAATTCTACGCGTCTATCAGACAGTGTAAGACAGACATGCATGTCTTTTCACTGAATGACGTATAAATATACTGTATGGAACAGATTTTTAATGAACATTTTAGTTTGAATGGGATTTTCTTCCTAAGCCTGAGCTGAAACAGAGGTCCATTTCAGGAATAATTCCAGCAAATCCAGAAGGGTAAACAGGTCTGTAAATATTAACATCACACAAACAATACAGTCAATAATTAATTAAACTGAATTTTTAGTTCTATACCAGTGCTTCTATGTCCGACTTAGCCTCAAACATACCTTGACAGCTAGTACAGTGTTGCTGGGCAAATGCTCCACCTCTTCCACAACCCCATAAGCACCACGGCCTAAATAGCGCCGTGACTGGAGATCACTAGCATCACAATCGAACGTCTTGTCACCTATGGTGATCGTTGTCCTATCGCTTATCCCATGGCCTGGGGGTCTGAAATGAAATGGTTGAAAATAAAAATGAACACTATTATAACTTGAGTTTCATAGATAATACATTTCCATTCTAATTCACAAATTCAGAACATTCATCCGTGGAAATGCACTACAGGATAACATCATCCCCATTTCATGTGTAAATATCAATACATGGTAAAAAAACCCCACAAAAACAACAACAACAAAAACTGTCCTGAAATCAAGCTAGTAATGGAGTGAAGTGGCAGACACCTCAACCTCTCTCCTGGTCAGCATCATGAGGGTGGTGCCCGTCCTTTCTCCCCCATTGCTTTACCTTCTCAACCCTAAACAGTCAGGTATCCAGCTGGTTGTATTGGAGGCCACAAGCACAAAGTTTTTCTTCATGACATTCAAACCCTTGTGCAAACCCATGCAGTTATGACTGTAAGGATGTTTCAGGCATTTACTGAACAGTTTCTGTCTGGTCAAGGTGCCGCAGTACACAGACAAATCCATAATAACTATATACTACATCTGTCATGAGAACGGATCCAAAATGATCTTGGCAGATGTCATAAGCCTGATATTGATATCAGTCTTAGCATACACTCAGTGCACATTAAAATCCCAAGGCAACAAAAAAAAAGTTGTCCTTGACAAAATTGTGTACAAAAATCCACTTTCATAGGGAAACAAGAAAAACAAAAAACAGAAATATATTACAAACAGAGAAAGAAAAAGAACAGGGGAGAGGGTGGCACTGCACTATATCAATGTGCTGTCCCTGGGAGACAGCAACCTAAATTTTACATTGCATATATGCACTGTGACAAAAAGAATCAAATAAACACAAAATCCTACAAGCTATGAATCAGTGTAAAGCTTAGCAGTTGTCCCAACTCCTACAATGGAAACTTGTTGGGACTGAAGCGAAAAATGCTTTGCTACTCTTGAAGCCAGCTGTATGATACTTGATAGCAGTAAGTCTTCTGGACTGGTTGGTTCTTTTGATAGAGCTGTGAACTCAAGATCTGATATCACAAGTTCAATTCCAGCCTGCAACATTAAAAAGCGGCCTGTTCGCTGCCCATCTTAAAGTTTCCATCACCGCTAACCAACCTAATGTTTCCATCATTGTGGTGATGTCACCTTATTGTTTCCATCATTGTGGTGATGTCACCTTAGTGTTTCCATCACTGTGGTGATGTCACCTTATTGTTTCCATCATTGTGGTGATGTCACCTCATTGTTTCCATCATGTGGTGATGTCACCTTATTGTTTCCATCATTGTGGTGATGTCACCTCATTGTTTCCATCATTGTGGTGATGTCACCTTATGTTTCCATCATTGTGGTGATGTCACCTTAGGTTTCCATCACTGGGTGAAGTCACCTATTGTTTCCATCATTGTGGTGATGTCACCTTATGTTTCCATCACTGTGGTGATGTCACCTTAGTGTTTCCATCACTGTGGTGATGTCACCTTATGTTTCCATCACTGTGGTGATGTCACCTTAGTGTTTCCATCACTGTGGTGATGTCACCTTAGTGTTTCCATCACTGTGGTGATGTCACCTTAGTGTTTCCATCACTGTGGTGATGTCACCTTAGTGTTTCCATCACTGTGGTGATGTCACCTTAGTGTTTCCATCACTGTGGTGATGTCACCTTAGTGTTTCCATCACTGTGGTGATGTCACCTTAGTGTTTCCATCACTGTGGTGATGTCACCTTAGTGTTTCCATCACTGTGGTGATGTCACCTTATTGTTTCCATCACTGTGGTGATGTCACCTTAGTGTTTCCATCACTGTGGTGATGTCACCTTAGTGTTTCCATCACTGTGGTGATGTCACCTTAGTGTTTCCATCACTGTGGTGATGTCACCTTATTGTTTCCATCATGTGGTGATGTCACCTTAGTGTTTCCATCATGTGGTGATGTCACCTTAGTGTTTCCATCACTGTGGTGATGTCACCTTATGTTTCCATCACTGTGGTGATGTCACCTTAGTGTTTCCATCACTGTGGTGATGTCACCTTAGTGTTTCCATCACTGTGGTGATGTCACCTTATTGTTTCCATCATGTGGTGATGTCACCTTATTGTTTCCATCACTGTGGTGAGTCACCTTATTGTTTCCATCATGTGGTGAGTCACCTTATTGTTTCCATCACTGTGGTGAGTCACCTTATGTTTCCATCATGTGGTGATGTCACCTTATTGTTTCCATCACTGTGGTGACGTCACCTTATTGTTTCCATCATGTGGTGATGGTCACCTTATTGTTTCCATCATTGTGGTGATGTCACCTTATTGTTTCCATCATTGTGGTGATGTCACCTTATTGTTTCCATCATTGTGGTGATGTCACCTTATTGTTTCCATCATGTGGTGATGTCACCTTATTGTTTCCATCATTGTGGTGATGTCACCTTATTGTTTCCATCATTGTGGTGATGTCACCTTATTTTCATAGGTATTTTTTTGCCCCCCCCCCCCCCCCCCCAATTTCAAGACCTTGCATGTCAGCTTAGTTTTTCACAAGTCTTTTTGCCTCTCCCCATTTCAAATTCAGCACAGGCTCAGGGAATTGCCTGATAACTGCTGGCAGATTTGGGTAGAACACATGCTAGAACTGTCCGAGTATGATGGATCCCTCTTGAACAAACTCCAAATTCACAGTTTTAACTTCCCCAACTAAGCGCAGGGCCAGGTAACATCCGATAACAGAGATGTGTGGACGGGATCAAGCCTATACAGTACAAATAAAGACAGGCACGTGATCATCGCAGAAAGAGAAGGTCTCAGAAGGCAGATTTTGGGTGATGGTGTGGGCGCCAATCTTTTGAATCAGATAGTAAAGGCTACAAAACTAAGCTCCCTATGGAGCATGCACTTGGCACTCAGATCCCATGGCAACAAAAGAGCTGTCCTGAAAAAATACTGCAGGAAGATCCACTCCACAGGTAAACAAAAATACTGTAGGAAGATCTACTGCCACAGGTAAACAAAAATACTGTAGGAAGATCCACTGCCACAGGTAAACAAAAATACTGTAGGAAGATCCACTGCCACAGGTAAACAAAAATACTGTAGGAAGATCCACTGCCACAGGTAAACAAAAATACTGTAGGAAGATCCACTGCCACAGGTAAACAAAAATACATGTACAAGAGTCCTTTTGTTTTTTTGCACTTGGGGAAGTTACCTTTGTGCTCAACCCCCCCTCCACCATTTCTACGCCACCTTAATGACCACAGAAGCTGGCACACTTTTTACAATGTGATGATGACGACTATGATGAAGATGATAATCTTAATGCTATGGAGTTCCATCCAGGACTGAGACTGTGTGCTAGGGTTGTACTCTACGCTTACTTTCACAATATATCCTAGCATCAACCAGGCCTGAGAGATACAGACACCTGCAGTGTTGGTAAAAAAAATGTAAGCAACACTCTCAATGACGCATCTGTGAAGTGGATGAGACTCGACTGTGTGGTCCCAATACTCCCAAAGTCCCCACAGCATGCTCAACTATGAGTAGGAGCTGGTTGGGGCAAAAAAATCCCACAGTGATTTTTGAAGAGATTGATGGGGATTTGAACCCACGACTGCCCAGTAGGTAGTCTGTTGTGCTTTACTACTACACCATGGTGATTAAATGAGTCCAATTTAATCCAATTCCAATTTCACTCCCCAGGACTTAATGAGATGAAGCACAGATTTCCTTTCCCTTTCAGCACAATACTGTTCTCACAATTTAGCTCATCACCACAACAAATGCTGTCTCAATTTCTGTAAAATCTGTGCAAAGCTTTTATTTAATCCCTTTGCTGACAATTCTTTTAATCCCCCCCCCCTCCCCCCCGAAGAAAACGAACTAAAATGATGAACACACCCACAAAAGTAATCAGACTTCTCTGAAAGAATCTGTTAAATAATGATGAAAGGAACAAACACACATACACAAATAACTACAGAAATAAATAAATAAACAAATAAATAAAACAAACTAACAGAAACAGGACGTTTTCTTTTTTAGCCTCTCCAGCTCTCGACTCCTTGAAGGCATGCTCCTCCACTACCCCCCCCCCCCCCCCAAAAAAAAAACAAACAAACAAACAAAACACAAAGGAAAAAACTATTTTAAAAAGTGTGAAATCTGGTGCATTCTGATACCTTAATTCAATATGTTTAGACAAGAGAAAAAAATTTCTTTTCTAAATATGAACCACAACATGCATGAAAGACAACACAGTAATAGCGCATGCATGTAGTAGTAGAACTTTATAACTCTGTCTGCCTTTGACATAGAAAACAATGAGGATGAGTGATACCATGTATTGTCTGTTTAACATACAAAATAATAAGATTAGTGACACCAGGCACTAAAGTCATTTGCTATTTCTTTTCTATTCATTCTGATCTCCACTCATTTTCAACTTCATCCCTCTCCCCTGTTCGTCTTACATTTCTTCCTCCTCTTCTGTTTCTTCTTTCTTTCCTTCTCTTTTCTATAGGACAAATGTCTGTTTCAAAAATGATCAAAGTGGGCTGTTGCGTAAATTTGCAAAGTCCAGAAAAGCGTGGATCTGCTGCAAAATCTCATCCCCACAAAACTGGCTTTGTGAGGTTAATCCAGGTTTTGTTGGTATATTATATATCTATACTTTCAGCAGGCATGACTTAACACCTGAAAATAGCCCAAAATCTGCTGACAGAACATTTCATCAATGGAAAGGAAAACAGCTAAGTGCTTTTATTGTTATTGTTGCTTAAAGTCCAACCAACTATGCAGAGCCATATCAGGGCTATAACCATCTCAAAAAGTATACCATACCTCACTGGGGGGGTGGGGTGGGTGGGGGACGGAAAAGAAAATTAAGTTAACATGTCACTGCAGTGTCCACATAATCCAAGATGTTCCTGGTCACTCTATCCAATTTACCACCAGGGGATTCCAAAAAAATACTGAACACAAATTGAAACATAACCAAGGACACTAAAACACACATATAAAAACAGGCCTAAATTACCTAAAATTGCTACTGCACCTCACATTTCCTTAACGCCAAAAATGCACATAATGCATGTACCCAATTATCACTCCTAAAAGAAAGTATGTAACTTGTAAGGCTTTATTGAACACATGTATACAAGTGAATGGACCAGCAAGGCAGAAAAGAAGAAATGACAGAATACAAAGGAGCAAGGCAGAAACAAAGAGAGCACTTGACAGAAAAGAAGAAATTTCTAGGACATATTTTCCAGAAGATGGGGATGCTATTTATGTCAAAAGAGTTCCAGGCACCCCAATGGAGAAAAATACCTTTTTCAAAAAGCGGGATTTCCGTTTCTGACTCTTTTGAAAAAACGGATGAATTCCGTCGTCAAACAGAAAAAGTTGCACCCATGAATATTTCATGTGAATTAAACTTGGTAAACTTGATGTGGATCTAATGCAAGTTACCTTCAACAGATTTAACAGAACCATTTCAATATTCATATTGATCAGCTAACACATTACTTGCAAATGAACCGATTCATGAGAAATAAAAGACATTTCCCAATTCCACAGTACTAATGATGAAATGTATTTAATAACTATGGACTATATTATCATTTACTATATTGTACTTACTGTGGAGTGGCTGGTTCAGGTGTCTTAAATTTGTCAAACTTTGGAAGATGTTTTCCTGAAAACAAAACAATTAATATCAGTTGCATTTCATGAAAAACAAACATTTTCAAATAAATGTGCATTGCTAATAACACTATTCATATCTGTTGCATTTCATAAGAAAAAACATTTTCAAAGAAATGTGCATGGCTGATATAACATATACAAATCAGTTGCAATTCAAGAGAAAAAAACATTTTCAAATAAATGTGCACGGCTGATAACACTATACATATCTGTTGCATTTCATGAGAAACAAAGTTACAAACATTTTCAAAGAAATGTGCACTGCCGAAAACACTTTATAGATAAAAACAGAATCAAAATTCAAAATTAAAACAAGAGGACCAAGCCATACTGTCAATTTCCTTTTTGCGGATTTTGACAAATTTTGTACACTGTAATTTCAACTGTGAAAATTATCTGACCAACATCATTTTCTGTGATAAACTTCCCCATAGAATCAGACATGTGGCTCACAGCTCATTCAAATTCATTCATATCATAAGTAGCAAAGAAATCTTTTCTTAATATTAATATTTGTAACACACACACACACACACACACACACGCACGCATGCAAGCACATTTATCCAAGGAAGGCTAAATATTGAATCATGTTTATTTAGGATTATATTCCTGAGAACATACACTGGATTGGACATACAATAGTGCATCTAGGTGTTGGACTCATAATACAGTCTTTGTAAAACGGAGAATCCATGAGTGTGTTACCCTTGACCAGGACAAATGCACAACTCATGTGATGTTATCAGCTGTCACAAGACTTCTGATATTCATAACAAGCAATCGAAGCTCTGTTCAAAACTCCTGCAAGATTATGAGACTTATGATAGTGCAGGCTTACTCACGACTAGGTGGACACACACATCATCATCATCATCATCATCACCACCACCATCATAAACCATTTATTGTCAGGTTAACATTAAAAGTTGTACTGACATACTGAAAATAGTATTACAGGGTACTCAATGTCGAAATAATCAAATGGAAAAAAAAAAAAAACCCACACATCTAAAATGAAACTAAGAAACATCATTTAAGTTGTTGAAATTCAAGGATCAATCAGAAACTGCAAAATGATTTTAAAGTTTTAAAAACAACTGTAATCTAAAACTAGAACTGAAACTTACTACAACAAACTGAAAAATGCTAAAACAAACTCACACACACCCATAAGAATATGTGCAAAACCAAACAAATAAACAAACCCTAAGAATATAGGCAAAAACAAACAAACAAACAAAGAAAACAAACAACAAATCCAGGTTGTACAACTCTGCAATAATCTAGCTAGAATCCATACATACATTAACATAATTATATATATATGCATTCATAGCTGCAATCAATTAACACATCCATGACGGGCCGCGATTATAGTCATGAACGCCAAGCTTCACCCACTGCGCCGGGCCGCGCTAAAAGTCCTTTTGGTGATAATGGTACAGAACTGGATGGCGGCTAAAAACTATTTAAGTAATAGCTTTATAAATAGCACAGCTAAACTCGGCATCCAGTTTTCATTAAGTACACAAATCTTGGTGACAATTGGACTTCATTCAGGCCTGCTAGAGTTTTTTTTTACAACTACTGGTTCTTTATTGGAGGCAGGTTCAGGCTGTCTGGAAGTTCAGGCAGAGGCAGGGCCAGTCATGATAGTGTTAAAGGGATAACCCCACACTCCCAACAAACAAAACAAAAACAAATATCAGCCTCATACTGTGGTAAAAACTATTAAATAAAGTGAGCTCTGAGCCCTGAACCTCATAGCACAGTTAATAGTGTATATGTATGAATTCAAGCAGCAATAAAACTTGCTTTCAATCTCACAAGTAGGTACATTACCAAGCACACACACACACACACACACACACACACACACACACACACACACGCTTCTGCAAGTTACACACACACACATACAGACAAACACACATACGCACATATGCACTTCTACAATAGTTTTAAAGAACCTTGCTCTACATGTATGTCAACCTGAATTCAGAAAGAAATGTAACAGTGGTAGTAGTAGCAGCAGCAGTAGTAGTATTAGTAGTAGTTAGTAGTAGTAGTAGGGGTAATAGTACAGTAGCAATAAAAATAACATAATAAACACAGATATAAACCCTCACACCTTTGCCCTTCTAAGCCAACGCCGACTACGCTGGCTTGGCCATGTGCGTTGAATGGAGGATGGACGCATACCAAAAGACGTTCTCTACGGTAAACTAGCAAACTGGAAGCGAACTCCAGGACGCCCACAGCTACGCTTTGTAGACGCATGCAAAAGGGACCTTAGAAGCTCAGGGATTGACCCAGGCTCTTGCAGAGCCATATCAGGGCTATAATTGATAATTGGGAACATGTAATAAGTGCGTTTCTCTTAGGATTGATAATTGGGTATATACATATTATTATAAGTGCAATTTTGAGAAGACAGGCAGCATGGCGGACAGCCGTTTAGCAAGGCATTGTGAATGCGGAGAGGAGGAGAGCAGAAAGCGCAGATGAGAAAAGGGCTCTTCGCAAGCAACGTTCCAGAAACCAGACAACAGCGACTCAATTTGTATGTGGCAGATGTGACAGAGATTGTCACTCAAGAATTGGCCTGCACAGCCACAGCAGAAAGTGCACGTCATGACCACAACGCCCCCTGGTGCAGACTATCATCTCCTGAGATGTAAAGAGGCCAACGAAACCCTCACAATAATAGTAGTAGTAGTAATGGTAGTAATGCAAGCACAGACAGGTTCCATCCAATATCCTTCCTAGGGATTGGTATTGTTATTTTTGTTTAATTTAAAGCCCAGGCAACTGCAGAGCCATATCAGGGCTATAAGTACTTCAAAACATACACAATACTTCAACAGCAAAGAAAGAAAATTTTTTTTAGCACACACATTGATGTGTTCGAGCACACAACCCAAGAAAATGCTGCTGGCATTGACCACTCCGTCCAATTCATCAGACAGATGATTTAAAAAACACCTGAATACAAACTTGAACATAACTAAGGGCACTAAAAATATATATATGGGCCTAAATTACCTAAAATTGCTTCTGCATATATCTCATTTCCCTAGAGCCAAAATTGCACTTATAATAATATGTATATATATACCCAATTATCAATCCTAAGAGAAACGCACTTATTACATGTTCCCAATTATCAATCCCAAGAGGAAACTTGTATCAAAGACTGTATCAGACACATACAGTTGAGTGGACCAGCAAGGCAGGAAATGATAGGAAGAAATGACAGAAAGCAAAGGAACAAGGCAGAAACAAAGACAGACAGAAAAGAGGACATTTCTAGCACAGAATTTCCAGAAGGTGGGGATACTATTCGTACTGAAAGAGCCCCTGGCGTCCCCATGGGGTTTTTCCTGGAATGAAAACATCAGGAAGCAGGAGTGACAGATTTTGAGAAAATAGTTTTTTTTATGAAGCATCAGAAAATAGATATATACAAGTAATAATACTATCAAATAAAAAGAACTGACCACACAAGAAATTTATGAGAGTTTCAAAAACCTGACTAGCCCTGAGTTAATTATATACACACACTCTCTCTCTCCTGCCTTCACACACACACACACACAATATGATGTCATACCCCACCTCTTCTCCACAGGAGTCCCCCAGACTCCCATTATAGAACCCCTCCCTCCATGGTGTACTTTTCTATGCCTTAAATAACTTGGAAGTGGAATTGACTAAGCATACAGCATATTAACTCTGATTGTCTATCAATGGGTATTTCAGATCTTTATATTATAAAGATATTCAAATCAACAAGATTACTACTGAAAATGTGCGTTTAAATAATCAGGCTCATTTAAAGCTCATGATACCACCTGTACTAAAGACATTAAAATAATAGTAGAAATAGCAAAAGAGAAAATGATCCAACTGAATAACATGTAGGAACACAGAAGCGTATCAACAACCCTTAAGTCAAAATCAAAAATCTAAAATGTCTGATCGGCCAGCAATGCTGTATGGCTGTGAAGCCTGGACAAACAGAAAAGCAGATGAAAATAAGATTGAAGCAGCACAGATGTGCTTTTACAGGCGGCATCTCAGAGTCAAATGAACCGATGAAAGAACAGATAAAAGTATTTTGAATGAAGCCATAGTCTAACGTCAACTGTGAGCGGAAATCAAAAGAATTGAAATACATCAAGAAAAACTGAGGCCAAAAGAAATCCGGGCAGACCATCCACCTCCTACATAAACAATATCATCAACACCATTCACCTCCTACATAAACAATATCATCAACACCAGTGGTTTGAAGGTCTACGAAGTAACATAAGTCTAGATCAGAATAAATGGAGGAAAATTGTGACAGAGCTTGCTGCTGGGATGACCCTCACATTATTACTCTTGAAGCACACCTTTCATGCCAACATCACCATTCATATTCACATAGATAAAAAGAAATACAGATGCTAAGTGTGGGAGTAACCAATGTGTTTGTTTATATTTTAAACCAACTCAGAAACCTGAGACAAGACGTACGTCAAGGCATCTTATTTTCCTGCAGTTTTTCCACTTCCAGCGACACAACACAAATGTCATCATCTCTGTTCATTCTGAACTTTTGTCAAAGGTTTATCATTTCAACACGTCAATACCTACCGGTCCACAGGTGAAAAAACACAAAACGAAAAAAGAAGACTTGTTTCTATTTCTGTTTTCTCAAAAGTCAAACATAGACTTTAGTGACTGCTTACTGCAGTGTCCCAAAATGAAATCTTAACACTCTGATGCCACCTGTTACTAATGTTGGACACAAAAATTGACACTGCACTTTTTTTTTGTTCCTTACTCACTCTATTTATGCCACCTGCAGTTCACTAGATGTTAATCTAATCATTCTTGTCCTGTGCCACATTCTATGCCAGAGATGAACCCTTACCTTTCCTTCCAGAAAATATTCAATTTCAAAAATACAGGACTTGTCAGCTTTGTATTCTATCTGACAGGTTACACTTTGTGACTCCATTGATTGTGTGTACAAAATGTCACCAGAGAATGAAAAGCATAGATTTTTCATAGACAGTTTTTTTTTTTTTAGAACAACTCAATGACTCACTTTGTCTGATACACTGATCCATTTGTCTGATACATTTTCCCCTAACAGATTACCACAAACATCTCCAATAAATTATTATATATATATATAGATCTCTATTCACCCCATTTTTACCTTTCTAAGCAATATTCTTGCTGCAGGTGTCATGAAATGGTTCGGCACTGGCATCAATCTTGCAAGTAATTCACCTTTCATTGTATACAATCATCACTTTCATCTTAATCAATTCTCATTCCCTGATGTTCAACTTTAGTAAATAAAAGCCAAACAGTTCTGAAAAACACATCGTTCTTACTGTGACAAAAATATTTGTCATGAATTCGCCACAGACTTCAAGTTTCAAAGAAAACCAAATATTCTGCTCTCTCTCTCTCTCTCTCGCTCTCTCTAGCAACATGTCAGTCGGTGTATCTTTCAGAGGAATCAGCGAATATTTCTAAGTCTCAGTTCTCCCAAAGTAAAAAGAAAAAGGTGAAAAAACTATTTTTTCTTTTTCTTCCTTCGCCAAGGAGAATGAAAAGTAAGAGAACTGAAAAGAAGCCCAAAGATTCTGATTTATCACCGTATCAACATGCGAAGCATTGTATCTTTCAGAGTGATCAGTGCAAGTTTGGTTTTTTGTTTCTCCAACATGGACCCACCAAAAGACCCCTTGTAACTTGTGTTAAAGGATCCTACAAGTTCTGCTGACTTGAATTGTGATAACAGCTTCAAGATCTAATTATGATCATGTGCTATGGTCACATGCAGATATATATATATATATATGCAAACACTGTGGTAAACACATACATGTCTACTCCTACACTTGTGCACTCTGGGCTGTCCCCTCAGGGCTGTCCCCTCATTTCATTTTGTTTTGCGGTTTTCTTTGGTTGTTACAATGTTAGATTATCCTGTTTGAGCTGCAACACAATTTAATATCACTGTTATCATTATAATTTTATCACTATCAATAGTACAGGGCTTAAAACAGGAGGAGGAAAAACCCACTGAAACTAGGGGGTCGGGGGCAAATTAGGGGCCATAATTTGGTGCATTGCTATGAACGCTTGCAAGCCGATCACGGATGCCTTGCTCCTTTCGGTGTTTTTTTTGTTTTTGGTTTTTGGTTTGTTTGTTTTTTGGACAAACCAAATCGCAGAATTCCGCCCAGACGCGGAATGTTTTAAGCCCTGATAGTATCATCTTCATTCCTATCCTGGGTCATGAATTTTATCTCTTATTATTATCTTCATTCACTATCCTGGTCATAAATTTTTTTTAAAACTATCATTGTTATCAATATAATCACTATGCTGAGCCAAATGGTATGGCTCATATTCCTTGATAGACTTTGACTTGTCACTGTCCATTTCAATGTCTCTCTTCCACGTGTGTCTCCTCCAGACTACATAATTTTATTCTTGTCCGATGTCATCATGCCTGCTTCCTTCCATCTCACCTCTCCTATACCTAAAATATTGATGTTCAATCTTTCCATGTCTATCCTGACATTTTCTAGTTTTCCCTACTGAAGCATTGTTCTAACATTCCATGTAGCAATTCTGATGTTTCTTAATTTCACAGCAATAGTTCAGTTACCATCTGGTGACACCTGCATACCATCACAGCTTTGCAGAATGGGTGGGGCCAAGAAGGGTAATGGATATATTTGCAACAACCAAAGATTGACATGTATGGAGGGCCATGATCGCTAACACCATGCGGCAAGGCACATGATGATGATGATGATGGGTGACGATGATGATGATGATGAGACTTGCCCTGCTAGTGCCTGAGTCCTCTTCATGTACATATATTATAAACTAACATGAAGAACATCATATTATTATATATATATATATATAAACAAATGTTACAAATTCTGTACACAGAACATTAAATACAAATTTATGTTACCAATCCTATAAGTCATGTTGGCATTCTTTGGCATACGGAAACACAAAAACACACCTAGAATGTGTACGGAAACACAAAAATACCTAGAATGTGTACGGAAACACAACAACACACCTAGAATGTGTACGGAAACACAACAACACACCTAGAATGTGTACGGAAACACAAAAACACACCTAGAATGTGTACGGAAACACAAAAACAACTAGAATGTGTACGGAAACACAAAAATACCTAGAATGTGTACGGAAACACAAAACACACCTAGAATGTGTACGGAAACACAAAAACACACCTAGAATGTGTACGGAAACACAAAAACAACCTAGAATGTGTACGGAAACACAAAAACACACCTAGAATGTGTACGGAAACACAAAAATACCTAGAATGTGTACGGAAACACAACAACACACCTAGAATGTGTACGGAAACACAAAACACACCTAGAATGTGTACGGAAACACAAAAAACCTAGAATGTGTACGGAAACACAAAAATACCTAGAATGTGTACGGAAACACAACAAACACCTAGAATGTGTACGGAAACACAAAAACACACCTAGAATGTGTACGGAAACACAAAAATACCTAGAATGTGTACGGAAACACAACAACATACCTAGAATATGTACGGAAACACAAAAATACCTAGAATGTGTACGGAAACACAAAACACACCTAGAATGTGTACGGAAACACAACAACACAACCTAGAATGTGTACGGAAACACAAAAATACCTAGAATGTGTACGGAAACACAACAACATACCTAGAATGTGTACGGAAACACAAAATACCTAGAATATGTACGAACACACAACACACCTAGAATGTGTACGGAAACACAACAACATACCTAGAATGTGTACAGAAACACAAAAATACTAGAATATGTACGAAACACAACAACATACCTAGAATGTTACGGAAACACAAAACACACCTAGAATTTGTACGGAAACACAAAAATACCTAGAATGTGTACGGAAACAAACAACACACCTAGAATGTACGGAAACACAACAACACACTAGAATGTGTACGGAAACACAAAAACACCTAGAATATGTACGGAAACACAAAATACCTAGAATGTGTACGGAAACACAAAATACCTAGAATGTGTACGAAACACACAACACACCTAGAATTGTACGGAAACACAAAATTACCTAGAATGTGTACGGAAACACAACAACACACCTAGAATGTGTACGGAAACACAAAAATACCTAGAATGTGTACAGAAACACAAAAACACACCTAGAATGTGTACAGAAACACAAAAATACCTAGAATGTGTACGGAAACACAACACACCTAGAATGTGTACGGAAACACAAAAATACCTAGAATGCAGACTGTGCAATAACAATAATATCGGTATGTGGGTGTAACAATATGTATACATATCTCAGAAAACACTGCGCAATATCTGAGAAAATATTGACACACACACACACACACATACACACACACACATATTTAGTCACATAGCACACTGATGTTAATATGTTTAAATACACTGTCATCATGATTAAAATCAAATGAAACACTCATGGAATTGGAGATTCAATATGTCTCGTGCGTTGGTTATGTAATGATTCTTCAATTTGCAATCGCTGGGAAAAAATGTTTTATTTCTATTTTTAACTTACTCACCCACCCCCTTCCCTATTATTTCATTTTATTTCGTCTTCATTAAATTTTCTTAACATGTTCCTTTTTTAAAATTCAGTTTAAATCATTCTGTTTACTCTGTAGAAGGATGATGCATGGTTTAACCCTTTGACTCCTGCACCCTATCCACCAACTGCAAAAACTTAACCTTTTGATATCCTCACCCTATCCACCAGCTTCATGCAGGAAGCTGGTGGACAGGGTGAGAGAATCAAAAAGTTAAGTTTTTGTTTTGCTAGCATGGTTGACAATGCAGGATGCTGGTGGATAGGGTGAGGGAATCAAAAAGTTAAGTTTTTGTTTTGCTAGTATGGTTGACAATGCAGGAAGCTGGTGGACAGGGTGAGGGAATCAAAGTTAAGTTTTTTGTTTTGCTAGTATGGTTGACAATGCAGGATGCTGGTGGACAGGGTGAGGGAATCAAAGAGTTAAGTTTCTGAGTAAGATTCCGCAGACAGCATTAGAGCGCTGACGAGATGGCGAGAACGCCATCGAAGCTACGGAACTGTGAGTAGCGATTTACACTGTTGGGAGACCTTGTTCTCAAAATGGTAGCATTAAGTTAAGTTTTGTTTTGCTAGTATGGTTGACAATGCAGGAAGCTGGTGGACAGGGTGAGGGAATCAAAGAGTTAAGTTTTTGTTTTGCTAGTATGGTTGACAATGCAGGAAGCTGGTGGACAGGGTGAGGGAATCAAAGAGTTAAGTTTTTGTTTTGCTAGCATGGTTGACAATGCAGGAAGCTGGTGGACAGGGTGAGGGAATCAAAGTTAAGTTTTTTGTTTTGCTAGCATGGTTGACAATGCAGGGTGCTGGTGGACAGGGTGAGGGAATCAAAGGGAGGGTTAAAGAATAACGCACAGATCTATATTTCTGCATGCACTAACTCTTCAGGAGTGCAGAAAACTTAAACGACAGCACTCCCCTCTCCTTCCCCCTTTTTCACCCCTCTTCACATGTGGCCAAACTACTCTGCAAGTGGCCCGCGCGCTGTGGCTGTTCTCAATCCTAGCAATGTGACCCTTCTGCTAAGATAGATTTAGCACTCCCCCCCCCCCTTCTCTGCGCTGTAAGGCAATGACAAATGAGGCACCCACCACACAGGTGCAGGTTTGCCGTATCTTTTGTGCGTGTGTTTTACTGTCACTAGTGTCAGTGATCACCTTCTCCGTTTCATATAATGGATACAGGATACCCTGTTCTCCATTCAGGTGTAAGATCTGTAATGAAGATTCGCACGACAAGACTTGTTCTAGCCTTGATTACACCCAGTTATGAATTTTTCAAGGCTTTGTTAATGCACTGGATGCAAATGAAGGTACGACATTTTTCCCCTAAACCCTTGACCCCTTAAAAAATACACTACCTAGTGGGGCACAGTCGAGAGGATGGCTGGCTGGTTGTGACCTGCTCACCACCACTCTCAGTCAGTCAATGGTATACCCTTGACACCCACACACACGTTTTCCCTTCTCTTCCCCGCCACTCCCACTGGAATTCTACAGCCCACTTTGATCCATTCTTTCGGCCTAAGGACCCACTACAGGCGTTAAGTTTCAGTGATGCGCTGAGCAGACTATGTCTCGATTTGCTTACTTCTCCCACTTCTTTAGCAGCCATCATGTCCTAAATTGTTGCCCAAACGAAAGGGAAAAAAAAAACCTCTTGAGAAATAGGGCACTACAACACAACACACACACACACACACACACACAACACAACAAGGTACACACTTATCAGTAGTATTATTAGGAAATTTAAAAAAAAAAAACAACGTTATCAGCAGTATAACTATTCATAAGGGGAAAAACCTCGCCAATTTATCAGTACTATTGTTTAGTACAAGTTGTAGTAATGCAATATGTAACATGAAAGCAAAGACCTGCAATACTGAAGAAAATATTATTACTCATGATACTGTATTAGATGTTGTCACTAATATCTGGTTCATCTATCGGCTCTGCAAAGCAGAGGTTTTGACCATTGTACCATAATAATGTCAATAAAAAATAATAATAACATTGAGAACACTTAAGGTTTTTTATATTTTTAAATCTGGCACGTGTTCTTTGGTGTATGAAACCAGAATTAATGAGAACTGATGAACAAACAGTCTATCAAAATATGAGGATGATACTACATCAATGAAAATGTACGAATAAAGAAAGTTCAGCATAATGGAATTCATGAATAAAGTTCTGCCCAAAGTGGAACTTGTAACAGTCATTCAATTTTTTCTTTGCAGCACATACAACATTTACCAATAATGATATTTCAACTGCAAACATAACAAACTAAAAACATAAAAATAGAATGAAAATGCATATTCCATAAACAAAACATCACAGGCACAACTTTTGGGTAAACTAGCAAAAGACAACAAAGAACAAATGCAGAAAACTCGGCAGAAATATGCAAGACTTCCCCCTTCTGCTAAGCAGGAGGAAAGGGCTGATAAGTGAATGCTGCAGAACAGTGTCTTTCACTGTATAAATTTTGTTTTCACCTTTTCACAATAACTTGATCTAAGTAAAAAATACGATTGTTTATTTGTCCTTTCTAAAATGCAAGATGCACAGCAATAAAATGACTATTCCACACACTAAGCATGATACAATTTTCATGTCAACATTCAAATGTTGCGTAACAGCTGGTCATAAAACTGGACAGAAATGCAAACTGATGGCGGGATGCTTAGCAGTTTTATGACTGACAGAGGATAATCAAATTACTCAAATGAAAACATCAAAGTTTTGTTTGTTTCTTTCTTTCTGTGTTTTTGTCTTTATTTTAAACATAATGCATCGATTTTTTGCATTCAGTTACATATGCACCATTTATCTATCTAGTTACAATAATTACAGTTATGAAATCACTGCTGTTGCATGTTAAGATTTTAATTTCATGGACCACCTGATAAGATTTTAATTTCATGGACCACCTGATAAGATTTTAATTTCATGGACCACCTGATAAGATTTAATTTCTTGGACCACCTGACTCTTCCAACTCAGGCCTGCCATATACCCTGATTCAAATCTGATCATGTCATTAGTATGAACAGACCCTGAAATGTGGATGTGGGAGGGAATTAATAGAATGAACAGGGTATAAAGGGTTCAGGAACAGTCCCATGCCTATAGATCCCTAAATCACAATAAGAAAAAGAAATGCCGCAAGTTGTTTCGAGATTTCATGGTAATTATTGTGCATACATGTATTATAGTTGTATGCATGGAATGTTTTTTTTTTTACTTTTACTCAAAGAGAGAGAGAAATCACACAACACACACATATGCACGCACATGTGTGTGTGTGTGTGTGTGTGTGTGTGTGTGTGTGTGTGTGTGTGTGTGTGTGTGTGTGTGTGTGTGTGTGTGTATTTTTGTGTATTTGTGTGTGTGCGTGCGTGTGTGAACAGGCGCATGCCTCTGCACAAGTGAGTGTGTGTGACTGACAAAGAGATACACCATCATCATCAGGTACCTTGCCGCATGGCGTTGGCAATTACAGACTTCCATCTGTCTCTATCACTTGTTGCCTCAAGCATCTCTTCCACCCTCTTTGTCCCCAGCCACTCTGCAAGTCCGTCTAGTATCTTCTCCCTGGGTCTACCCAGTAATCTCTTTCCCTCCAGCTTTCCTGTTGTGACCAGGTGCTCCAATTCCCTTTTCCTAAAAAATGGCCTATAAATGTTGCCTGTCTTTTCCTAATCTTCCTTGTGAATGATCTACTTGTGTCTGCCTCCATCAAGACTGTCTTGTTTGTTTTCTTTGCTGTCCATGGAACTCTCAACATTCTTCTTAGAAACCACATTTCCGCTGCCTCAATCTTGTTCTGGCTTTGCTTGTTGACTGTCCACGCCTTGCAACCCGTACAACAGTATTGGTTCAATATAACATTCAAGAGCTCTCTTCCTGATGTTCATTGATAGGCATTTGTTGGTAAGAATGCTTTTCATCTTCTTGAATGCTGTTTTGGCTTGGCCGATTCTGCTGGCTATTTCTGATTTGCATCTGCCGTCTGGTGGAATGATCGTTCCCAGGTATTTAAACTTATCAACTCATCAAAGAGATACAACA
The DNA here is from genome assembly GCA_030674185.1 of Monoplex corrugatus. Lineage (NCBI taxonomy): Eukaryota > Metazoa > Mollusca > Gastropoda > Littorinimorpha > Ranellidae > Monoplex > Monoplex corrugatus. Next base: position 168,160,803 of record CM060305.1, read on the forward strand.
GTAGACTTCATATGTAATAAGAGAGAGAGAGAGAGAGAGAGAGAGAGAGAGAGAGAGAGAGAGAGAGAGAGAGAAGAGAGAGAGAGAGGAGAGAGAGAGAGAGAGAGAGAGAGATCACATTTCAGTAAAGTGTAACCAGGCACATGTGTAAACAATACTAGGAAAAAAGCACTGTATATATTACAATCCATTATATCATTCATAAAGTAACAGTTCAAGCACAAAAACTGCTTTGCTTTGCATTGCAACTTCCTTCTATACTGCTGACAAACCATTAACCTGAACACCCCTCTCACACCTGAAGATGCACATACACACCTTCAACAAGTACAAGAAGAACACCACCCACACACACACACACACACACACTGTACATAACCCTGTATACTGCACAGCATACCCACATTAACAATGCAGGGGGTCAACATTACAAGCTCCTTTCTGATAATAACATTTCATTAATGTAATGTGTATTCTTTTAAACCTAATGGTTAAACGCACTTTATTCATGGAAAGTTCTGCACAAGTTAAAATATAAAATATGTATAAAGTAAGTTAGTTTTCTTTTACCCATTATACTCAATTTAAGGACTAAATTTTATGACAATATTTTACAGTTATGGGTTGGTTGTTTTTTTTCACACAAGAAATCCTCTAGTTACAAAACAAAACAAAACAAACACACACAATACCTGAAAGGAACTACATTTCCAACCCTGGTGGAAACTTGCCAAAAAAAAAAAAAAAAAAAAAAAAAAAAAAAAAAAAAAAGGCAGTGGTATACTCATCTGTTGCCATGGAATCACATGAATTCCAATCCATTCTTTTACTAAAATAACAACCAATTCAGACCTCCCCCATCTCTCTCTGTAAGCTGAATAGGTAGCTGGGTCAGCAGGTGTTTCAGGTAAAAACAAAAAATTTAAATGCAAGGAAAAGATTATGTATAGCTTGCAACAGAAAAATGTGCACTTCATGTAATCAAAGAACTTGTTCTTGATCAACATTATAATCTCACGCATTATTTTACACATAAATTCAGTAAATCTTCACTTTTTTAATATTTCACTGTTTCACAAGAAAGCCTCCAGCATAGAACAAATCATCGGTTCCATATTCTAATTTAAGGGTTTTGGCTGCTTTTGACTATTTTTTTTCTCCTCTTTCTCGTTGTGCAAGGCATTTTTTAAACTGACACTTGAACTTGAAGGCTAAATTACAGGTATTCATGCATGCACCCTACTAAAATGCTACTTTTTGATAAAACTGACTGCAAATATTTTCTAAATTCGGAGCTGAAATTTTTTTTACTATGATTGACATAGCAACATACTTACACTGTCATATTCAAAATGCCTGTGTCAAAGTACTGAATAGTTTCTATTTTGTGATCGTTTACATTTTTGATCTTGTTCGTTGCTGCAGCAGTCTGTATTTAACATCACTAGAATCGTTATTGTTATCGTTATTGTTGTTTAAAGACCAGCTGACTGTGTAGAGCCATATCAGGGCTATAGCCAGTTCAAAACATACACAACACTTCAACAGGGGGAAAAAAAAAAACGAAAAGAAAATTAAGTAAACCTATCAATGCACTCGTACACATAATTTAAGGGGATGCACCTGGCCTGGACCATTCCATACAATTTATCACACAGGGGATTTAAAAAATAAACTTAAATACAAATTTAAACATAACTAAGGACACTAAAACATATATATATATACATATAATAACGGGCCTAAATTACCTAAAATTTCCCTACAGCCAAAATTGCACATAACACGTGTACCCAATTATCAATCCTAAGAGAAAGTACATAAAACTTTATTGAACACATACAGGTGAATGGACCAGCAAGGCAGAAAATGATAGGAAGAAACAACAGAAAGCAAAGGAGGAAGAAAGAAACAAAGAGAGTGACAGAAAAGAGGAAATTTCTAGCACAGTATTTCCAGACGGTGGGGATACTATTCATACTGAAAAAGCCCCCGGCATCCCCACGGTGAGAACATCACTAGAAACTACTTTCAATACACAAACAGATCAAAGAACAAAATAATGTCATGATAATCCATGCACAATCTGTTTGGTTCAACTGTTAGGAGTAATTAATGTGTTGCAAAAAGCTTTTAACTTCTGATTTTTTTTTTCTGATAAAAACACTGGTTTAATTGGACTAATTTTCATCTTTAATTCTTGACTGTCACAGTATGCATAGTTTGAATTTGTGGAAAATGAGCTATCTAAACAGATACTAGCCAAAGGGTTTTTCTCAAGAAAACATGGGTAAAGGGTGTTGAAATTGACAATTTTGGATGCTGAGCGAGAAAAAGTTCTCAAAACTGATGGGGTAGATTTGACTGAACGCAAATTTTGCTGATAAAATGGTGCAACTTCCATTATGGAACAAGTAGATGAGTGATACAAGCTGTTTTCAATCAAAACCCAAAAAATGACAAAACCTCACCTCTACGCTGATTTTGACCGTTAGCACTAGAGAGTGATAGGAAACATATTTAAGACTCATTATGTGCTGGAGGGTCCCATACATACAAAATATATATCCTTTTAATTCAAATTCTTTTGTGATGAATCAGTGTGATTATTAACATTATCAATGTTTAAAGCCCAGCTGACAGCTCAAAGCCATCTTGAACAAAACATGCACATCTAGACACATTGATAACAAAACAAAAAACAACAACAACAACAAACCTGGAAGAGAAAACTAAGCAGACATATCATAGCATTCACACAGATAATCTAAGGATATGCACCTGGCAATGGCCATTCCGCCAAATTTGTCATCAAGGTGATTAAAACAACAACAACAACAACAACAGAAAACTAACAACAAATGCATTTATACACATAAACAAGTACACAAAAACACACAAACTGGCCTACAGCGCCTAAAATTGCTATTAGGCATTTAACATTTCTTTAGAACTGGAACTGTAATATGCTACCAATCCTAACAGACAGAAATTCAGAATGGCCTCCAATCCTAACGGACAGAAATTCAAAGTGGCCTCTAATCCTACCGGACAGAAAGTCAGAATGGCCTCCAATCCTAACAGACAGAAATTCAAAGTGGCCTCTAAGTCTAATCCTACCGGATAGAAAGTCAGAATGGCCTCCGATCCATCAGGACAGAAATTCAGAATGTAAGCATTTATCATTAATGGAAAGAATACAGGTGAACAGACTAGCAAGACAGAAAATGAGTTCTATGGGAAAAGATGACAGAAAAAAAGGAGCAAGCCAGAAACCAACAGACTGATAGCAAAGAGGAAATTTCTAGCATGCTGGGGATACTACATAAATTTATTATTTGCACTGAAAAAGTCCCTGGCATCCCCACATGAACTGTTTCTTTAGGCTGGGACTTAATTGGAGACATCAGACCTGGAATCCATGGATTAATTAAAACTGTGGCCCACCCAGAGTTGAATCCACAACCCCTGTGTTGGAGAAACCAGTGACTGTGGAGTGTTCTATTGTTGTCTTCTTGATTTCTCTTTGAAAGTTTCTCTCTTCAGTGGTGTGTGTGTGTGTGTGTGTGTGTGTGTGTGTGTGGTGTGCCTGTGTGAAGCCCACATGCCTTTAAAGGGAGATGACAACTTGGGTCAAGCAAGATCACTTGCCTGACAGCTCAATGGTGTGTGTGTGTGTGTGTGTGTGTGTGTGTGTGTGTGTGTGTGTGTGTGTGTGTGTGTGTGTGTGTGTGTGTGTGTGTGTTGTGGTGTATCTGTGTGTGTGTGTGCACGTGCACGTGCATGACTGTGTGCAAGGGTGTGTAAGTGTGGAGGTAAATGAAATGGAATGAGGATGAGAACTTTTGTCAAAGATCGCATGCCTCACAGCTGAGTGTACTCTAGCTCTGCATCCAAAACGTATCATCTGCTGGACTGAGTTTGCTTTGGTTCAATCAAAACATGGTTCAAAAGGAACTAACACTGTAACAGGCCCAAATTTTCTTTGCAATTTTACAGGTTTAGTCAAGTTTAAAACTTATGATGCAGCCTGTGCTGCTGATGATAGACTGACAACACTTTATCTAGAAGCACATCTATGTTGAACATTGTGTCAGTATATATATATATAATGTCTGTGTATGCTGTCATACTATTATCTAAAAAATGTTCTAAGGGTTATATAAAAATACTTATTTATCATACCGTCTCCTTTATCAACAATTAACTCAAAAGTATCTAAATATCAGTGACAGTTCAATGGACAAAGTGCTTGCCTGAGAGGTCACTGTTGCTGTCTAAAGCCCAACCGACTGTGCACAGCCATATCAGGACTATAACCCGTTTCAAAACACACTACTTCAACAAGGAAAAAGAAAAGAAAATTAAGTACATGTATCAATGCATTCATGCACATAATCTAAGGAAATGCCCCTGGCGTTGACCACTCCATCCAATTTATCACACAGGGGATTTAAAAAATATACCAGAATACAAATTTAAACACAACTAAGGACACATGTATATCAAAACGGGTCTATGTTACCTAGAATTGTTTCTGCACATCTCATTTCCCCAGAGCCAAAAATGCACTTAAATGTATGCACCCAATTTTCAATCCTAAGAGAAAGTATGTAAGACTTTAACAAATACATGTAGGTGAATGGACCAGCAAGGTGAATGGACCAGCAAGGTGAATGGACCAGCAAGGTGAGAAGTCAAAGATCCAGGTTCTGATTCACAGTTAGACAAGAATTGCTCTCTCCAGACCCCATTCCACTTTAACCTCGAGTGGTGATATGGGAGCTAGTCTGTTAAATGATGTGTTCTTTTACACATATTACGTGCGCAAACTAAATGTATGTTGCATGTGCACCTTGGTTTATTATCTTTCCTGAAATATTAGCACCCACACCATCACACAAAAGTTCTCACGAGAGGGGAGCAAAGTTCCCTGATTTGTATTGAAATCATGCTGCTACAAGACCTCTCACTTCCTACAGCAGTAATTTTAGTAAAGTGACCAAAAGCCTCATCATTATCATCATGTGCCCTGCTGCATGGCATTGGAAATCATGGTTCTCCATGGATACAAATCTATCCCTTGTCGCTGCAGTACATCTCCCACCCTCTCTGTTTTCACCCACCCTGCAAGTCGGTCTAATATTTTCTCCCTGAGTCCACCCAGTGTTCCCCTACCCTCCAGCTTTCCTGTTGTAACCAGGTGCTCTAATTTCCCTTTCCTCATAAAATGTCACATAAGTGATGCTGGTCTCTTCCTGATCTGCTTTATTAATGATCTACTTGTGTCTGCCTTCTTCAAGACTGTCTCGTTTGTTTTCTTTGCTGTCCATGGAACTCTTTAACATTCTTCTTAGAAACCACATTTCAGTTGCCTCGATTTTAATTATTTTAATCTGACTTTGTGTGTTGACTGTCCACACCTCACAACAGTCTCGGTTTTATATAACATTCAAGAACTCTCTTCCTGATGTTAATTGATAGGCATTTGTTGATAAGAATACATTTCATCTTTTTGAATGCTGTTTTGGACCAAAAGCCTGCATTCCAAAATTACAGAGGCAACATGGGACTGTGCCAGTAATCCCTCCTCCCCCATCCCTTCCTCCTGTAAATGCAGACTGATTGATGTGCAATTCCCAACTGCACCACATTCTGTATAAATAAAAGAATGATATTTCTGGCCTGCTGGGGAGGTACCCTTTTGGTCCCCGCCTGGGCCTTTCTCTGACCATGTAGCTGTGCCAAAATCACACTGAAAAGCCAAGAGAAGCACTGGAAATCAAGGCAGGCAAGACAAATGTTCACAACTGAGAGACGAACACTGTTTAGCTGACCTCTCCCCCTGAAGAAGATCCCTAAAAGGAACTGAGTTTCAGTTTCAATTTCCATTTCTCAAGATGACATCTCCGCACTCGGAACGAATTCCATATGCGCTAACGTCACAGGTGCCATGTGTATGGTGATCATGGCACAAGCCTTAAACCTGCACATAAACCCATGAGCTGGCCAGGTCCTGAGGTCCTACCTAGACTATGTTTAACCAAGTCTATATTTTATATGTTTAACCAAGTCTATATTTAATACTGGTATTAAAAGGACTTGAACCACTGCATAACCCCCATTTGTTGTCGTTGTTGTTGTTTTGTCATATTTATCAAGGGACCTTTGCTTAATCTTTTTAAAGCCATTAAACCAAGTTGCAATTTATCTGATCAGATGTGCTAAACTGCAACTGGTTCCAAAGTCAAACTTATTGACAAAGATGCTACCGTATCATTTTTAAGAGCTTATTTCTTAGCACAAGATTTGACAAAATCTTTGTTGGCATTACTGGTCAGAATAGATAAAATCAGAAGAAAAAAAAGATAAAATCAACCATACATAATCAACAAATAAAAAAAAATCATAGAAAAGGAATCATAATAACAAAATAAACTGATGTTCAAATTTTGCATTGTGATGAATCATGATGAATGGCAACCAGTGACCATTTGAGGAAGTACAATCCCCACTGGGAAAACAAGTGACACTTGACGGAATACAGGAATAACCATGCTATAGAATACAGGAAAACCCAATGCTATACGGAATACAGGAAAACCCAATGCTATAAACAGTTTGGCAGACTGTCTGTACTTGGGGAGTGACTGGCCAACCGCTTCTACTTCTGTCTGGTAACATAAAAACATAATCCACGAAATTCATTCTTATCATGCATTACTGCATTTATAACATAATTTACAAAGTACAAAAAAACAAAAAATACCTGTACACACGTAGTACAGTACTAATAATGTAATATGCATACAACAATAAAACAAGTAATTAAAGACAAAGTTTCAGTTCTGAAGTTAGCAACTCTGTGCTTGGAATAAACTCCATGCCACAGATGGAAAAGATCTAAAATGATCATGGCATCTGCCATAATCCTGCATGTTGAGCCTGCTGGCAAGGTCAAGACTGAGGTTTACCTAGCATTTAAGGGTTTTGATGTCTTCTTTTTTACTGATAAATTGTCACTGAAAGTAACCTAAGCCGCATTTTCTCTGTGTTCTTTTCCATCTGCAATATTTAAAGATTTTTTTTTCTTTTTTTACTAAAAAAAATATGCAATATATGTATATTCCTGTGGAAGTGGATGTAAACACATCCAGCCCCTGCTCCCCACATCTCCCTCAGCACTAACTGACCACACCAATGCCCTACACAACCACACCACATACAACCACTTCCAGACAATACAACACAGAATATGAGTGAGTGATGAGTGAGTGAGTGAGAGAGAGAGAGAGAAGAGAGAGAGAGAGAGAGAGAGAGAGAGAGAGAGAGAGAGAGAGAGAGAGAGAGAGAGAGAGAGAGGAGAGAGAGAGAGTGTAGACATATTTAGAGGCATTTTTTCAGATGAAATTTCACAGGGACAACCTACTTTTGCCAGGGTTGTGTGTGTGTGTGTGTGTGTGTGTGTGTGTGTGTGTGTGTGTGTGTGTGTGTGTGTGTGTATGTGTGTGTGTGTGTGTGTGTATGTGTGTGTGAGTGCGCACGCGCGCGCGTGCGTGCGTGCGTGTTGTTACATTTTTAGACACTAAGTGCATGCTGCCCAAGGACCTAATTTATGATCTCATCCAAAAATCAAGCCTTCCGACACTCAACATGTGGGGGAGGGGAAAGTAAAGCCTCTGGTGAACAGGAACCTGTCACATCCTTGTGATAGTATTAAAAACTGTGCCACCATTACATTAAGTACTACTACCAGTACTGAGTACTACTGCTACAACTATCACAACTGATTCATATTAACCCTTTGACTCCCACATCCTATCAACTGCAAAAACTTAACCCTTTGACTCCCTAACCCTATCTACCAGCTTCCTGCAGGAAGCTGGTTGACAGAATGAGGGAGTTGTAGGGTTAAGTTTTTGCTTTGCTAGCATGGTTAACGTCGCAGGATGCTGGTGGACAGGGCGCAGGAGTCAAAGGGTTAATAACAACTGGCCGTCTCTGAATGAATGTAAGCGGCAGCATTTAAGGAAACAGAAACCAAAAATTTCCGCAAGTTTTGTGTATACTTGTGTCTTTGTTCAGTTGCTGTCTTTTGTATACGCCTGACAAGTGTCAGTGGGACGAAAATTTGAGCTTGTCTTGTTTTTTTAATTAAATATTTGTTGTGATATTTGACAGTATCAAGAGAGTGGACTGGCCTTGAATGGAACATCATTCTGCGGAAAGCTGAGGACCGTGAGGAGTGGAGGAAATTGGTTCAAGATCTTCAGTGGTGCCCCAACGGTCAACCAGACTACGGGATTTGAATTGAACTGAATTGATTTGTTCTCATTCTATAATTTATGTGTGTTTCTGGTTTCTTCTGGCTGACGTTGATAAAGCCGTATCTCAAGATCTGATGTCTTGAGTTCAATCCCTGCAAGATCTGATGTCTTGAGTTCAATCCCCCAGTAAGATCTGATGTCTTGAGTTCAATCCCCCCCCCCCCCAGCTCAGCCCCCAAGATCTGATGTCTTGAGTTCAATCCCCCCCAGCAAGATCTGATGTCTTGAGTTCAATCCCCCCCAGCAAGATCTGATGTCTTGAGTTCAATCCCCCCAGCAAGATCTGATGTCTTGAGTTCAATCCCCAGCAAGATCTGATGTTTTAGTTCATCCCAGCAAGATCTGATGTCTTGAGTTCAATCCCGCAAGATCTGATGTTTTGAGTTCAATCCCAGCAAGATCTGATGTCTTGAGTTCAATCCCAGCAAGATCTGATGTCTTGAGTTCAATCCCCCCAGCAAGATCTGATGTCTTGAGTTCAATCCCCAGCAAGATCTGATGTCTTAGTTCGATCCCAGCAAGATCTGATTCTTGAGTTCAATCCCACAGCAAGATCTGATGTCTTGAGTTCAATCCAACAGCAAGATCTGATGTCTTTAGTTCGATCCCAGCAAGATCTGATGTCTTGAGTTCAATCCCCAGCAAGATCTGATGTCTTGAGTTCAATCCCAGCAAGATCTGATGTCTTGAGTTCAATCCCAGCAAGATCTGATGTTTTGAGATTAATCCCAGCAAGATCTGATGTCTTGAGTTCAATCCCCCCAGCAAGATCTGATGTCTTGAGTTCAATCCCCCAGCAAGATCTGATGTCTTGAGTTTAATCCCTACAAGATTGATGTCTTGAGTTCAATCCCCCAGCAAGATCTGATGTCTTGGGTTCAATCCCCAGCAAGATCTGATGTCTTGAGTTCGATCCCAGCAAGATTGATGTCTTGAGTTCGAATCCCAGCAAGATCTGATGTCTTGAGTTCAATCCCTGTAAGATCTGATGTTTTGAGTTCAATCCCAGCAAGATCTGATGTCTTGAGTTCAATCCCTGTAAGATCTGATGTCTTGAGTTCAATCCCCAGCAAGATCTGATGTCTTGAGTTCAATCCCCCAGCAAGATCTGATGTCTTGAGTTCAATTCCCCAGCAAGATCTGATGCCTTGAGTTCAATCCCCAGCAAGATCTGATGTCTTGAGTTTAATCCCTGCAAGATTGATGTCTTGAGTTCAATCCCCCGCAAGATCTGATGTCTTGAGTTTGATCCCAGCAAGATCTGATGCCTTGAGTTCGATCCCTAGCAAGATCTGATGTCTTGAGTTCATCCCAGCAAGATCTGATGTCTTGACTTCGATCCCAGCAAGATCTGATTCTTGAGTTCGATCCCAGCAAGATCTGATGTCTTGAGTTCATTCCTGGCAAGATCTGATGTCTTGAGTTTGATCCCAGCAAGATCTGACATCTTGAGTTCGATCCCAGCAAGATCTGATGTCTTGAGTTCAATCCCAGCAAGATCTGATGTCTTGAGTTCGATCCCTGCAAGATCTGATGTCTTGAGTTCGATCCCTGCAAGATCTGATGTCTTGAGTTCGATCCCTGCAAGATCTGATGCCTTGAGTTCAATCCCAGCAAGATCTGATGTCTTGAGTTCGATTCCAGCAAGATCTGATGCCTTGAGTTCAATCCCAGCAAGATCTGATGTCTTGAGTTCAATCCCCCCAGCAAGATCTGATGTCTTGAGTTCAATCCCCCAGCAAGATCTGATGTCTTGAGTTTGATCCCAGCAAGATCTGACGTCTTGGGTTCAATCCCCCAGCAAGATCTGATGTCTTGAGTTCAATCCCAGCAAGATCTGATGTCTTGAGTTCGATCCCAGCAAGATCTGATGTCTTGAGTTCAATCCCAGACCACGAGATGAAAACTGGCCTATTTTCTGCTCCTCTTAATAATAATAATAATTACAATATTTATATAGCGCAAAATCTTGATAAAATCAAATCTAAGCGCTGAAGCAGACACACACGCACGCACGCACGCACCACCACACACGCACGCACGCCAACAGCACGCACGCACACACACACACACACCACGCATGGCTATAAATGGGGAGAAAGAATAAAAGCAATAAAAGCAAGAATAAAAGCAATGGAAAATTATAGAGAGCATAGCATATACAATTATATATTATAACCATGTGATTCCCCTCCGAGCGGAGACAGGCTGCAGAGGGGGGGGGGGGGGGGGGATTGAGTGAGGTTAGGATTTTATGCGGAGGAGAAAAGGTGAGTTTTGTGATGGTATTAACTTAGTGTTTAAATAGGTCCCATTCCCTCTGCTCCCCAACCTCTTCCCCAATTTCAACATCTTGTCAGTGCTCAGTATTGTGCCCCGGCACAGGAGTGTGTTAGATAAAACTGGCAAATTTGGGTCAAGTGTGCACACAACTGTCCTGAATTCCTCGTAAGCAATCCCCATCAAACTTGGAACATATCAATCAGTAGAATAACATAGTAACATGGGTGGAGGCCTTGGGACTGAATATGATCAATGTTGAGTACACCACTACTAGTGAGAAATGTGTGAGTGTTTACATAAATCAGAACTTCCCTTTTGGACGAATGCTATCATGACAACTGATCATATTCCATTCATGGGTCTGAATAATGATTCATCCTGTATACAATAAAAAAAACAACAACAAACAAACAAAACCCAACCAATTTTAGTTCAATCAAAGATTTGGAAAACACACACACACACACCACCCACCACCACCACCACCACCACCACCACCAACAACAACAGTATTGTGGCAATAGTCTATAGTCTGCTAGTGGTACATACAGCACTGTTGCGGTACGCAGCAGTACAAATTACAGATTTTTGAAGCCCTGTTATCAGAATACATACAGCACTTGACACATTCTGCAGAGATCAAACAGTTAAAAAAAGTTAAGCGTTTAGGGATTCGAACACCGACTTCCGCACCGCAGAGAGCGCTCTAACCACGACTACAGGCCCCCCACAAAACAGTACAAACTACATATTTTGTAACTGATATCAGAAATGTATTTAGCATTTAGACTGACACAGGTACAGAACAGTACACTACAAATTTCTGAAGCTCTCGGATATCAAAAATGTATTATGCATACTAATACTATACAAATTGATACTATACATTACGTATGCACAGACTGACACACATGTACAAAGCAGTACACTACAGGTTTTTGTTGCTCTCTGTTATCAGAGGTGTATCATGCATGTACAGGTAATTCTGGTGTCAGAGAGATACTAATATGCATACATACTAATATGCATACATCATGTACAGACCAGTACTAACCATCTATTTTTGAAGCAATCTCTGATATTAGAAAGATGCACATGAATAAGAAAAACACTTTCGAAACACAGAAGAGTATACAAGTACACATTAAACATTTCTACAGCTCTGATGTCAGACATGTATTAAGTATCTGAGAGATGTACTATGTATACACAGACTGACAAAGTACTGCAGAGATACAGAACAGTACAAATACAATATTTGTATTATGTGTACAGAATGTCAACTAGCATCAACCAAGAGAGACAGTGATTACCAGTGAAAAAACAAATTTAGCTGCCACTTTCTCTGATTAAGAAATCTCTAGTCCATTATAAACTTTGATATTTTTTATCAAATTCTATCAAGCCTGAAATTATCAAGTTATCTCTTGGGGAAAAAAAAAAGCCAATAAATTTTGTGTTTTGGGCCATCATGTCCTTCCACACCCCTTGAAAGAAAAACAAACAAACAAAGAAACCCTATTGAAATGTTTGCACTCAACTGCTTGATACAAGGCCTTTCAGTTTCACGCTACTGTAATTACAAGGCCTTTCAGTTTCACGCTACTGTAATTACATTTTATAATTTCATTTTGTGTTTGCTAGGCCTATAATGTTTACGTTCTTTTTTTTTTCATCACAGTGATTTAGTGTAAAATTCAGGCTGCTTTTCCAGGGGATAGCGTGTCACCATTGTGCAAAACCACCCTTTTTCATTTTTGGTTCTTCTGTTTACCACACAGATGAAAGCTGATTTTTAAAAAAAAACCTCTTTGCCAGGAACAAATCCTCTGTTGCCATGGAATCTTTAACGTGCATTGAAATTTCAATCCAAACGAGGAAATCTTGTTATTTCCCCCCTGTAGATGCACAACACACAAGGAGGTCATTAAAATACTTTATTTATGATTATGCACTGTTTTAAAGTAATTAATGATTTCATTTATTTATTTTTGTGAACTGGGGATGAGGGTGGGCAATGGGTTGGGGCAAGGAAGTGATAAGTACAATGCAAGCATTAGGTGCTTTTAGATCAAACGTTCTTTAAATATGAACCACTAACTACAAGACTTGCAAGTTGATCACGTCATGTGTCATAACCTAAAAAGGGTAGATTTAACGAGGCCATGCTGCGGGCCATCGGCCGCTGTCTCACACACCCCACCTAGACACGATTTTGACTTTTCGTGTGTGGGCGAAATGCAGATTTATTCTACATGGCATATCAGTGACTATCGATTCTATCTTTCATCAACCTGCATCTCAGAAACTCGCGCCACGGTATCCACGAAATCCTTAAACGTGACAATGGTGACACGCTCGGGGTGTCGAGGGGTCAACTGGCGAAGAATTAAGACTACAACGCGCAGTTGACATGTAATGCACACCACTGACTGACAACTTGTTGCCTTCTGTCGGAGACATGCAAGTTTCACTGGGCGTCACCGGAATGTGCACACACGCATACAGCCTGCTCCGCTTTTCACGTTGATCGGTCCTCATGTCGCTTTTTTTTTCCAAATGGTTTTTGCTTTAATGGCACTTACCACGCTTCATGTTGTGCTTCCGTCCCTGCTTTTTCGAAAGTGGGTCATTCGTGATCTCTTGCATCGAGACGAGTCAAAAGGTAGCAGTCCAAGCCTTGACCGCAGTCAACTCCAAATCAGTGACCGTTGCTCTTTTGATGTCAACCACGTTTTGTGAACTGCACTTAAAATCAATCCGATTGTAATTGTTTTTACGGACAATGAAAACCACACATCCTTGAAAAAAAAAGTTCTCAGAATCTCGTGCTGTTTACTCAAAAGTCTCCACAACACAGACCGAACGTTTCATATCCTTATCCGCTAGGTGCCGCTGATTGGCTGGGCTGTAGGCAGCATGGCGTTCACCCATTCATGTTCTGCAGTGACTCAGCAGACACGGAACGTTTCATTGGTCAGGAGATGACTAACCACTCCATGGGGGGAATCCCATGCTCGCGTCAATATTCCCACATAGTACAAACTATCAGCACCCGTTGACCCACAAACTTATATTCTTTCCACGCATCTTTACGGACTACATGAAAAACTCAGTATGCACTATTTAGTTTTGAACTCCTTGCAGCATAACTCGCAAAAAGACACGATCATATGCAAAGACCATTCCTGTTTGCAGACGAAAATGGGAGGAGTCAGAACTTGCACACGCACAGCTCGCCTGACGTGCGCAAAAGGGGTTTCCCTTGCAGTGAATTATTGACCTCAAGCTATGGGAGCTTCTAGCAATGCCGCGGCACAATGGCACGCGACGTCGGCATGCGCAGCGCCGTGACAGGCCGCGCCAGCCTCTAGAGTCGAAGGACCGACTTTCCAGCCAGATAAAGCGACATGAGATGGGCCGAGTGGATGGAACATGATTGAGGTGGCGCAGTGCATTTAAAACAGGAAAAAAGAAAAGATGGGGTGGGGTGGGAGAAATTTATGTGTTAAATCGTGAGTAATCAGCCTGCAGTTTATGTTACATCTGCTTGCAAAAATACTCAGTGATTTTTTACCTTTATCTTGCACTGTTTTACATAATGTTTCAATTTTTTTTTAACCTTGCACCATTTTAACTAAAAACTGCATTTTCTGCCACCTTTCTTTTCTCTCTAATCATCTACACGCACTTGCACCCACGATGGAAACCTGTTGGACAAACTAATGCCTCAGCCCTGAACTAATTCCCACATGCTCTTATGAAGTAACTGTTTTTAGTTAAAGGTAGTTTCCCTGAAAAAGCTTTGGCATATGTTTAAAATAAATCCTCTTCCTTTTCAAATCATGTTAAAAATAACCTTTAATCCCCCCTCCCCCCCCCAAAAAATCAACATATATACTGTTTTTTAAACCTAAACACTACAATATCTTTCGTTCTTGTTTTATAAATCTGCTCCATAAGAGTGCTCTGATACTCTTAGCAACCAAACTATTGTTGCTAGCTTACTTAACAGCAATATCCTTTAAGTACCATGTGTTTCTATCAATTTGTCCAAACAACAGTGACAAAACAAACAAATTAAAAGTGAAACTTGTAAACACATAAGAAAAATACGGAGCATACTTTATCTAGAAGAATGGTTTTATTTAAACCATTATTTAAATCTTTTATTTCTACTTCATAAACTGCTGGGCTGTGGAAGCACAACAAAAGGAGAGATTACTAAAAGACAACCATACATAAAGAATGCTTCAATCCACATTTGGATTTTGGAAGGAAAAACAATGTAATATAGTAACTGGGGGAACAGGGGTGAGGTTACTGACAAAAGTATACTGAATGACAAAAGTATACTAAATGGAAAACATTCAATCTATTTGTTCACATTTTAACAACTATTTGTACATTTTATAAATGATTCTTCAGTGCACAAATATACAAAGCTAACAGAAACAGTTATTTCTTCATGTTTTATATACTAATATACCTTGGGTCAACAAAGGGGAAATATATGTCTGGACAGGTGAAGATGTGAGTGTGTGTGTGTGTGTGTGTGTGTGTGTGTGTGTGTGTGTGTGTATGTGTGTGTGTGCATGTATGTGTGTGTGTATGTGTGTGTGTGTGTGTTGTGAGTGTGTGTGTGTGTGTGTGCATGTGCACACATATGTTGAGTGCATTCATGACGTGGGAATATGAAGCATGCATAAATCATAAATGTATAAAAGAATATGCAAGGATGGAGAAATATGTGTGCTTTGAGTATTGTGCCATTTTACCCTTCTGATAAAAACTAATGTTTGCTTCATATGCTTCAGTTATACTTCTAAGTTACAGTGACAGTGCACTTTCTCACATTACTCAAATGGATAAGATACATAGTCATAGTGCAAGCCATTATCTGTCACTACATTCTCACAATTAAGTCAATATGGAATGCACTGATAATGTAATTCGTTTTCTTTTATCTCCATGAATTCCCTGTGCATTGCCTGACAGCCTAACTCTGCATTTTGTTCCTTCACTTGTTTCCAGGTAATGGCCAAATTGGCAGACTTACAACATTAGCCACACCCCTCGGTTACACACAAGCAGCTACATTGACAGCAGACACGCCGGCTGACGTTCTTGTTGACATTTTCTATGTCTGCATGCCAAGCATATCAATGAAGCATATAAAAAAAAAAAAATTGAAAAAAGAGCGTTGGTGGCGACTTTTTTTTTTTTTTTTTTTTTTTTTGCAACAATATGTAATCAGTTACCATTAAGTGTGAAAGAAAATTAAGACATGTTTATCAAATACTGAGTTATTCCAAAATGTCCGTTTCCACCGATACAAATTAATTGTAACTAGCGTTACAAAACATAAAAATAAACGGCTTGCTGGAACTGTAGGCCTAGTGTAAAGATTAAAAAGCAAGAAACAAGTAGAATATAAAGCGATCTGAAAGTTTGCATGCTGCAAAGAGGACACAAATGGCATGAAAAGCCCTCGATAACACTCGGTCACTGCGCTAGGAAAAAATGAAAAGTTTAACTAATTGTACTTGTTCCTAAATAAAATTTGCAGCCGTGCAAGAACGCGTTCGTCGAACTTTACCCCATTTAGTGGGCAAGGGGCGCACAACTCCTGCAATGTCCCCGTTACTGAGTAACTGCACGAACACAAATTAAGATGCACAGACGTTTAAAAACTGCAATGCACCATGCAAAACAGATGCTACAACAAAAAGCACTCCAAATCAAACTCAATGCACTGATTTGCAGCAGCAGCCGCAGGAAAGGAACAAGCAAGAAAAAAAATTTGACCTACTGGGTCGAGCCATTGGCATTCTTCAATGGCGCAATGGACACCTGCCACTGACTGCACCCACGTCTAGCCTTCCTGTGGATTCAGTGAGGCTCCAATTGATTGGAACCTTCGGATGCAGCCAAAGCACTCCTCCTGAAATGTCGTGCAGACGACAATCGGTTTGATCACTGGTGCACAAGTGCAATATAAACCCCCAAAAGTGGAGAACACTGCACATCCAACTTCCCTCAACGGGAAGTAGTTGCTGACCTGTGAAAACGTATCACAGAAGGGAAGCCCATTGACGTCAATGCTGTGCTCTATGAGCGCGTTTGTTCATACATGTACGTCAGGAATAGCTATCAGCTATGGCGCACATTAATGCGATAAGGCATACATTTCAAAATAAATATTTAACGAAATAAAAACAAGAGTATGTTGTCTTTATATTTGATACAGCTCTAGAGTTTTCTTTCTTTTACATTCAGTTCCTGGCTGAACTGAGATTGCGAATCCAGATTCGGATTCTGAACCCAGTTCTGCATTATACCGGATATGATGTTAGGGTCACATGAAAAAAATGGTCTGATAATAACTTCCCAGCTGAATGATTTGACTGCAAAAGGCAGACAGCCATGACTTTCGTTGCACCTGGAGACGTACTTCAGTACCACAAGCATTGGATTGCAGATTTATTTCACTCATTTCCTCATCTGGACTTGTCACTTGAAGAAACAAATGCGACTTTTAATCCAGAAAGTGAGCTGTACGTTCAGGTCAGTACTACCGCAAATTGAAATTCATGAAACACAGTCTGAGTCTCACGTCGTTAACTACGCTAGTCATGGATTCTGCGACGTTAACCAGCAAATACACACACACCACCACTGAGTACACTTTTTAATTTTTCTGACAGTATTACTTCATAATTCGTACGGTCACCTCGTCGGCTTTTATACAAATAACAGTAGCCTGAGTAGGGTGAAATCAGTTAAATTAATTAATTTAATGTATCATCAGCGCAGTCATATCAGTGACAGTGTAAACATTGTAGTGCTCAGTAGATCTCCATTATCTGTTTACTTTGTGGTTAGCTTGGCATACTCATACTTGCACTATACTCTAATGAAAACGTACAGGGTTTTCATCATTGGAGTTGCTTGGAAGTGATAGAGTAACAGGTGCCTGGCTGATGCTTCAACTTCTATTCAGACTATTGGAACTAGCAGTATCATGTATGAGGGACGGAGTGGTCAGTGCCAGGGGCACCTCTTTGACTACCGCATCCTGTCCATCAGCTTCCTGCATTGTCAACCATGCTAGCAAATCTAAAAACTTAACACTGACTTCCTCACCCTGTCCACCAGCTTCCTGCATCATCAACCATGCTAGCAAAGCAGAAACTTTAAGCTTTGACTTCTTCACCCTGTCCACCAGCTTCCTTACTGCAGAAAGCTGGTGGATAGGGTGAGGGAGTTTAAAGGGTTGTCTTTGCAGTTGGTGCATAGGGTGCGGGAGTCAAAGGGTTAAACTATGTGCGCAAATGCATTGATATGTGTACTTAATTTTCTTTTCCGTTTTGTTTTCCTGTTGAAGTATTTTGTCTATTTTAAAACGGTTGTAGCGTTGATTTGGTTCTATGCAGTTGGCGGGACTTTAAACAAAAACAATTGTAACAGGCCATTTTGACAAATTATAGCAGTCTGCCACGTAGGTTTTACTGAATCCATTAGTCTAATCCATTAGACTAATGAATTGTAACAGGGTGTGCCAATTTTAGCTGTATCAGTTTTGCTCTCCCTGCTCAGTAAAAGGACATTAGTCCTTTTTTTACCCACTGGACGAGGCAGCAGGGAAGTTTTAGTCTTTTTCTCATATTTTGTTTGGTGTTTGTTTGTGATCGTGCATTCGCGCTTGACAATGCGAAATTTGTGCCTGTCTTGTCTTGTTGTATTGAATACACGTTCTGATTTGATTTTCTTGTTTTTCTGGTTCTTCACATTTGCCTAGTTTATTGCTGATGATGTGTTCAAGCAAGGACACAAACCTATTTATCTGTCCATTTGGCATTCACATTTGATAGGCTTCATAACGTAAACTTGGCTGACGGTAAAATATTAGCACTCATGAATCACAGTATGTTTATTAAAAATTTATTTGAGGAAAAAATATCCTTTGAGGAGAAAGCTAACCACTAATCAGTTCACCCCCCTCAATATGTAATACTGTTACAAGTATTGAAAGAAGTATTGGTATAATGGAGAACTGGTTTAGTTGCATATTTGATGTTCTAATTGTATTACTATTGTTATTATTGTTTTTAGTGTATTATTTTGATTTAGCCCATACTATTGATTACTATCTGTCATTCACATGATTCAGTGAGTCATCATCACTATCACAGTATTACTATTATTATTATTATTGTTTTTAGTGTATTATTTTGATTTAGCCCATACTATTGATTACTATCTGTCATTCAGTGAGTCATCATCACTATCACAGTATTACTATTATTATTATTGTTTTTAGTGTATTATTTTGATTTAGCCCATACTATTGATTACTATCTGTCATTCAGTGAGTCATCATCACTATCATAGTATTACTATTAGTGTATTACTTTGATCTAGCCCATACTATCACTTTTAACCATGCTTGTCACTGATTAGATAATGAAAAAGTTCTTGGAAAGCATTTTTGTGTTCTTAAAATTAATTGTTGGTAATAGCCTGGTTTGACAAAGGTATTTCTTCTCCAAAAATGACGCTGACGGCCTGAATGCTAGTCAGCTTGACACTATATAAGTCTAAAATCTGATAAGCATACTATATATTGAATCCTGGCTGAGGTACCTAAAACTGTGTGAGGAGGGAAGTGAGTATTTGGATAGGTTATGAAAGTATAAAATGAGTTTTTAGAACTTTTTTGTTGTTGTTGTTTTTAAATGCTTCATTGAAAACTAATCATTTATAAATTTACTATATGACCTGTTCATGCTTGCTACTTCTCAGTGTCATAAACTGTGTTCAAATACCTTCTGAATAAATTTATCTGGGCTGTATCATCTTTTTATAAACTATCCCTTTTTTTTTTATATTTTACGGAACAAAATCAGACAAAAAGTCTGAAATGAGTATGTAAGCGTGAAGATTGTTTGCTGTTCCCAGATTGATCCTGCCACAGATATTTTCCCCCTCCTCAAACTGTTTACTTGGATGGAGTCATTACTGTATTGCATCTGGAGTATTTATGTTTTTGTATTCCACTTCCCATGACACAGGTGTTGATTCTCTGTCTGGCCTCTTGTACTATAATGAGTGTTGTGGGGAGAAAGCTGACAATCACTGAATCAGCTACAAGCTGAAAAGCCAGATAAAGTGAAATGTCCATTATGATATCAAGGTTTCCATCACACCATTGATCTAGGTCTTCCTTGGTTTGCCTCTTGCTTGACATCCAGTTATCTTTGAATTACGTCCTTTCAGAGCCAGCTTGTGGGTTTGATTCTGGTCAAATAACCAATCCATTAAATTCTCTACTGATGAATTTAATGTCCATTAAATTCTCTGCTGATGAATTTAATGATGGATTCATTGTTTCCACCATCTTTCTGATCTTGGGGTTTCTGATATAAGGCCATTTGTTGCTTGTTACATATTGGGTGGTTTGTACTCCACTTTGCTGTTCAGAGATGGAACTGGCTCAGTGCTTTATTTCCCAGCTTCCTAAGGCTTCCCTGATCTCTTTCTCCTAGAAGTGTTATTCTACTTAGCTAGAATTTTGATATTTTCCTGAAATGACATTGTGACCCATGTACCTGAATGTTCCTATACTGTTATCAGTAAGGATCACTTATTGCTTGTGTGTGTGTTTGTGTGTGTGTGTGTGTGGTGTGTGTAATTTATCATGGGACCCAGTATTCTTTTGGTATAATGCTTATCACATTAACCTTTTGACTCCCGCACCCTATCCACCAACTGCAAAAAAATTAACCCTTTCACCAACTGCAAAACGTTAACCCCCTGACTCCTTCACCCTATCCATGTGGAAGCTGGTGGTTAGGGTGAGGGAGTCAAAGGATTAACTTTTTTTTGCTTTGGTAGTAGCATGGTTCATTAAGCAGGATGGTGGTGCACAGGGTGCGAGAGTCAAAGGGTTAAGTTTTTGCATTTGTTGGATAGGGTGCATGAGTCAAAAGGTTAATATAGCTCTATGTTTGTTACATCACTGTATACCAGTCAATCTCTGCACCCCACTACTTGTGCATGTATGTGAGCATGCGCATGATGTGCATGTTTTCATGTGTGTGTGTGTGTGTGTTGTGTTTTAGTCTTGCCTCTGTGTGTGTGTGTGTGTGTGTGTGTGTGTGTGTGTGTGTGTGTGTGTGTGTGTGTGTGTGTGTGTGTGTGTTGTGTTTTAGTCTTGTGTTTTAGTCGTGTGTGTGTGTGTGTGTGTGTGTTTGTTGTTGTTGTTGTTGTTGTTGTTGTGTTGTGTTTTAGTCTTTTGTGTGTGTGTGTATGTGAAAGACTGTATTTATCAGGTGATATATATATAGTCTTCTTTGTGCACTAGTAGCAGCATCTGTTTCTGATTTCATGTTATGATATGTTATTATTTTTAATGAACAGGTTATGTTTATATTGCGTTGGTATGTATCTAACTCCTGTGTTTATACTGCATTTAATGTATGGACATGGCAACACCCCACCCCACCCCCAGTATTTCTTGTTTTTGTTTTTTTGTTTGTTTTTGTTTGTGGCTATGCAAAGTACAAGGGAAATGATTTGACATGGACTGTTCGCATTATACAAATTATATGGCATTATTAGTCTTATTAATCTGAGTTGATGCTTGAATCTTTTACAAGGTTTAGAAAGTTTTAACTTGTACTTGGTTGTATTTTTTGTCACATTGGATTTAATGTGTGAGGTCTATAAGTTGTGGACATCTTACTTAATGAGTGCATACTGATGGCAGGCTCTTGGATTTTGGGCTGGTATCCCCCTGATATGGTGTGCTCTCCTGTGGCTGGCTTTCCTGATTTTTTTTAGTATACGTTGCTGTAACAAGTCGCAGAGAAAGCAGCACAGAAGTACCACCCGTGGCTGTGTCTGCACTGGACTCTTTCTGTTGCTTGGATGGTAATGTATCAGTATTTGCCACTTGATTTTGCATATTTGTCTCTTTTACGCATGAAAATCAAAATGTACAATTGTGGATGAAAGGGGAGCAGATATGCTCAGATGGATGGGGATTGGAAGATTTAGAGAGCATGATATGTATCAACCTGTCTCACTGTTGTGTCGTTTGCTGTTATTTTTGCATGAGATTTCTTGTTTTTTACTGATTACCATGACTTCAGTCTTCTTTCTGCTTAGCTCCAGCCCTTTATTTCTGTTTTCTATTTGTGTTATATTCACAAGATTTTGTGGATCTTTTTCATTTTCTGCAGTTAGAATGGTGTCATCTGCATAATGAGGATTGTTTAACATTTTCACTCCAACCTTTGTCCTAGGGCATTCTTCTATGTTTGTCATGATGGTTTTGCTGTAAAGTAAAAACAGATCTGGTGACAGAACATATCCCTGCCTAACCCCTCTTTTGGTATTTTGGAAAGAGCTAAGTATCATTTTCTACTCCCATTGCTGCTGTTTGTTCTCTACATAGTATTCCTTATTATTCTTAGATCCTTTCCATCAACATTGAACCTTTCTAGCTGTTGATCAGTTCTTCATGTCTTACCCGATCAAAGGTCTTGGTATGATCAACAAAACATAAATTTATATAAATCCATATATATATATTCAAATCATTTGATCTTTCTGTAAAAGTTCTAAGGATGTATATATATATACAATAGTTCCTTTCCCTTCAACAAATCCATATTGTTGTTCAGGTATTTCTGTAAAATCATGACCAGGCAAATACACAGATTGACATAATACAAGTCATATTACTACACATGTGAAATAGAATTAGAATGTAAAGTTTGTTGTTGCTTTTAGCATTAAACTAAACATTCTGTAGAAATGACATCAGTGTGATTATTCAGAACTGTTCTCGTGTAATCCGCTTGGTGTGTGATATTCAGATTCAACAACTGTAAGTGGTGTTTGATTTGTGTCTTTGACTTCTTAGTTCTTTGGATTCATTGTTGATACATGACTTGCGTCATGATTTCACGATTGTACTGCATTGAGGACATACTACTTACAGCAGATAGCTTTTCTTTTCTGAGCAGGGCTAGGGTGTGGCACATCACTGTAAAGGATGGGGGTGGGGGGAAGAGTGTGGGAGTGAGTGAAAGGGGTGGAGCACATTCTGGCCCACTTTTGTTTTTTCTGATTCCTCTCCTGTGTACGTGTGCACACATGTACATGCGAGAGAGAATATGCGGATAAAAGGAGTATGGTATTTCGGGAGGATTGTATAACACTGACAGTTTGTGACTCCATAGTTTTAGATGACACTGTTAGAAAACGAAAGAGTGTTTACTTCCGTTTCTTTTTGTACGGGTACGCAAGTATCGTTGATGTAATTTTTTTGTTTTTCTGGAATTTTCTCAGCACACACTATGGTTAAAAGCATAAGAAACAAAGAGATTAAATACATAACTAGGGTTTATCACTTAACATACACCACATTTGCATTCTTTTCATATGAATCTCCTCTCTCTCTCTGTATCTCTGTCAATGTCTCTCTCACTCTCTCACTCTCTCTCTCTCTCTCTCTCTTCTCTCTCTCTGTCCTGTCTGTCTGTCTGTATGTATGTCATATAACAGAAAGTGCATCATGAAAATTGTGGGGACAGGTGTTAGGAAGGAGAACGCCCAAGTTGGATTGTTTTCATTATATCATAGTAACGCTGAGTTCAGGGTTCTCGACTGTTAAGTTTATGGATGCTATGGTAAAAAGTTCTGAAGTCTGCTTGGAAATTTGATGAACTCTGATCATTATGAACCTGAAATCATTACCAGTTTTTCCAGTGATGTCTGTGATGGACATGTTCACACTGGTTTATTATGATTATACAGACACATGCACTTGACAGTTGATGGAAAGTTCATCTGCAGTAACTGTAGTACTGTTGCTTTGTTAATAGAAATTTACATCCCATACTAAATATACTTTACTTTCCTGTGATTTTGGTTTCCTACTCATGAAGTACCTACCTGCGTATTGGGGTTTTTCTTCATGTTTTGTTTGATGTCCCCATCCCCTGGGATCCCTTGTGAATGGATTTAACGTTGTAGCCTGTAGCCTGATACAGTTAACCCTCCATTCATTCATTCATTCATTCATTCATTCATTCATTCATTCACTTTTTTTTTCTCTTTTTTTTTGAAATCATTGTGGCCGCTTATTCCTTTATAACCAGGGGCAGTTAGTTGTGATTCTGTGTCTAAATGTGTTAGTATAGGAAACGCACACCATGTGTCACAGATTGGAATGTAGATTGATGTTTTATGGTTTGTTATTATTTCTGTTTTTATCAGATTAACACAGTTTCCGCTTCTTGTTATACATATTCGGGTGCATGAGAAAGTTGTGGATATTGCAGTTTTGACAAATTGAAGGTTTTACATTCAAAATAAGAAGAGATAATAGTGAACAGTCTAAATCAGAAGGATAATGCTGAACGGAATGAAAAATACAAGAAATTAATTTTCTGTATTGGGTTTTAAGAGAATGATGCAGCGTTACTGGATCACCAATAACTTAGTTTGCAGAAAATCAGTGTAGTAAAAGTTTGGCAACATTTCACATGTCTTTTATCATTTCCCATGAGAAAAAGGACTAATTGATTTACTTTTTCTGACAGTTACATTTTTGTTTAGAATGTAGTAAGATTTTGATGTTGTAGAATATGTTTGGACAAATCTCAAAATCACTGTTTTCAGGGTCTGATGGTTTTTCTCAGAGTACTTGAAAACCAGGGCCACTGCATAAACCTTTGTTTAACATCTTGTCTGTGATCACTCTGTCATTTTTCATCACAATTGATATCTTCTGTTATTTCAAGTGGGGCTCTCGCTACTGCCTTCTATGGAAATGCAGAAGTTCATCAGGGGGTGAATGATTTTGTTGGTGCTGTAAAATCTGCAAACAGAACTATTGAAGGCTCTCTTGATGTGGTAAGTACTATGCTGTTGATGATTTCCCAAAATAAATAAAGATTGATAGACATACAGATGAAATGACTAAATAAAAGATGAAAGATTGAATGAAAAATAGTAAATGGAAAAAGTGAGTCATGCGAATATTTGCTCTAGGTGCTTGTTTCTTTTTATGTTTGTTTTGTTAATACAACATGAATACAATACAACAAATGTGTACATGTTCACTGTCTTTTGGGTCTCACTTTGACAGTTTGCTTTGTGATATTGAACTTGTCAGAGGAAGTGTAGTGTATTTTCCAATCAGAATCTGAAATTATATGAGATCAGTTTTCCTCAGAGGAGGATGAAGTAAAAGCTGTGTTATAATTTTAAGATTTCTTTGTTTTCAGTTGAACAGACAAACATCAGTATAATGTGTACAATGTCATATGCTTAGATATTGCCTGAATTTGCTTAGGATGCAAGGCACAAAACAGCTTTTTCAAATTATGCCATGGCAGCGTCAGTACAATATTGAAAACATTGTTTTACGTACGGTCATTGAAATTAGACAGTATCCAGCCCAATGAGTACTTGGGTTGGGTGACTGGTAGAAGTGGAAGCGATGGTGCTGTTGACAGCCTTTTGACCTTATAAAAGATCAGCACTGTTATTAGTCAAAAATATGATACCTTCTGATGACAAATCATTGCTATAATGATATTCCTTAACCAGTTCCAAGCTGTATTTGCTTTAGTCTCCTGTAGTAACCAGTTCCAAGCTGTATTTGCTTTAGTCTCCTGTAGTTCTCATTGGTTTCATGGAAAAGATGGGTCTGTTGGATGGGCAACTGCAGATTCTCTGTGACACTTTGCCCTGGCTTGCACTGTTGTTCCCTGCAGTCTGTCCAGCACCATTAATTCCATAGTCCTTTGAAACTGAAGGAGGCCAACCACACCAAGTCACAAGGAACATTAACTTTTTACGAAGTCCGGCACCATATTTTATATGAAAATGATTTAACCTTTAGGGTTCAATTGTTCATAGTCTGTGGCATTGCGTCAAATAAAACTTTTTTTGTAACACAAGTGAAAACAAATATATAGTTTTCCCTTCACCTCTCTTAATATTGTTAAATCTGGAATGTTTTGGTTTCTTTTAAATTAGGAATTATGCTCTTGGTTTGTCCATTGGGTGTTTTTTATGAGGGGGGAGGGGGTTCTAGAAATGATTTCAGTTATAAGAAAATGTTACTCCAAGCAATGTTTTTCAGATGCATAATGTGCATGTTGTTTTACCCACATTGTACACACATTTTTGTTCACTTCATGATCTGTATATTTCTTTTGTTGGGCATGTATGTTGGGTGTTTTTATATTTCCATATGCAGCTAAACACTGACCCGGCTTGCAGGAACTTTGATGTACCTGTGTGATGTTTTGCAGGCATATGTGCATAAAGGGTGTTCAGGTATTAGCAGGTCTACACAATGTTAACCTGGAAGATTGCAAAAGTCTCTGGTCTCTACTCATCAGGCAATACCCTGGCAGGATTGAATCCCATATCTGTCTCTTGGAAATCCAGTGTCCTTATCATTTGACTGTCGTTCTTGTCAGTGTTTGTATGGTTTTGTTATTGATGGTGATAATACTTTGTTTTCCTCTGGTAGAAGTTATTACTAACTAGCAAAAGTCGTTTTTTTTCAAGATGTGTCATTGCTTAACCCTTTGACTTCCGCACCCTATCTACCAACTACAAAAACTTAACCCTTTGATTCCCTCACCCTATCCACCAGCTTCCTGCAGGAAGCTGGTGGATAGGGTGAGGGAATCAAAGGGTTAAGTTTTTGCTTTGCTAACATGGTTGGCAATGCAGGATGCTGGTGACCGGAGTGCGGGAGTGAAAGGGTTAATTGCTGGGCATTTTCATGTTTCCCTAAGCAAGCCACTGGCATGACTTAAGATAAAGAATCTGTTTAACGTGCATATTTGGTATTTTGCATGCGTACACAGTGAAGAGAGTTTAGGCACTGGCAGGTCTGCACACATGTTGATCTGGAAGATGGGGAAAATGGCCACCCTTTACCAACCAGGCAGACATGTCTAGGCTGATCTAACCCAGGAAATTCCAATCAGAAGTCTTAACTTCAGAGATGAAAAGGGATACAGAGTTTGAAGTTGGTATGAAACGAGGAATCGTTGGATACTGTCACTTAAAATGGCTCAAGGAATATTTCATAGTGTGGTCATGCCAGTTTTGTTGTGTTGAGTTTATTTCTTGAAATTCCTGATCTCTGAAACAAATAGAAGATTATGATGTTTTGTGGTGTTTATTGTAATGATGTTATGTATTGTTTACTGTGATCTTTCCTGTCATCTGTGTCCAGATCAACACCTTGGACAGAATCTCAGAGAACGTAGAGACCAAAGGGTTACCAGCATTAACACGAGCCGTCAGTGGGATCACCAATGCTACTTTTCACACAAAGATTGGAGCACTCATCCAGCAGATTTTGAGCAACCTTAAGACTGCTGAATCCACTATTGATTCAGTAAGAGGAGACATTAGAAAAGTGGACACAGAAGAGATAACGGCTACAACTGAAGTTGCAGAATCTTACAGGTATAAGGATCCTGCAAGAAATCCACCAGAAATCATTTTAAAGTTATTGAGATTGTCTTCAGTGAAGTTTCCAAAATAATTTTTGGTGGCAGTGGAGTGAGTTTGAAATTTCACTTTATAAATTCATTTAGACTGCTGATATATGTGTGTGCACATTTTTTTTAGTTTGACATTTTGTTTTATTGTATATGTCTGTTTCTTTGTTTGTTTTGTTTGTTGCTTCTATTATATATGGTTCATAGAGTCACTGTAGTACTCAGTCACACCATCAAAATTCTGCTCATGATAATACTAAACAGAATGAGATCAAAAGTGGAAGAGAAGCTGTCAGACTGTCAAGCGGGTTGCTGGGCCAACAGAGGAACTACTGATGTTTTATTCGTTTTACAAATCATGATCATGAAATCAGAAATAGTGAACAAGGGGCCTTCGTTACTTTCATCAACTACAACAATGTGTTTGGCAGTGTCATGTACCACCATCTTTTTGATACCATGAAGAAGATGGGCTTCCTGGAACATCTGAGTTATCTTATTGTGGCCCTAACAATGACCAAAAAGCGACAGTTACTTGGAACAGCTAAAACTGCAAATATTTTCATATCAAGAAAGGCGTATATCAGTATGGCATCTTCTCACCTCATCTCTGCACCATATGCACCATAAAGAGCAGGTTGTGAGAGGAACAGATATTGAAGACATGGGACTAAAAATTGATGGTTGAAACTTCACAGATCTGCGAAATGCTGATGATACTGCACTGAGGTCGTACAATTTCACTAACATGAATTTTATATAGAGTGAACACAGTGGGCAAGACGGCAGGTCTAAATCTAAATGTCGAGAAGACAAAAAGTAATGCACCTAGAAGAAGAAAGTCATGCATATTGAGATATTCAAATCAGCAAGACAGCATTAGAAAATGTGAGAGATTTTGATTAGGCTAGTTAAAGCTGTGCTAAAGACATCTTTTTTAATTAGGCTAGTTAAAGCTGTGCTAAAGACATCTTTTTTAATTAGGCTAGTTAAAGCTGTGGTGAAGACATCTTTTTTAATTAGGCTAGTTAAAGCTGTGCTGAAGACATCTTTTTTAATTAGGCTAGTTAAAGCTGTGCTAAAGACATCTTTTTTAATAAGGCTAGTTAAAGCTGTGCTAAAGACATCTTTTTTAATTAGGCTAATTAAAGCTGTGCTAAAGACATCTTTTTTATTTAGGCTAGTTAAAGCTGTGCTAAAGACATCTTTTTTAATTAGGCTAGTTAAAGCTGTGCTAGACATCTTTTTTAATTAGGCTAGTTAAAGCTGTGCTAGACATCTTTTTTATTTAGGCTAGTTAAAGCTGTGCTAAAGACAT
Source organism: Monoplex corrugatus (assembly GCA_030674185.1). Classification (NCBI taxonomy): domain Eukaryota; kingdom Metazoa; phylum Mollusca; class Gastropoda; order Littorinimorpha; family Ranellidae; genus Monoplex; species Monoplex corrugatus. The sequence goes on from CM060305.1 coordinate 168,189,281, forward strand.
CTTTTTTAATTAGGCTAGTTAAAGCTGTGCTAAAGACATCTTTTTTAATTAGGCTAGTTAAAGCTGTGCTAAAGACATCTTTTTTAATTAGGCTAGTTAAAGCTGTGCTAAAGACATCTTTTTTAATTAGGCTAGTTAAAGCTGTGCTAAAGACATCTTTTTTAATTAGGCTAGTTAAAGCTGTGCTAAAGACATCTTTTTTAATTAGGCTAGTTAAAGCTGTGCTAGACATCTTTTTTATTTAGGCTAGTTAAAGCTGTGCTAAAGACATCTTTTTTAATTAGGCTAGTTAAAGCTGTGCTAAAGACATCTTTTTTAATTAGGCTAGTTAAAGCTGTGCTAGACATCTTTTTTATTTAGGCTAGTTAAAGCTGTGGTGAAGACATCTTTTTTAATTAGGCTAGTTAAAGCTGTGCTAAAGACATCTTTTTTAATTAGGCTAGTTAAAGCTGTGGTGAAGACATCTTTTTTAATTAGGCTAGTTAAAGCTGTGCTAAAGACATCTTTTTTAATTAGGCTAGTTAAAGCTGTGGTGAAGACATCTTTTTAATTAGGCTAGTTAAAGCTGTGCTAAAGACATCTTTTTTTAATTAGGCTAGTTAAAGCTGTGCTAAAGACATCTTTTTTAATTAGGCTAGTTAAAGCTGTGCTAAAGACATCTTTTTTTAATTAGGCTAGTTAAAGCTGTGCTAAAGACATCTTTTTTTAATTAGGCTAGTTAAAGCTGTGCTAAAGACATCTTTTTTAATTAGGCTAGTTAAAGCTGTGCTAAAGACATCTTTTTTAATTAGGCTAGTTAAAGCTGTGCTAAAGACATCTTTTTTAATTAGGCTAGTTAAAGCTGTGGTGAAGACATCTTTTTTAATTAGGCTAGGTAAAGCTGTGCTAAAGACATCTTTTTTAATTAGGCTAGTTAAAGCTGTACTAGACATCTTTTTTAATTAGGCTAGTTAAAGCTGTGGTGAAGACATCTTTTTTAATTAGGCTAGTTAAAGCTGTGGTGAAGACATCTTTTTAATTAGGCTAGTTAAAGCTGTGCTAAAGACATCTTTTTTAATTAGGCTAGTTAAAGCTGTGGTGAAGACATCTTTTTAATTAGGCTAGTTAAAGCTGTGCTAAAGACATCTTTTTTAATTAGGCTAGTTAAAGCTGTGGTGAAGACATCTTTTTAATTAGGCTAGTTAAAGCTGTGCTAAAGACATCTTTTTTAATTAGGCTAGTTAAAGCTGTGGTGAAGACATCTTTTTTAATTAGGCTAGTTAAAGCTGTGCTAAAGACATGTTTAATTAGGCTAGTTAAAGCTGTGGTGAAGACATCTTTTTTAATTAGGCTAGTTAAAGCTGTGCTGAAGACATCTTTTTTAATTAGGCTAGTTAAAGCTGTGCTAAAGACATCTTTTTTAATTAGGCTAGTTAAAGCTGTGGTGAAGACATCTTTTTTAATTAGGCTAGTTTAAAGCTGTGCTAAAGACATCTTTTTTAATTAGGCTAGTTAAAGCTGTACTAGACATCTTTTTTAATTAGGCTAGTTAAAGCTGTGCTAAAGACATCTTTTTTAATTAGGCTAGTTAAAGCTGTGGTGAAGACATCTTTTTTAATTAGGCTAGTTAAAGCTGTGCTAAAGACATCTTTTTTAATTAGGCTAGTTAAAGCTGTACTAAAGACATCTTTTTAATTAGGCTAGTTAAAGCTGTGCTAAAGACATCTTTTTTAATTAGGCTAGTTAAAGCTGTGCTAAAGACATCTTTTTAATTAGGCTAGTTAAAGCTGTGCTAAAGACATCTGTTTAATTAGGCTAGTTAAAGCTGTGCTAAAGACATCTTTTTTAATTAGGCTAGTTAAAGCTGTGCTAAAGACATCTTTTTTAATTAGGCTAGTTAAAGCTGTGGTGAAGACATCTTTTTTAATTAGGCTAGTTAAAGCTGTACTAAAGACATCTTTTTTAATTAGGCTAGTTAAAGCTGTGCTAAAGACATCTTTTTTAATTAGGCTAGTTAAAGCTGTGCTAAAGACATCTTTTTTAATTAGGCTAGTTAAAGCTGTGCTAAAGACATCTTTTTAATTAGGCTAGTTAAAGCTGTGCTAGACATCTTTTTTAATTAGGCTAGTTAAAGTTGTGCTAAAGACATCTTTTTTAATTAGGCTAGTTAAAGCTGTGCTAAAGACATCTTTTTAATTAGGCTAGTTAAAGCTGTGCTAAAGACATCTTTTTTAATTAGGCTAGTTAAAGCTGTGCTAGACATCTTTTTTAATTAGGCTAGTTAAAGCTGTGCTAAAGACATCTTTTTTAATTAGGCTAGTTAAAGCTGTGCTAAAGACATCTTTTTAATTAGGCTAGTTAAAGCTGTGCTAAAGACATCTTTTTTAATTAGGCTAGTTAAAGCTGTACTAGACATCTTTTTTAACTCACTCGGTACGGAGAGTTTTTCCCCTTGCGTTTCCCCAGGTACCGCCCATTTTGAAGGGTTAGGAAAAAAAAATCACAAAAAATACAAAACGTAAAGGAACAAAATGAAACTTTCAAATCTGAATATTTACAGTCTGGGTTAGTTCATGCCAAAATATTGAAGTTCTTCCTTGAATATTTCTTCTTCATGTGCCACGTTGAAAATACCCCAAATTTTGTGGTCAGGATCACCGTACAGTCACACACTTTGATCAGCTCCATGAACACACAGTCAAAGGTGAAAAGGTCTTTGTATGCACAAAACAACATGAATAAAGCAAACTTTGCTCAGGGTAAAAAAAAAAGATTATTAGTGATAATATATGAATAAATGTTACAAATTGTTACACAGGGGAGTTATGGGGGCGTGGCACTTAAATGAGATATGCAGGCCACAAGAGCCAGGGAAGGAGGCAAAGTGGGAGAAAAACTAATCTGTTCGTGCCAGTCAACCATAGGAAAGTGAATGAAACCTCCATCAGACATGCGACTCACTGAGCTTAGCTCGCTGACTGCTCGCCTCTCATGACGTGTACGCCCACTTCCCTCCCACTTCACCGTCGTCTGAAACTGGGTCACTGTCAGTACCTTGTTGCTGGCAGCTTCCATCACTTGATACACTTTCATCATTATCTTCAGCATACTCCTCGATGTCCAATCCTTCAGTTTGAAGCACTTCAATCACTTCAGCAGCAGTAAAACGCCGCCGATGCGATCTACTTTGTTCGAAAACTCGTACTCGCCTGCGACGCCATTTTCGACACGAATGCAGATTACCAGTCGTCGTGGGGTGCCAAAGTCAATTGTTTCCCGACGAGTGTATGGCTACGGAATCTCACGAAGCAACTTTCCCCTTGACCCTTGACACATTTGCAGTGACCAGTGTGGCTATGGTAAGCGTGCAAGATCTAAAGGGGAGCGTCGAAAAATGTTTAATTATCGAAACCGCTATAGCGTTCCGTTGTACGCAACCGTGTCTTTCATCACGACCGCTATAGCGTTCCGTCGTACCAAGTGAGTTACTAAGGCTAGTTAAAGCTGTGCTAGACATCTTTTTTAATTAGGCTAGTTAAAGCTGTGCTAGACATCTTTTTTAATTAGGCTAGTTAAAGCTGTGCTAGACATCTTTTTTAATTAGGCTAGTTAAAGCTGTGCTAGACATCTTTTTTAATTAGGCTAGTTAAAGCTGTGCTAAAGACATCTTTTTTAATTAGGCTAGTTAAAGCTGTGCTAAAGACATCTTTTTTAATTAGGCTAGTTAAAGCTGTGCTAGACATCTTTTTTAATTAGGCTAGTTAAAGCTGTGCTAGACATCTTTTTTAATTAGGCTAGTTAAAGCTGTGCTAGACATCTTTTTTAATTAGGCTAGTTAAAGCTGTGCTAGACATCTTTTTTAATTAGGCTAGTTAAAGCTGTGCTAAAGACATCTTTTTTAATTAGGCTAGTTAAAGCTGTGCTAGACATCTTTTTAATTAGGCTAGTTAAAGCTGTGGTGAAGACATCTTTTTAATTAGGCTAGTTAAAGCTGTGCTAAAGACATCTTTTTTAATTAGGCTAGTTAAAGCTGTGCTAAAGACATCTTTTTTAATTAGGCTAGTTAAAGCTGTGCTAAAGACATCTTTTTTAATTAGGCTAGTTAAAGCTGTGGTGAAGACATCTTTTTTAATTAGGCTAGTTAAAGCTGTGCTAAAGACATCTTTTTTAATTAGGCTAGTTAAAGCTGTACTAGACATCTTTTTTTAATTAGGCTAGTTAAAGCTGTACTAGACATCTTTTTTAATTAGGCTAGTTAAAGCTGTACTAGACATCTTTTTTAATTAGGCTAGTTAAAGCTGTGCTAAAGACTTTTTTTAATTAGGCTAGTTAAAGCTGTGCTAAAGACATCTTTTTTTTTAATAAGGCTAGTTAAAGCTGTGCTAAAGACATCTTTTTTAATTAGGCTAGTTAAAGCTGTGCTAAAGACATCTTTTTTAATTAGGCTAGTTAAAACTGTGCTAAAGACATCTTTTTTAATTAGGCTAGTTAAAGCTGTGCTAAAGACATCTTTTTTAATTAGGCTAGTTAAAGCTGTGCTAAAGACATCTTTTTTAATTAGGCTAGTTAAAGCTGTACTAAAGACATCTTTTTTAATTAGGCTAGTTAAAGCTGTGCTAGACATCTTTTTAATAAGGCTAGTTAAAGCTGTGCTAAAGACATCTTTTTTAATTAGGCTAGTTAAAGCTGTACTAAAGACATCTTTTTTAATTAGGCTAGTTAAAGCTGTGCTAAAGACATCTTTTTTTAATTAGGCTAGTTAAAGCTGTACTAAAGACATCTTTTTTAATTAGGCTAGTTAAAGCTGTGCTAAAGACATCTTTTTTAATTAGGCTAGTTAAAGCTGTACTAAAGACATCTTTTTTAATTAGGCTAGTTAAAGCTGTACTAGACATCTTTTTAACTCACTCGGTACGGAGAGTTTTTCCCCTTGCGTTTCCCCAGGTACCGCCCATTTTGAAGGGTTAGGAAAAAAAAAATCACAAAAAATACAAAACGTAAAGGAACAAAATGAAACTTTCAAATCTGAATATTTACAGTCTGGGTTAGTTCATGCCAAAATATTGAAGTTCTTCCTTGAATATTTCTTCTTCATGTGCCACGTTGAAAATACCCCAAATTTTGTGGTCAGGATCACCGTACAGTCACACACTTTGATCAGCTCCATGAACACACAGTCAAAGGTGAAAAGGTCTTTGTATGCACAAAACAACATGAATAAAGCAAACTTTGCTCAGGGTAAAAAAAAAAGATTATTAGTGATATTATATGAATAAATGTTACAAATTGTTACACAGGGGAGTTATGGGGGCGTGGCACTTAAATGAGATATGCAGGCCACAAGAGCCAGGGAAGGAGGCAAAGTGGGAGAAAAACTAATCTGTTCGTGCCAGTCAACCATAGGAAAGTGAATGAAACCTCCATCAGACATGCGACTCACTGAGCTTAGCTCGCTGACTGCTCGCCTCTCATGACGTGTACGCCCACCTCCCTCCCACTTCACCGTCGTCTGAAACTGGGTCACTGTCAGTACCTTGTTGCTGGCAGCTTCCATCACTTGATACACTTTCATCATTATCTTCAGCATACTCCTCGATGTCCAATCCTTCAGTTTGAAGCACTTCAATCACTTCAGCAGCAGTAAAACGCCGCCGATGCGATCTACTTTGTTCGAAAACTCGTACTCGCCTGCGACGCCATTTTCGACACGAATGCAGATTACCAGTCGTCGTGGGGTGCCAAAGTCAATTGTTTCCCGACGAGTGTATGGCTACGGAATCTCACGAAGCAACTTTCCCCTTGACCCTTGACACATTTGCAGTGACCAGTGTGGCTATGGTAAGCGTGCAAGATCTAAAGGGGAGCGTCGAAAATTTTTTAATTATCGAAACCGCTATAGCGTTCCGTTGTACGCAACCGTGTCTTTCATCACGACCGCTATAGCGTTCCGTCGTACCAAGTGAGTTAATAAGGCTAGTTAAAGCTGTGCTAGACATCTTTTTTAATTAGGCTAGTTAAAGCTGTGCTAGACATCTTTTTTAATTAGGCTAGTTAAAGCTGTGCTAGACATCTTTTTTAATTAGGCTAGTTAAAGCTGTGCTAAAGACATCTTTTTAATTAGGCTAGTTAAAGCTGTGCTAAAGACATCTTTTTTTAATTAGGCTAGTTAAAGCTGTGCTAAAGACATCTTTTTTTAATTAGGCTAGTTAAAGCTGTGCTAAAGACATCTTTTTTTAATTAGGCTAGTTAAAGCTGTGCTAAAGACATCTTTTTTTAATTAGGCTAGTTAAAGCTGTGGTGAAGACATCTTTTTTTAATTAGGCTAGTTAAAGCTGTGCTAAAGACATCTTTTTTTAATTAGGCTAGTTAAAGCTGTGGTGAAGACATCTTTTTTTAATTAGGCTAGTTAAAGCTGTGCTAAAGACATCTTTTTTTAATTAGGCTAGTTAAAGCTGTGCTAAAGACATCTGTTTTAATTAGGCTAGTTAAAGCTGTACTAAAGACATCTTTTTAATTAGGCTAGTTAAAGCTGTGCTAAAGACATCTTTTTTAATTAGGCTAGTTAAAGCTGTACTAAAGACATCTTTTTTAATTAGGCTAGTTAAAGCTGTGGTGAAGACATCTTTTTTAATTAGGCTAGTTAAAGCTGTGGTGAAGACATCTTTTTTAATTAGGCTAGTTAAAGCTGTGCTAAAGACATCTTTTTTAATTAGGCTAGTTAAAACTGTGCTAAAGACATCTTTTTAATTAGGCTAGTTAAAGCTGTGCTAAAGACATCTTTTTTAATTAGGCTAGTTAAAGCTGTACTAAAGACATCTTTTTTAATTAGGCTAGTTAAAGCTGTGGTGAAGACATCTTTTTTAATTAGGCTAGTTAAAGCTGTGGTGAAGACATCTTTTTTAATTAGGCTAGTTAAAGCTGTGGTGAAGACATCTTTTTTAATAAGGCTAGTTAAAGCTGTGCTAAAGACATCTTTTTAATTAGGCTAGTTAAAGCTGTGCTAAAGACATCTTTTTAATTAGGCTAGTTAAAGCTGTGCTAAAGACATCTTTTTAATTAGGCTAGTTAAAACTGTGCTAAAGACATCTTTTTTTAATTAGGCTAGTTAAAGCTGTGCTAAAGACATCTTTTTTTAATTAGGCTAGTTAAAGCTGTGCTGAAGACATCAAAGTAAGAGTAGGAGTGGCAAAACAGAAAATAGCCAGCTCAGTGACAGTTGGAAAGACAGAAGCATACCAACAGTCCTTAAGATCAAAATATTAAATTGTCTGATCTGGCCAGCAATGCTATATGTTGCTAAGAAACACGGACATGCAGATAAGATCAAGGTAACATAGATGCGAATTTTAATGTGAAATGGACCGATGAAAGAACAAATAAAACCATCTTGAATGAACTCACAGTGCAACGCCAGCTACTGGCAAAAAAACAACCAAAGAAAAATGAGATACATCGGCCATGCAACCCACAACACCAACACAACTCTGGTGACAACAGTTTTGCAAGGAAAAGTTGAGGCTAAAAAAATTGGGGCAGAGCACCCACCTCCTATATGAACATCACCACCAGCATCAACAGTTTAAGGGTCTACTGTGTAACACAGAAAAGACAGGACCGGACAAAATAGAGGAAAGCTGTTGTAGTGTCTGCTGCTGTGGCTACCATGGAACTCAGTAATGCTGACAGGTGACAGGATGAAATGAGCAGATTTAGTGAACAAGCATCTGGAAAATTCAGATGTGGTATACCAGAAAGCTGCATATTTTAGACAATGTACAGCAGCAGTTGTAGATTATATAAACTGTAAATTCTGTAACTGTGTTGCTGAGGATGAAGCCCATTTTGCTTTGAGGTGTCCCTCTTTCCTTGATTTATGAAAGGAACTTACTCCATAAAGATATTTGGATTTTCCAAGAAGAATACACATGTCTGTTTCTCATTATTAGTAATGAACAAAATCTTAGAAACTTTGCAGAGTTTTTATATATATCTTTTAAAAGCTTAAAAATATTTCACAAAAAACGTCCATGCATTTGTGCAGTGTACTTTTGTAACACATTTATGTTCTGTCTGTTATGTGATTGCCTGAATTCCTCTGATGCAAGATTTTACCGGAATTCTTCTGATACAAGGTTTTTACCTTTTTTTTCACACCCTTTCATGGAGGGTTATAGTAGGTAGGTCCACCCCAAAAATTCAAAATTTTTGTTTGTTCACATAAAGAGAAAAACTTAATAGCATTTGAAAGACAACACAACACTGAATATCTCTGCCAAATTTTATCTTCCTATCAATGATAGTTCAAGAGTTATGAGCATTTAAAAATGCAAGAAAATGGCACAATTTAGCGATTTTAACGAAACACCATTTTTCTGGCTTGATAAATGGAGAATGAATACACAGACACAGCTGAAAATGATAAAACCAAAACTATATACTACTTACTGTAAGAATAATTTTTTCCAGGGGTAGGCAAGCCATAGTTTTTCATCCAGATCACTTCAAAAATGAGGAAAAACACATTTCTCGCAGGCGGAAAAAGATGACATGAGAGAGAAATAACACCAAATAGTAAACAAGCCATATCTCAACAACTACTGATGCTACAGACTAATTTCAAGTACCCTTTTGCTCAGAATAAAGAGTAGAACTTGAATTTCACATCCACAGGCTTCAAAAGAAGTTCTAAAGTAGTCAAAACTATCCTGAAACACAACCAGTTTTTACATATGGAAATCATGGCAGGTAATGTTCGCAAATGGCTCATACAGTACACCTAAGCCCCCAAGCTTGAAATACACCACAGAAAAAACTAACAGTAGCTTGAAATACACCACAGAAAAAAACTAACAGTGTTTTCTAGTGTATTTGGACCAGGAGAGCTGCAGCTTCTTCCAGTCATCGCTGGTCAGACACCACGTCTGGCCTACAGATTTCATATGGAAATCACTGAAAAAAATGTACCGTGAGCTCAGGTTATTTTCAATGTCACCAGACTCAGGCCACTTAAATACATTTGTCTTGAATGTCGAGAGATCTCCATTTAAAGGAGACTCAAGGAACTCTGCCAGAGCTGCCTCCCCACCAACTTTCCCAACATTCTTTCTCAATTGCTTTCCTAGCGAGTGTATCTTGTCCAGCCTTGTCTTTAAATCTCTAGGCACTTCCTCAAGAAGCGCGCCAAACCAGGTATTCAGTTTCTGCGGCCTGAGCTTCTGTTGGTTGCAGAACTTGTGCAGCTCCTCTGCAAGACCAACAGGACATTTGATTTTTCCATGCCTCTCCAAGTTGTCCCGAAGTAAGTCCGCTTTGCTGATCTGAAACTTCACACAGAAGCTGCCAGGATACATGGTTTCTCTGGAATCTTCCAAAAAATCAGGATGACTGCCATCATCCCGGAAGTCTTTCACCACTGTCTCTACCATCGACTGGACTTTCGAAAATTCGCTGGAAGGGAAGAGCGACCGCAGAATAGAAGAGATTTCATCCCAAGACTTGCCTGTCTTTTCCTTCAACACCAGCAGCTGCAGGAGAAACCTGTTGTTGAACTGGATCTCGGGCAATTTGGGTGGTCTACCCGGCCCTTTCTGGTCAAAACGAGCTAGCAACGCTGTCAGCTGGTCATCATCTGATAAAAACATCAAACTTGCGCTTAGAATCGAGAAGAAAACACGTTAAAGAAAGCGAAACTACACAATCTAGGAAACCGGAAGTGAAGAGTTGTCTTTCCATAACAACTTTCGCGATCTCATTGCCGAAGAATAAATCTCAAGATCATAATAAAAAAACAAACATCGAGCCAATATAAAAAATAATTGAGTCTTTGAAACACATTTCTTTCAATCCATTTCATCAACAGTACAAAATACGTTGAGATATTTCAGTATTTTCCAGCCAACTCAAGTCACTCAACACAAAGTTCGCTTTCTTAGCGCTACTCGTATGCAGGTGCCCTAGAAACATTCATTTCATTCATTTTCTCTCAAGAAACAAAAGCGAAAAGTTTGCAAAGGCAGCGTAAACATATAAAATTATTTAAATATGATATTTACTTACCGACTAATTGGCGAATTCTCGAATCACAAGACGATAATCCAGGCGAAGAGCAGCGCTCGCTCAGGCTGCCTGACGCAGCCGCCATCATGCACTCGAGAGCGGCACTCGGCTTCGATTCACATTGTTCCAAACAAAAGCGCGGCAAAGTGCAGTCGTCTGCGATTTCAACAGTGCACTTATTAAAAACTTCAAAGTCTAAGCTTCAATTTGATATAAAAATTGAAGCATCTTGATAAACAGTTCCGAAGATATCGGCTCTCAGAAAAGTTCCTTGTTTTCAACTCGCGATATCAAATGGTTCTTACAAGGCTGTCTGCACAATAAATAGACCAATGGAATCGCTGGAAATTGGAGTTTCCAAGGACGCTAGTTCTAAAAATAGACACAGCAACACTGCGAAGCGATCGCCGTGTTTCTGACCACACTCGTTTTGAACGTGCTGACGCAGTGTTAGTCATGGCGGCTCGGGTCGGAGCAAAGACAACAGCACCCGCATTGTTTAACCATGAAGCGCTTCAAAGTTTTATATTTTATTGTAAAACAAACAACACAGTGTTGTAGAGCAGAAAACAAGCTTTATTTCAGTATATTTTTTAAACCATTTACTCAACATTTTAAGCAATATAAAGAGGATCAAAAATACACTCAAAATGCTCACAGCAAGCCGATGCTGACTGCTGCCACTGCAGAAGCGGACCTATCTAGTTATAGCTTAAGTGAATAAACTTGAATTTGAATCATTCTTTTATTTATGCTTAGTCACTCACTTATCCACCCACCCTAACAAGATTGAATAACTGAAGGACCACAAAAAGATATTTTTCATCTTATTGTGTATCATTTGAAAATTTTTACAGATAAAAACTATTTACAAATGAGATCCTGTATTTCAGAATTTATTGAACATTATTGTTTCAGGTGGATAGGAACTATTGTGCTCAATTGTGTCTATGTTGTTATCTTCCTGGTCACCTTCACCGCTCTTCTCAAGAAATCCAAATGGATGCTTATCTTGTGAGTAAATGCTGCTTTGTGTGTGTGTGTGTGTGTGTGTGTGTGAGTGAGTGAGTGAGTGAGTGAGTGAGTGAGTGAGTGAGTGTGTGTGTGTGTGTGTGTGTGTGTGTGTGTGTGTGTGTGTGTGTGTGTGTGTGTGAGAGAGAGAGAGAGAGAAACAGAAAGAGAGGGAGAGAGAATTTTAGGGTAGCTCACATACCTTGTTAAATAAGAATCCCTTAATGAGGGGCTACAGACTAAGTGAATCAGTCCTCTGAGTTTGGATACGTTACGAACCAGAAAAACAAAAAAATGGAATGTTTACTACAATATAACAAAACATGATAGGTGCAAGTTTTCAACCGACTGGCCTATGTCAAGTGTATGCAAAAGAGAGCAAAGAATAAATACACAACGCTTAGCACTGAAAAGTGTAGACAACTTTCCATTCATGGTGTTTGGCAAGAGAAAATGGCAGAAAATGGATCTGTTGAATATGAACGATGCATAGAGTTAATCTTGTGGTAAGCAGACACACTCGTGCCCGCTTTGGAAGCAGGAATGAATGCACTTCACATTCTGAACATTTCAGCTGCTACTGCTGATGGCCACATTAACCACAGAACTGTTAATTGTTAAGCTTTATTAGCACTGTCACATAATCTTAGATTTTCTAATGGTCACAATGCCACGCACAAGTTATACATCATGTTCGTGAGGCCAAAAATACAAATGATACAAATGATCATTTCAGTACTGATGATTGGTATGTAGCAGTTCATTGTTCGCTTGGAATTCATTTTGGAATTCTTGCTGCTTTCTTTGCATTGTTTGAGATTATTGTGTTATGTAGTATAACGTAAAGAAGATTATTGTGTTATGTGGCATAATGTAAAGAATAATGTAATTTTAAAAAAACAGTCTGTATAGATATTATTTGCTAACATTTTTCAAACAGTAACATTAGTAGCATTAATGCCACAAGAAGCTTCTGGAATGATACAGAGATTATGTCATAGGTTGCTTTTCTGATGTCTTTCATATATGAGGTTGATAGATATTGCTTTTTTAATTTGGAAAAAAATTCACATCTGTCGGAAATCTTTGTCACTGATGTTTGGTGTAAATAGCGTAAAAAATGTTTTTCAGGTATTGCTTTTTATTTGGACTAAGTTTACCTCTGCAGGACATCTTTTGTCACCAAAATTTGGTGTTCATTCATTTGAAAATTTTCTTTTTTCCTGCTTGATCACAAGAAATGTAATTAATTGTTAATTGATGTAATTGTTTCAGAGCTTCAGTCTTGTCCATCATTTTCATGTTAGCAGTGTGGTCATCGACATCTATCTACTTGTTTCTCGGAGTTGTAAGTGTTTATATGTATAATTTTTCTCACATTTGTATCTGCCTCTGTCTGTCTCATTGTAACAGTTTTAAATTGAGTTTGTCTTTGATTAGACCTTGATTGGTTTTGGTGTAAAATCATAACATTGGATGTTTTTTAATGTGTTTGAAAATATATATTGGTCTTGTGGAAAATCAAGGCCATGCTGTTTCTTGCATTTGCCATGATGATGATATGTAGCATCCAGACACTTTTGTATCTTTCTGGCTGATCTCCTTTGTTGACTGAGATTGTGTATTACTGACTGAACTTTTGTGTTCATGTGATCTGGTTAGATTGGTACAAAGGTCCTGTGAAACAAGACATAGCATGTAATGCATATCAGGCTCTTAAGTACTGTTGAAACAAGACCGCACACATTGTGCATATACATAGCATGTAATGCATATCAGGCTCTTAAGTACTGTTGAAACAAGACCGCACATTGTGCATATTTGGCACTGAAGTACAGTGATACAAGTACATTGCACACAATATGTATTGGCACTGAAATACTAGTGAAATAAGACATAGCACACAGTAATGTATTTGGCACTGAAATACTAGTGATACAAGACATAGCACACCAGTAATGTATTTGCACGAATACTAGTGATACAAGACATAGCACACAGTATTATTGGCACTGAAATACATAGTGTAAGACATAGCACACAGTATGTATTTGGCACGAAAGACTAGTGATACAAGGGCATAACACACAGTAATGTATTTGGCACTGAATACTATGAACAAGACACATGGCACACAGTATGTATTGGCACTGAAATACTAGTTGATAACAAGACAAGCACACAGTATGTATTGGCACTGAAATACTAGTGATACAAGACATAGCACACATAAGTATATTGGCACTGAAAGACTAGTGATTACAAGACATGCACACAGATGTATTTGGCTACTGAAATACTAGTGATACAAGACATAGCACACAGTATGTATTGGCATGAAAGATAGTGATACAAGACATAGCACACGTTATGTATTTGACACTGAAATACTAGTGATACAAGACATAGCACACGTATGTATTTGGCACTGAAAGACTAGTAATACAAGACAGCACACAGTATGTATTTGCACCCAAAGACTAGTGATACAAGACATAGCACACAAATATGTATTTGCACAGAAATATAGTGATACAAGACATAGCACACAGTAATGTATTTGGCACTGAAAGACAGTGATACAAGACATAGACACACATATGTATTGCACTGAAAGACTAGTGATACAAGAATAGCACCAGTATGATTGGCACTGAAAGACTAGTGAACAAGACACCCCACAGTATGTATTTGGCACTGAAAGACTAGTGATACAAGACATAGCACACAGTATGTATTTGGCACTGAAAGACTAGTGATACAAGACATAGCACACAGTATGTATTGGCACTGAAAGACTAGTGATACAATGCATAGCACACAGTATGTTTAAATTTTGGGACTGAAAGACTAGTGATACAATGCATAGCACACAGTAGTATTTGGCACTGAAAGACAGTGATACAATGCATAGCACACAGTATGTATGGCACTGAAAGACTATGATACAATGCCATAGCACACAGTATGTATTTGGCACTGAAAGACTAGTGAATACATGACATAGCAACAGTGGTATTTGCACTGAAATACTAGTGATTAAATGCATAGCACACAGTATTTGGCACTGAAGACTAGTGATACAATGCATAGTACACGTATTATTTGGCACTGAAATACTAGTGATACAAGACATAGCACACAGTATGTATTTGGCACTGAAAGACTATGATACAAGACATAGTACACAGTATGTATTTGGCACTGAAATACGTGATACAATGCAAGCACACAGTATGTATTGCACTGAAATACTAGTGATACAAGACATAGCACACAAGTATTATTTTGGCACTTAAAGACTAGTGATACAGACATAGCACACAGTAATGTATTTGGGACTGAAGACTAGTGATACAATGCAAGCACACAGTATGTATTGGCACGAAATACTAGTGATACAATGCAAGCACACGTATTATTTGGCACTGAAAACTAGTGATACAAGACATAGCACACAGTATGTATTTGGCACGAAAGACTAGTGATACAATGCATAGACACAGTAATGTAATTTGCATGAAAGACTAGTGATACAAAGCATAGTACACAGTATGTATTTGGGACTGAAAGACTATGAAAAAACAATGCATAGCACACAGTATGTATTTGCACTGAAGACTAGTGATACAAGGACATAGCACACAGTATGTATTTGGCACTGAATACTAGTGATAATGCATAGCACACAGTATTTATTTGGCACGAAAGACTAGTGAACAAACATAGCACACAGTATTATTTGGCACTGAAAGACTAGTGATACAAACATAGCACACAGTATGTATTTGGCACTGAAAGACTAGTGATACAATGCATAGCACACAGTATGTATTTGGCACTGAAATACTAGTGATACAAGACATAGCACACAGTATGTATTTGGCACTGAAAGACTAGTGATACAAGACATAGCACACAGTATGTATTTGGCACTGAAAGACTAGTGATACAAGACATAGCACACAGTATTTGGCACTGAAAGACTAGTGATACAAGACATAGCACACAGTATGTATTTGGCACTGAAAGACTAGTGATACAAGACATAGCACACAGTATGTATTTGGCACTGAAAGACTAGTGATACAAGACATAGCACACAGTATGTATTTGGCACTGAAAGACTATGATACAATGCATAGCACACAGTATGTATTTGGCACTGAAAGACTAGTGATACAAGGCATAGCACACATTATGTATTTGGCACTGAAAGACTAGTGATACAATGCATAGCACACAGTATGTATTTGGCACTGAAATACTAGTGATACAAGACATAGCACACAGTATGTATTTGGCACTGAAAGACTAGTGATACAATGCATAGCACACAGTATGTATTTGGCACTGAAATACTAGTGATACAATGCATAGCACACAGTATGTATTTGGCACTGAAAGACTAGTGATACAATGCATAGCACACAGTATGTATTTGGCACTGAAATACTAGTGATACAAGACATAGCACACAGTATGTATTTGGCACTGAAAGACTAGTGATACAAGACATAGCACACAGTATGTATTTGGCACTGAAAGACTAGTGATACAATGCATAGCACACAGTATGTATTTGGCACTGAAAGACTAGTGATACAAGACATAGCACACAGTATGTATTTGGCACTGAAAGACTAGTGATACAAGACAGCACACAGTATGTATTTGGCACTAAAATACTAGTGATACAATGTATAGCACACAGTATGTATTTGGCACTGAAAGACTAGTGATACAAGACATAGCACACAGTATGTATTTGGCACTGAAAGACTAGTGATACAAGACATAGCACACAGTATGTATTTGGCACTGAAAGACTAGTGATACAATGCATAGCACACAGTATGTATTTGGCACTGAAAGACTAGTGATACAAGACATAGCACACAGTATGTATTTGGCACTGAAAGACTAGTGATACAATGCATAGCACACAGTATGTATTTGGCACTGAAAGACTAGTGATACAATGCATAGCACACTGTGTGTGTTAGGCACTGAAGTATTTAATGATAATAGTAATTACAGTATTTACATGGCACCAGATCTTGACAATTCAAATCAAAGCACACTCATGCACCAGGCTTATGCATCAGTCGATGAAGAATATCTTACAATATTAAAAAAAAAGACAGAAAAAGACCAACATAAAAATGAGGGAAAGGAGTTGTAGAATTCATTGTTGGGAGAAGAAATGGGTTTTGAAATTGGATTTAAAAGCAGAAAGGGTAGGTGTTAGGCAGAGGACTTGTGAAACAACTAAGCATAGTACATGGAGTATATTAGGCACTGAAGTACTAGTGAAACAAGACACAGCACACAGTATATATTTCGCACTAAAGTACTAATGAAACAGCAGAATGTGTATGTATTAGACACTGAAGTACTATTTCAAAACAAGACATAGGGCATAGTGTGTACTAACATGGGTAGAAATTCTTCCTTTTTTAACCCTTTGACTCCTGCGCCCTGTCCACCAGCATCCTGCATTGTCAACCACACTGGCAAAGCAAAAACTTAACCCTTTGATTCCCTCACCCTATCCACCAGCTTCCTGCAGGAAGCTGGTGGATAGGGTGAGGGAATCAAAGGGTTAAGTTTTTGCGCACGGTGGACAGAGTGCAGGAGTCAAAGGGTTAACCAGAATTTCATTCTTTTAAAAGTTCCTTTCAAACTAAAAAAAATTTGATGAAGGAAACTATCGAAAAAAGAGATGAAAACACCAAGGATCAGTTTTCAGATGTTACTGGTACCCAAGGATAAGTTGTGTATGTATATATATCTGTACAGATAATCACTGAGCTCATTTTAATCCAAGAAACATCATGAGATGGGCAAAAGCAATTTTATTCCTTTTATCAGATATGCAAAATATGTGTGTATTTGCATGTGTGAATATCTTCCTGTGTGTACTGTTAAATCAGAATGATTCACATTTTCATTAAATGAGATTTGAAAATAACATTTTTCAACAGTTTCCAAACCCTTTATTCAAGCCCCAAAATGTCTTCAGAAAGCAATATACAATACAATACAATATTTTATTTATATAGCGCAAAATCTTGATAAAATCAAATCTAAGCGCTAAAACAGACACACACGCATGCGCGCACACACACACACACACACACACACACACACACACCGCACACGCACATGGCTATAAATGGGGAGAAAGAATAAAAGCAATGGAAAATTATAGAGAGCATATTATATACAATTATATAAAGCACCAGTTTTTTATATAGGTTTAAGCAGTTTTCAGGGGAAAATAGTCCTGAATTCCATACATTTCCGTTTGTTTTTAAATTCTACCAATTCCCACCTCTGATTAAGCGCTGAAGTAATCATGAAGCAAGGCGTAGCATGTAGTACTAGGCACAGAATTACTAGCAAAACAACAAGGCATAGCACGTAGTGTGTATTATGCACTGAATTACTTCCATTTTAGAATGAAAATAACAATGTTGAAATGGTCATGATGGACAGGGGGGAGGTGACCTGTGTGTCGACCCCGACAGTTTTGTCATGTCCAGAGTCAATGGAACATTGAAACAAGGTGAGGAAATGTGTGTGAGATAATTTGTCAGTCTGATGTTTGTGTGTGTGTGTGTGTGTGTGTGTGTGTGTGTGTGTGTGTGTGTGCGTGTGTGTGAAGTGTGCGTGTGTGTTGTGTGTGTGTGTGCGTGTGTGTGCGTGTGTGTTATGTGTGTGTGTGTGTGTGTGAGGTGTGTGTGTGTGTGTGTTATGTGTGTGTGTGTGTGTGAGGTGTGGTGTGTGTGTTATGTGTTTGTATGTGTGTGTGTGTGTGTATTAAGTGTTTATGTGTTTGTGATCATAGAATACATGACTGATTACTTTGTATCTGTGATTTATGACAAGTATCATGGATTAAGATCATATTTATTCACTTACAATGATATTCTACCTAATGTTAATTAGTTTCTCAAAAATCTCTACAACTGTAATACTGACATGTACTTGTGTTCCAAAACAAGTGCGACTGCCCGCGCCCAAGCAAACAGGAACCAGAAGAACAAGTAAACCAAAGTGAACGCGTATTCAACACAAGACAAGCACAAATTTTCGGCCAACCGGCCTTTGTCAAGCGCGAATGCACGGTCACAAACAGACCACAAACAACACCAAACAACGGATAATAAGAAGAGGACTATAAACTTCCCTGCCGCCTCGTTCAGTGGATAAAAAGGGACCTTGACAAAGGCCGGTTGGCCGAAAATTTGCGCTTGTCTTGTGTTGTGTTGTGTACATGTGTGCTCATGAATGCATGCATGCATTACATATACTACACACACATACACTTAAGTGTTCTTCAGAGAGACATATAGCACAGATTTACGTTTTCAGAGAAGATAATATTGGTGATTATGTCTTAGGTATGATAGCAGAATGGCTTAGGACAGTACACTTCTAATCAGAAGTTTTGAGTTCTGTCCTACCTGAATAGCACCTGTTGGGTGAAGGGTGGGTGATTTTTTCCAGATCTGATAGGTCAACATACATGCAGACCTACTATTGCCAGAATCCCCTTCATATGAAGACAGAATGTCAGATATGCGTGTTAACCCTTTGACTCCCACACCCTATACACCAACTGTAAAAACTTAACCCTTTGAGTCCCTCACCACATTCATCAGCTTCTATCCACCAGCTTCATGCATGAAGCTGGTGGATAGGGTGAGAGACTTGAATGGTAAAGGGTTAAGTTTTTGCTTTGTTAGTATGGTTGGCAGTGCAGGATGTTGGTGGACTAGGTGTGGGAGTCCAAGGGTTAAAGAGCCTATAAGCCATGTCAGTGTTCAGTGGTTATGTGAACTTGAAAGTACGTAGCATGCCTTAATAATAATAATTACAATATTTATATAGCGCAAAATCTTGATAAAATCAAATCTAAGCGCTGAAACAGACACGCACGCACGCACGTACGCACGCACACACACGCACGCACGCGCGCGCACACACACACACACACACACACACACACACACACCACACACACACACACACACACACACACACACACACACACACACACACGCATGGCTATAAATGGGGAAAAGAATAAAAAGCAATAAAAGCAAGAATAAAAGCAATGGAAAATTATAGAGAGCATATCATATACAGTTATATAGTATAACAGTGTGATTCCCCTCCGAGCGGAGACAGGCTGCAGAGGGGGGGTTGAGTGAGGTTAGGATTTTATGCAGAGGAGAAAAGGTGAGTTTTGAGAGCGGACTTGAAGGAGACAAAAGTAGGTTGCTGACGGACTGAGAGAGGAAGTTTGTTCCAGGAGAGTATACCAGAAACAGAAGGCTCGTGGACCATAGATATTGAGCTTAGTGCGTGGAAAGCGAAAAGTCAGAGGATCAGAGGCAGAGCGGAGGGTACGTGAGGGAACATAGATCTCAAGTAGGCTTGACAGGTAATCGGGGGCTGCATTATTGAGGCTTTTGTAGCACATGGTGTCTAGTTTGTAGTGTATGCGCTTTGATACAGGGAGCCAGTGAAGTTGTGCCAGGAGAGGAGATATGTGGTCAGCTTTTTTCTTTTTGAGTACAAGGCGTACAGCATTGTTTTGAATGCGCTGTAGGATGTGAATGGTGGAGGCAGGAAGACCAGACAGGAGTGAATTGCAATAGTCAATGCGAGACATTATGAAGGAGAGAACGAGTTTTGCCTTCACCAGAATATGCAGACTGTGCAGCAAGATAATACCTGCACAGTGTGGACCAAACAGTGTGCATTCATGTATCTGAGGAAGTGTTTTCGGAATGTTATGTTTTTAAATCTACCATTTGTAGCATGCAAACAATAATGTACATTTGGTTTCAGATGTCCTACAGGCTTACATACAGTGCACTGACAGCTCAAAGCCTTACCAAGGGTAAGTTTCTTTTTTTTTTCCTAATTTTGTCTTGATTTATTATTCCTTTATACCCTTGAGATGCAATCTTTTACTGGTTTATTGGTTGACACTGTTGATTTGCATGAACTGTATGATTTTGTAATACTTGAGGATTGATTATCTAGAAACTAAAAGTCTTATGTATATAAAAAGCATGAAAAGGACAGTATTGGGAGTTGACATGATTGTAAGAACCCTTCTCACCTGTCTCACCTGTCGGCGTCACCGGGAACAGTGTTGGCCGCTGCACATGATGTCCTCACAAGTTGCCTCCAGCACTCTCGATCTTGGCTAAGTCTGACCACCTCCTGGAGTTTCTTGCCACTGATGTTTGTGATGTTTCTAGCAAGTGATGCAGGTGGCCGTCCTCTGTTTCTCTTTCCTTCCACTTTACCTTGGAGGACAGTGGACATCAAGTCTGTTCTCTCATTACAACCCTTAAGAACCCTTAAGTTGTAGTATATCTTGAAACCAGTATTCGTTTTTTTGTTTGTTTATCTGTTGATTTTTCTAATTAGTTCATTCATTGTTTCTTTATCTGTTTGTTTGTTTGTTTACTCATTTACTACTTTTAGCCAGTGTTTGATATTATTCATTTATCTCATTTATTATTTAATTAGTTATTTGACTGGTACTACCGTGGCAGACTTATTTTTCTAGTGAGAGCAGCGATTCAAGTTATTTTTTATACCAGCAATAGTGTAATCACAGAGCAGATGCCACCATTTTATAGTATAGACATCTTATTGACAAGCATTTTATAAAATGTAATGACCAAACTGTTGTATGTTTTGTCATATGTTAATGTATGTTAAAAGTTCTTACTGTAGAAGACACTGAAAGTATAGCTGATTGATTTGGTGAGGTTCCCATATAAACACGTGTATATCTCACATGCATGTGACATGGCTGTTCCCTCAATTCTCACATGATGTTGATGGCTTGATGGTGACATCTTGCTTTATCTAAACATTCACAGCAGAACATGTCACACGTGTGTTTATGAGTCAGAAGCTATAAATAGAGGTCCCATCCAAATTTGTCTGATTCATTGCTGCAACAAGGTATCTGATGACATTTGTCATAGGCATCACAAAATTACAGTACAAATTGTAGGCTGTATGAGTACATTCTGGGGGAGCAGTATGTCTGTAGCTGTTGGTCTGGAGGTGGGGGGAAAGGAAACAGGGGTTATGGGTGACTGGTTGAGGGGTGGGGGGGTTGGGGGAGGACTCTGCAGCTAAAAAGAGCTGTGATTGAGTCATCATCTTCTGTAAACTATGTGAAATAAATTAACACGCGCGTGCGCACATTCGCACACGCACACACACCACACACACACACACACACACACACACACACACACACACACACACACACACACACACACACACACACACACACACACACACAGCACGCACGCACGCACGCACGACAACGCACCACACACACACACACACACACACCACCACGCACAAGCACGCACGCACGCACGCACGCACGCACCACGCACGCATGCACCACACACACACCACACACACACACACACACACACACAACACATAAAGGGGAAGAAAAAGACGGCAAAGAAAAAAAAATGTTGGAAAATTTATGGATTGGCATGTCAGACAGTGTGGTTCAAAGGCCAGACATGCATTCATACTCCACAAGAGTTTTAACTTGTCACATACCTGCGTGTAGTCATATTGTCTGTGAGATGGTGTGATAGAACTGTACGTCATGCTAATGTATCACCTACAACTATGCATCTGTTCAAGTACCAGAGTGATCAAAGCTTACAAAAATACATTTCAAAGCTTCCAATGTTGGGGTTAAAGCTGAACCATGAGGAGATGAAGATGTAATATGGTGTCTTGTGTAAAAAATATTTCTTCATAGAAAATAAAACTAGAGGTCATGATTTACTGCATTTTACGTTTATTTGCAGTTTATTGCACTAAACAGTTTTTGTGAATTTACATACTGTACATTGTTTGGCACTCAAAGAAATTAAAACATTTGGCCTTCACAGCATTGAACTTGACTGTCATCATTTACTTTGTCATAGCATAGTATACCTAGTATGATATGTGTGACAGATGCTGTAAACCTTATTACATTAAACATTAAAAAAAAAATGCATCAGCTTTGGGGAGAGACGGGTATATGGAGAGGCATTATACCCAGTTGTTAGTTTGTCAGTGTCATGTTGCATTATTTCATTTTGTACAGCAAATTCTGGATGCCCAGACAGCAGTGACCCAGGCCATCACAGCATTGAACTTGACTGTCAACATGTCGTTGCCTTTCAACATAACTGGCAAGGTATGCTGGAACTTTCATCTGCCATTTTGGTCTGGTTTGTGTTCAGTGTTCTCCTGATCTTGTGCTTTATTTACAAAGAAGTTACTGGCTGGGTGAAGTTGTAGTACAAAGTGTATACTTTGTGTAGCACGTTCTGCTGGTGTGGCATATTCTGCTGTGTGGTATGTTGTGCTGTGTGGTATGTTCTGCTGTGTGGTATGTTGTGCTGTGTGGTATGTTGTGCTGTGTGGTATGTTGTGCTGTGTGGTATGTTGTGCTGTGCGGTATGTTGTGCTGTGTGGTATGTTGTGCTTTGTGGTATGCTGTGCTGTGTGGTATGTTGTGCTGTGTGGCATATTCTGCTGTGTGGTATGTTGTGCTGTGTGGTATGTTCTGCTAGTGTGGCATATTCTGCTGTGTGGTATGTTGTGCTGTGTGGTATGTTCTGCTAGTGTGGCATATTGTGCTGTGCGGAATGTTGTGCTGTGTGGTATGTTCTGCTAGTGTGGCATATTCTGCTGTGTGGTATGTTGTGCTGTGTGGTATGTTCTGTGCGGTATGTTGTGCTGTGTGGTATGTTGTGCTGTGTGGCATATTGTGCTGTGCGGTATGTTGTGCTGTGTGGTATGTTCTGCTAGTGTGGCATATTCTGCTGTGTGGTATGTTGTGCTGTGTGGTATGTTGTGCTGTGTGGTATGTGCTGTGCGGTATGTTGTGCTGTGTGGTATGTTGTGCTGTGTGGTATGTTGTGCTGTGTGTGGTATGTTGTGCTGTGTGTGGTATATTGTGCTGTGTGGTATGTTGTGCTGTGTGGTATGTTGTGCTGTGTGGCATGTTGTGCTGTGTGGTATGTTGTGCTGTGCGGTATGTTCTGTTGTGTGGTATGTTGTGCTGTGTGGTATGTTGTGCTGTGTGTTGTGTGGTATGTTCTGCTGTGTGGCATGTTCTGTTGTGTGGTATGTTCTGCTGTGTGGTATGTTGTGCTGTGTGGTGTGTTGTGCTGTGTGGTATGTTGTGTTGTGTGGTATGTTGTGCTGTGTGGTATGTTGTGCTGTGTGGTATGTTGTGCTGTGTGGTATGTTGTGCTGTGTGGTATGTTGTGCTGTGTGGTGTGTTGTGCTGTGTGGTATGTTGTGCTGTGCGGTATGTTGTGCTGTGCGGTATGTTGTGCTGTGCGGCATGTTGTGCTGTGCGGCATGTTGTGCTGTGCGGCATGTTGTGCTGTGCGGCATGTTGTGCTGTGCGGCATGTTGTGCTGTGTGGTATGTTGTGCTGTGTGGTATGTTGTGCTGTGTGGTATGTTGTGCTGTGTGGTATGTTTACATACAGCAACATGTCAACATCAAGCCATCAACATTGTGTGTGTTGATGTTTGTTCATCACACTCACACACTCCCATATGTGCTCCACCAAATCTGCCAGCGGTCCTCTGACAGACTCTGTGAGCCAGTACAAGACCTGTGCACTGATGGAGTCCTGAAATAGGGACGGGAAGGAGAACAAGACCTATTTAACTCTTTCGCCCTGAACATACGCTGGAGCGTAGGTCACGCACACATCGTTCAGCCCGAGCATGAGGCCGAGCGTAGCTGACCTTTCGGAATTTTTGTAGGAAAGGGTCAAGGTTGGATGGGAAACTAAACATACTGGCTCCCTTGTATAACATATCAAGAGTACGTGTGTACCCTTCCCGAGTGCTGGCGACCTTTGTTCGTCGGTTGAGGCGAGGTCACAGCGAGTGACTCGGTGCTCGAGTTCGCCGCGTGGTCGTGTGGGGTCAACATGGTGTCGAGTCAAACACAAGCTAGCCGTGCAGGGCGAATAAATGCAGGACCCCCAGACTTGGTATACACACTAACCAATCATAAATACACAAAATAAAAGTATTTTGGAGTGTATCAAAAAAAATTGTGATTTTTTTGTTCTTTGAGTATTATGATACCCCTTTGCGCGATTTTTTCAAAAAATCAAATTTTTGAAAAAAAATGATTAATTTCATTATTTCGCAAACACACACTTTCAAACTTGCACACAAGTTAGTTTATTCTAATGACAACATCTCCACAAAATTTCGTTCCTCTGTCTATACAAGTTATTTTTTTACAAATTTATCAGTAACATAATATTTGGCCCAGGGGGGAGAGGTTGTGAGAATGAGCACTGGGCCAGGGTGGAGTGAGTTAACATTAAACTGGCTTTATCAGAATGATTGGAGCATTGAGATGAGCAGCAAGCTGGCCAGCAGGCTGGGATCAAACTTGAGACTTCAGATTTTACGTCCATGGCTCTGTCAATAGAGGTAGCCAACCTACTTTAAAAGATTGAAAAAAAACAGGCACCCTGCAGTTCACCTGAAAAGTCAAACCCACAGTTCTTGTGTTATCAACATGGTGCTCTAATCATCTGAGCAAATGTGCCAGTAATTATGCTCAGTTTCAGTGGAGGATGGGGAAGAGTGGCTATTGTTGGGGAGGGGGAGGCAGTAAAATTTGGGCATTATTGTAATTTTCTGGAACTGAACTGGATAAAATTGATACCTTTAGTGAAGCCTTTAGTATGTCAGGTATGTATTAATAACCGTTAATTCTACAGATTATCTCTTTAGTATTACTCATAAAATACATATGCAGTGTTACTTAGATCACTTCACTCTCAGCACAAGGAATGATGCATTCAGTTACTTAACTCAGTTTTCCAATTGTAAAACCGTACATTTTTGTTTTGTGCATATTTTATTTGATTTTATGTATGATGTGTTCTGTCTTCTGCTGTCAGATCTCGGGTCCTGTGAAACTGATACGTAATGATCTGAAGTTTATATTTGGCAACCTTTCATCTCTGACAACCCTGATCGGTAGCTGTGGCACTATACACAATGAATATATCACAGCTGTACAAGGTGTCTGCATTTCTGCTCTGTAAGTAACATAGCTTTAAAAACACACAGACACTGTATATAACTTTACTTCTAGCAAACATACAACTAACCACCAAACTTGCAAACATAAAGCACAGAACCAAACCATTCAAACAGAAAAATGACATGATAAAGACAATTTTTGAACAAGCACAGCTCAGCTTAACTTCTTAGGTCATCACATAGTGAATGTTTTCGAGGTTTTTTTTTTATTCATTTTGTCTGTTATTTCATTCTGATGAAGTATGTATCTTTGTAACAGTTGATGTATTTTTTCTTCACAATTTGTCATTACTTTAAGTACATGAAGTGATAGGGACATGCTCAGTTCAGGGTAGGTAGTGTGTGTGTATTTGTGTGTGTGTGTGTGTGTGTGTGTGTGTGTGTGTGTGTGTGTGTGGTGTGTGTGTGTGTGTGTGTGAGTGAGTGAGTGAGAAAGAAAGAGAGAGGTGAAACAAAGTAACAAAGAAGAGAGGGGCAAAGAAATAAGTTGGGAAAGAACAACACAGCAAGATTTTAGCATGTAGACCGATACCTGGGTTTGCTATAGTGTACATTTAAAATGAAAATATTGTATATTGTTTCTGCCTTGTTCATGAGTTTTGCTCAGCCCCACTTTGCATACTGTGTACAGATAACTTTTGCGTTTTGAATCTAAACATAGTTAGATGGGCACATTAATTAGTCAAGAGGGTTCGATTGGCCTAAACCCCTTTGCCAAGTGGGTGAAGGTATTTCTGATTGCCCAGGTCAATATGTAGGCAGACCTGCCAGTTTCTAAACCTTCTTCATATATAAGTGCATGCAGAATTTGAATTATGCATGTTAAAGATCCTGCAAGTCACATCAGTGGCTGGCTTATGAAAACAAGAAAACACCAGCTTGCATGCCCACTGAATACAGAGTATATACACTGTGCATCAGCATACTGCCTGCACAGTGTGGGAGAAGCAATGTGACACATTCATGCATAAAGAAAACAACAGAATTCTTATTTAAAGAACTACAGTATGGTATCTCACAATTGCGGAGCTTGTGCATTTGTAAGATATGGTTATGTATTATTAAAAACAACGCAAACAGTACAGATGTGGTATGACACTGCTATGCTGTGGATACCCCCTGTTTTACGTTGATAATAGTCATTGTTCTGTTTTGCAATTTTCAGGGAAGGTGTGGGATTCCTCGTTCTGTGTCTGGCTGTGATGGGCTTGATGAACGCTCTGATGGTTGTTGGTTCTGCTCTGGCTTGGCCTTACTTTGGCAGAAGGTATGTATTTTATTGACAGTAGGAATTGGACTGGTTGACTGATTCTGTAAGGATTAGTGATTATGAATTGGACTGGATGACTGAATGTGTAGTCGGCTGGAATAGCTCCGTTGGGAGAGCGTTTAGACTGAAGAGCTAAAGGTCCCTGGTTCAATCCCGAATTCCGGCACGGAACATTATCCGGCGGTTGACATTTTTTTTCATGGCACTTGTGACGTCAGTGCATGTGGAATTCGTTCCGACCGCAGAGACATCATCTTGAGAAACTGAAACGGAAACTGTAGGGATTAATGATTTGAATTGGACTGGATGACTGACTGTGTAGGGATTAATGATTAGGAACAGGACTGGATGATTGAATGTGTAGGGATTAATGATTAGGAACAGGACTGGATGATTGAATGTGTAGGGATTAATGATTAGGAATGGGACTGGATGATTGAATGTGTAGGGATTAATGATTAGGAATGGGACTGGATGTTTGAATGTGTAGGGATTAATGATTAGGAAGTGGACTTGATGATTGAATGTGTAGGGATTAATGATTAGGAACAGGACTGGATGATTGAATGTGTAGGGATTAGTGATTAGGAACAGGACTGGATGACTGAATGTGTAGGGATTAGTGATTAGGAATTTCACTTGATGATTGAATATGTAGGGATTAGTGATTAGGAATTGGACTGGATGACTGAATATGTAGGGATTAGTGATTAGGAATTTCACTTGATGATTGAATATGTAGGGATTAGTGATTAGGAATTGGACTGGATGACTGAATATGTAGGGATTAGTGATTAGGAATTTCACTTGATGATTGAATATGTAGGGATTAGTGATTAGGAACAGGACTGGATGATTGAATGTGTAGGGATTAGTGATTAGGAACAGGACTGGATGACTGAATATGTAGGGATTAGTGATTAGGAATTCTCTGAGGATTAATGATCGAGAATTGAATTGGTCAGCTGATTCTGTAAGGATTATTGATTAGAAGTTGTTGAACTGATAGGCTAAATCTGTATGGATTAATGATTAGAAGTAGGACTGGATAAGTGACTAATGATTAGGAATTGAAATGGTTGACTGCTTCTGTAGGGATTAGTGATTAGAATTGGACTGGTCGACTGATCTGTGAAGATTCATGTTTAGGAATTGGGTTGGGTAACTGATTCTGTAGGGATTAATGATTAGGAGTAGGATTGGACAACTGATTCTGTAGCTCTTCGTTATAAGAAATTGGATTTGATGACTGATTCTGTAGAGATTAGTCATAAGAATTGGACTGGTTGACTGATTCCATATGGATCAGTGATTGGGAACTGGACTGGTTGGTTGATTCTGTATGGATGACTGATTCTGTAAGAACTAGTGATTAGGAATTGAACTGGTTGATCGAACAACTTTAACCATTCATTGCAAGTACAACTTTTGCCATCATGTGCTGCATTGATATGAAACTTTTTATTGAACAGCATAAGGCTGAGAGAAATCTCATGAAGTCATGTGAGCACTGTATTATTTGTCAGCACAGCATCAGGTTGAAGGAAATATTCATTGCGAGTCATGTGAGCACTGTATTATTTGTCAGCACAGCATCAGGTTGAAGGAAATATTCATTGCGAGTCATGTGAGCACTGTATTATCTGTCAGCACAGCATAAGAGTAAGAGAAATAACTCATTGAGTCATGTGAGCACTGGTAGAAAGAAACTCTAGGGAGAGCTAGACAACAGAAGGTCTTCAGAGAAGTAACCCCCTTTAGACAAGTGTTTCGGCCCTGAATTCCTTACACTCTCGGGGGGCCGGGCCACATCCAGGTCATGACTCCTGGATGCCCTTCTGCTGTTGTCTATTTTTTTTTTTTTTTTTTTTTTTCCCACGCCGGGGATCGAACCTGGGCGATTCTGCGCTTCAGAACTGCGGTACGCGGTTTTACCAATGTGCTAACGGGGCACACATCATCTGTAGGGAATTTAATCCTTATGAAGTTCACTTTTTTGGTTCTCCTTGCCCAGATCCAGCTTGAGCTCCTTTCTGCTGCTCTGCCATCGCTTTAAGGGCTCTAGTCCTCTTCTTCCCAGAAATGGCGAGTTGTTTCATGAGATCATAAGCAGAGGTGCCCACAAACCCTCTTGCCCCGACCTCTATGGCGAAGATTTTGACCCGCAGACCTGCTTTCTTCAGGGTGCTGGCAAGACCGGGTATTTTTCGGTCTTGTAGATATGTGCTTCTTCCATTCTGCTTTCGTATGGCACAGTGAGTTCTATCAGAATCATTGTTTCGAGGAGTCAGAGTGGAGAGCGATGTCTGGTCTCATGCCTGTCTTGCTGATGACATCTGGGTAATTTCTCCACTCTGGGAGGTCTGCTGTACACTCCCAGTCGACTGCTCCATCCAGAAGACCCTTTGGCAATGTGCTGGTTGTCATAGCCCTTTCGGGCCAGACCTGTTTCCCTCCTGCTTTGTAGAACGTTGTCATAGCAATTGGTGCGTTTGGGGTCATGGTTTTTTCGCTAACCACATCTGTGATCACTTTCAGAACTTGGTTGTGCCTCCATGTATACCTTCCTTGGGCTAGCGCTACTTTGCAAGAGCTTAGGACATGTTCCACTGTTTGTTTCTTCTGACAGAGCGGACATGCTGGGTCGTCTGCTTTCCCCCATTTCACTAAGTTTGCATTCGAGGGGAGCAGGTCATATACAGATCTGAGGAGGAAGCTTATCCTTAGAGGAGCCATGTGCCACATATCGTTCCAGCTGAGACTTCTTTGGAGTGCACTGTCCCATGTTGTCCATTGCCCCTGTTGACCTTGCTGGACTGCCTTCTGCACTCTTTTGACATCTTCTTCTTCCTTCAACTCCTGTATGATCATGTCTCTTTTTTCCTTCCCTTTGGCTTTGGACCACCACTGCATTTTTGTTGCTCCCAGTCCCTGTCTGTTGGTTTGTGTGTGTCCAATTATTTCTTTGATGCTGAGGTTTCTCTTGGCATTGTTTACAGCCTCTTGGACTTTCCACTTTCTGCCAGTTCTCAGCTTTGGATGAACTGCTCTCACGATATTGTCCTCCGATTCCTCCAGCATGCTCAACAGTCTTGCTTTTCCAACTTTGTATTCCTCCACTATGGATTTCAGAGGTAGCTTCAGCATTGCTTGACGACAGTAGAATGCAACATCAGTGAGACCAGGTGGGACACCGAGCCATTTTCTTGTGTATTTGTTGATTTTGGCTTCCATTGCTTCGACTGTGCTGGTGCAAATGTCATAGATTAGCAGTGGCCACAGCAGCTTTGGTATCAGCATGAACTGTAGACACCAGACTTTGTATTTGCCTGGCAGTCCGCAGTTATCTATTTTCTTCAGGCCTTCTTCTGCTGTTTGCTTGGTTTCACATCCCTTTGTGTGTCTTTCAGGGAGTCATCATACCATCTTCCGAGACTTTTTACTGGCTCTTCTGTGACAGTGGGGATGGCTTGGTTGGCTACCATGAATTTGACTGAATCTGCCACTTTTCCTTTTCGCAGTGAGAGACTTCGGGATTTCTTAGGTTTGAACCTCATTCTTGAAGAGGCCACCAGCTCATCCAGCTGCTTTAAGATTTGGTGTGTCTCTTCCTCATCCGTGGACAAGACTGTTGTGTCATCCATGAAAGCTTTCAGAGGAGGCATCTGGTATCCATCTCCCAGATTCACTGGACCTGAACTCTTCATTGCAGCTTTCAAGATGACTTCCATTGCCAACACGAACAGTATGGGAGAGATTGCACAGCCCATTGCAATGCCCACCTCTAGGTCTATCCAGTCCGTGGTGTATTCTTTGGTAGAGAACCGCATTGAGAACCCTTGGAAATACTTCCTCAGCATTGTTCGGATGTTTTCTGGGATGTGATACATTTCAAGAGCCAGCTGGATCATATCGTGTGGAACTGATCCATATGCATTCGCCAGATCAAGCCAAACTACGTCAATGTCTCTCTTCTCTGTTCTTGCTTTTTGGATGGCATCCCAAATCAACGTGGCATGTTCCAAGCATCCAGGCATTCCTGGTATGCCTCCCTTTTGGACTGACATATCCAGATACTTGTTTTCAGTCAGGTATTTTGTCAATCTTGCTGCCATAACAGAGAAGAAGATTTTCCCCTCGACGTTCAGAAGTGATATTGGCCTGAATGATTGATGCTGCTGGAGTTCTGCTCCTTCGGAATGTACACTCCTTCAGCTCTCATCCATTGGTCGCTGATCTTCTGGTTCCTCCATGCTGATCGAATCATCTTGTGGAGCCACTCGAGCACTTTTGGGCATTTCTTGTAGAGCAGGTATGGTATTCCGTTTGGTCCAGGTGCTGACTTGGCTCTGGCTTTCTTTACTACGTTCTTCACTTCATCCAGTGTTGGTGGTTTGTTATTGAATTTTCCTTCTGGCGCTGCAGGCCAAACCAGATTTTGGAGTTCAAGTGGTGCCTCGCGCTGAGAATCGGAATATGTTTCCCTGAGATGCTGCTCTAGGGTTTCCTTGCCCACTGTGAGAGTCCCTGATTTGGGTTGTTCAAACAGCTTTCTTGCAAAGTCAAAGGGATCTTTGAAGAAACGATCTTGAGTCTTCTTCTTTTTGCTCTTTCTTCGCCTTGCTGATTCCACTTTGCTGAGAGCATTGTGTTTGGCCTTCAGATCTTTCCAGAGTTCCAGGAGCCCTTGCTTCTCGAATTCTGAGGCAGTTTTCATTCGCTTTTTAAGCTTCCTTTTCTCCCTCCGGATGCTCTCCATCTGCTGCTGTCTTCTGGATTTCTGGGGAGGCGTTTTTGTCTTTGGCTGCTTCACTCCATAAGTGTCCCTGCAGATAGAGTATATGATGTCTCCGTATGTGTCAAGTTTGTGTTCCAGCGTACTGTTCCCTATTAGCGCATTCAGCTTAAGGACAAGTTCCTCATCTAATTTCTCCCATTGTTCTTTTGCACCGGCAGGCGGCAAATTGAGTTTTTCCACGTTTGGCGTTAAGAGCTTGTGCAAAATCCGCATCAGAACCGTCAGCGTGGATGTCCTTGGCACTATGGTTTAATTCCTGGCCTTGGTCATCCAACGTCTCACCTGCTATCGCAGTGCGCTGCTGCTGGTTCGTATGTGTCTTCAAACAGCCCATTTTTGTCCTGTGGATCTTCATGCCGCGTTTGGTGGTGAATCTCCTTCCACACGCACACGGAAATTCCAACTGGTCATTGATCATGGTCCGTTGTGCGTTTCCAGTCGTGATGGAGTCAGTGCCGATGGATTCATCATTCTCTCCCCCTTTCGGTGAATCCTGGGAGCATCTTTCATTTGGAAAACTCGTGGCATGTTATCAAAGGCGAGGTGGGAAGCCAACCCACAAAGCCCGCAGATCTAGTCTTTCCCAGTGTCCTTCGGTCTTTCCCGAATGTCCTCCGAACTATTCCGGAAGTCAATGGACTGACCATGTGCAGGTAGAAAGAAACTCTAGGGAGAGCTAGACAACAGAAGGTCTTCAGAGAAGTAACCCCCTTTAGACAAGTGTTTCGGCCCTGAATTCCTTACACTCTCGGGGGGCCGGGCCACATCCAGGTCATGACTCCTGGATGCCCTTCTGCTGTTGTCTATTTTTTTTTTTTTTTTTTTTTCCCACGCCGGGGATCGAACCTGGGCGATTCTGCGCTTCAGAACTGCGGTACGCGGTTTTACCAATGTGCTAACGGGGCACACATCATCTGTATTGTATTTCAGCACAGCGTAAGGATGAGAGAAATAGTCATTGTGACTCATGTGAGCACTGTATTTTGTCAGTCAGAACAGCATAAGGATGAGAGAACTATTCATTGTAAGCAGGATATTGTGAATGAATTCAATTAGTATGTCTGATTTTTATTTACGTAACCCTTTGACTCCCGCACCCTGTCTACCAGTACCCTGCATTGTCAACTATGCTGGCAAAACAAAAACTTAACCCTTTGATTCCCTCAACCTATCCACCAGCTTCCTGCAGGAAGCTGGTAGATAGGGTGAGGGAATCAAAGGGTTAAGTTTTTGCAGTTGGTAGATAGGATTCGGGAGTCAAAGGGTTAATTTCATGCAGACTACTGTGTAGAAATTTCTCATCAGGGACATTTAAGTGGTTGTGAACTAAACAAGTTTTTTTTAAGGATCATTGCTTGCAGTTTGTGCTTACTTATGCCACCTACTGGCCACAGAAGCTGGAACAGTTTTACAGTGTGATGATGATGATGAAAAACATGATGCTGTGGAGTTCCATCTAGGATTGAGACTGTGTGGCAGGACTGTACTGTGTGCTGTCATAATATTTCCTGCATCAACCAGACCTGAGAGATAAGACACTTAAGGTATGGGTAAGAAAATTTGAGCAGGTACACTCAGCAATGCATCCACCAAGTGGATGAAACGACTGTGTGGTCCCTTTCCAATGAGTCGGTAACGTACTTAATTCTGGGTAGGAGCTGACTGGAGCCAAAAATAAATCCCACAGTGATTTTTAAAGTACTGATGGGGATGCAAACCCACAACCCTCCAGTCGGTAGTCCATTACACTAACCACTACACCGTTGGCATTTCTTGAATGAACAGGAATTGCTCTTGTGATTTGCAGAAGGAGGGGCCGAAGTCAGGACTACACTCGGGTTGACGACACTGATCCGTTTTTACCTGACCCACCTCCGTACCAACGGAATTATGGCACCATCATGCCAGCCCCACCCGGTGATGGGGGGACACCTGTGTTGTGTAAGTACTGTTTCTGTTACAGTTTTATCCATCCAGCCCCACCCAGTGAAAGGGGGACACAATCTGGTGCCGTGTAAGTACTGTTTCTGTTACAGTTTTATCATCCAGCCCCACACAGTGACAAGGGGACACAATCTGGTGCCGTGTAAGTACTGTTTCTGTTACAGTTTTATCATCCAGCCCCACACAGTGACAGGGGGACACAATCTGGTGTTAAGTACTGTTTCTGTTACAGTTTTATCCATCCAGCCCCACACAGTGACAGGGGACACAATCTGGTGTAAGTACTGTTTCTGTTACAGTTTTATCTATCCAGCCCCACACAGTGACAGGGGGACACAATCTGGTGGTGTAAGTACTGTTTCTGTTACAGTTTTATCTATCCAGCCCCACACAGTGACAGGGGGACGACACTTAATTTATCTATGAGTGCGCCGTGTGTTGGTAAGTACTGTTTCTGTTACAGTTTTATCTATCCAGCCCCACACAGTGACAGGGGGACACAATCTGGTGCCGTGTAAGTACTGTTTCTGTTACAGTTTTATCCATCCAGCTCCACCCAGTGAAAGGGGGACACAATCTGGTGTAAGTACTGTTTCTGTTACAGTTTTATCCATCCAGCTTCACCCAGTGAAAAGGGGACACAATCTGGTGCTGTTACAGTTTTATCCACGTTTTTTTTACAGCTGTTGTGTTTGTGTGCTTGTATACATGCATGTTTTGTATGGGATAAGAAAGGGGCTTATAAATTTCTGTGCTGATTGTTTCTTGTCTTCCTTTTGTGTTTCTTGTCCTCCTTTTGTTCTGTATTTTTTGTCTTTTTTTATTGTATTGATTTCCTCCTTGGATATGTGAAAAATATGAAGAGTGCATGGTAGAATAAGGTAGAGAGTTTTGTGTATATGTAGTGTGGTGTGTGTGTGTGTGTGTGTGTGTGTGTGTGTGTGTGTGTGTGTGTGTGTGTGCACATAGTAATGTATTATCATTACTGTCACTGTCCTGTTTTTGTGTTGTGATAGAACCATTAACGAAGAACTGCCAATCATGAATCTGGGACCAGAAGGGGAGTCACCTCCACCTGCTGTAAGTTGCCTCCCTTTCTTTCCTTTTAAGTTTTTGTTTACGATTGCCTGTGCTCTTGGCATAAACCTGATATACATCAAGCTAATGAGAGTGTGTACGTGTACATGTAGTCTAGGTGCAAAATATACAGTACTTGGAAAAGAGACACTACCATGTTTGTGCTAAGCCTATTGAAGTTCATTAGCCCTTTCAAAGCAGTCCATCTAGGAAAACAAAAACTTTATTTCAGAATTTACCGAGTGCCCATGCCTGTGAGAAAGTTCTTGACCTACAGGATAGGAGATGGATACTCCAAGGACCTAGCAGATATTCACGTCTGCCCAGTTGTCCTACTCTATCATCGAAAAAAGCAGGAAGACAAGAAACAAGGAAACAGAAAAAAAGGAACACACTTCTTACCTTTGGTGCATGGCACATAAGATCAGCACCATACTGGACAAGGATAATAGACCAGATCTGTGCACAGCATTGATAGCCTCAGGGCTTAAAATGTTCCGCGTCTGGGCAGAATTCTGCGATTTCGGTTTGTCAAAAAACAAACAAACAAGCAAACAAACAAACAAAAATGAAAGGAGCAAGGACATCCTTGATCGGCTTGCAAGTGTTCGTAGCAACTGCGTGAACGTTATGGCCCCCGGACCCCCTAGTTTCAGTGGTTTTTTCCTCCTCCTGTTTTAAGCCCTGTAGCCTGGATGTTGGATCACTATAACATGACATAACTGCCATTGGTGATATGAAACTTGCAGGCGGAAGTCAGGGATGCTTCAAGCTGTGGTATCAGATTAGCCATAAGCACAAAACTTGCAAGGACATTGGAAAGCCTACCCCATGGTATCAGTGGTTGTTGGTTGATGATCCTGTGTTTTTGGCTTACAAAAGACCGCTTCTGTTACTGTCATCACTGCGCATCGCCCCAATAGGGACAAATCTAGATGATTAAGAAGCCTGGAACAGAGAGCTCTACTGTAGTGTTGCTGAGTCAGCCACAAGAACAAGGTCGTCATTCTTGGAAACGTCCAATGCTTGTGTGGGAGTAAACTGCTACCACTTTGCCAAACATCCTTAGTGTCATGGTACTGCTAAGCGAAACTCCAGTGGACTGATGTCGTCATTACTGTGTACTCAGCATGAACTGACCATCACCAACACCCTCTTCCTGCAGAAGGACAAGCTCAAGAATACGTGAATGTACCCACGCTTCAAGCAGTGAATGTACCCACGCTTCAAGCAGTGGCACATGCTGGATTATGTTATCATGTGACAGAAGGACAAGAAACATGTATATCACACTGCACAAGAGGAGCAGTGGTGGTCTGATCACTGACTACCATGCAACAAGGGAATATCCTGCTAGCTTGGAAAACCAAGGCAGCCAGGGACTGTTCTCTGTGGACATTGAATAGCCTGTCTGCAAAACAGCAAAGATGCCATTCAAGAAAAATTATCAGACCTAGAGTTTGAAGGAGAATGGACATCTTTTAGAGAAGCATTTACAGCAGAGATTACCAAAGACCTGAATTAAGCCATACCTGGAGAGACATCAGGAGCTGATGGTGTTCTGCAGATATCTACAGGAATGGGGACAATGCTCCTGGAGAAGATAACAACCATGTACCAGGCTGTATGGCAGAAAGAAGAGGTTTCTCAAGACTTCAAAGAAGATATTATCATCCATTCTCTAGACTTTAAAGAGATATTATCATCCATTCTCTAGACTTTAAAGAAGATACGATCGTCCATTCGCCAAGACTTTAAAGAAGATACAATCATCCATTCTCCAAGACTTTAAAGAAGATATGATCATCCATTCTCTAGACTTTAAAGAAGATACGATCATCCATTCTCCAAGACTTTAAAGAAGATATTATCATCCATTCTCTAGACTTTAAAGAAGATATGGTCATCCATTCTCTAGACTTTAAAGAAGATACGATCATCCATTCTCTAGACTTTAAAGAAGATATTATCATCCATTCTCAAGACTTTAAAGAAGATATTATCATCCATTCTCTAGACTTTAAAGAAGATATTATCATCCATTCTCTAGACTTTAAAGAAGATATTATCATCCATTCTCTAGACTTTAAAGAAGATATTATCATCCATTCTCTAGACTTTAAAGAAGATATTATCATCCATTCTCTAGACTTTAAAGAAGATATGGTCATCCATTCTCTAGACTTTAAAGAAGATACGATCATCCATTCTCTAGACTTTAAAGAAGATATTATCATCCATTCTCAAGACTTTAAAGAAGATATGATCATCCATTCTCTAGACTTTAAAGAAGATATTATCATCCATTCTCTAGACTTTAAAGAAGATATCATCCATTCTCTAGACTTTAAAGAAGATATTATCATCCATTCTCTAGACTTTAAAGAAGATATTATCATCCATTCTCTAGACTTTAAAGAAGATATGGTCATCCATTCTCTAGACTTTAAAGAAGATACGATCATCCATTCTCTAGACTTTAAAGAAGATATTATCATCCATTCTCAAGATTTTAAAGAAGATATTATCATCCATTCTCTAGACTTTAAAGAAGATATTATCATCCATTCTCTAGACTTTAAAGAAGATATTATCATCCATTCTCTAGACTTTAAAGAAGATATTATCATCCATTCTCAAGACTTTAAAGAAGATACGATCATCCATTCTCAAGACTTTAAAGAAGATACGATCATCCATTCTCAAGACTTTAAAGAAGATACGATCATCCATTCTCTAGACTTTAAAGAAGATATGATCATCCATTCTCTAGACTTTAAAGAAGATATCATCCATTCTCTAGACTTTAAAGAAGATACGATCATCCATTCTCAAGACTTTAAAGAAGATATGATCATCCATTCTCTAGACTTTAAAGAAGATATTATCATCCATTCTCTAGACTTTAAAGAAGATACCATCATCCATTCTCAAGACTTTAAAGAAGATATTATCATCCATTCTCTAGACTTTAAAGAAGATATTATCATCCATTCTCTAGACTTTAAAGAAGATACGATCATCCATTCTCAAGACTTTAAAGAAGATATTATCATCCATTCTCAAGATTTTAAAGAAGATACGATCATCCATTCTCTAGACTTTAAAGAAGATACGATCATCCATTCTCCAAGACTTTAAAGAAGATACGATCATCCATTCTCCAAGACTTTAAAGAAGATATGATCGTCCATTCGCCAAGACTTTAAAGAAGATATGATCATCCATTCTCTAGACTTTAAAGAAGATATGGTCATCCATTCTCTAGACTTTAAAGAAGATACGATCATCCATTCTCTAGACTTTAAAGAAGATATCATCCATTCTCAAGTCTTTAAAGAAGATATTATCATCCATTCTCTAGACTTTAAAGAAGATATGGTCATCCATTCTCTAGACTTTAAAGAAGATACGATCATCCATTCTCTAGACTTTAAAGAAGATATTATCATCCATTCTCAAGACTTTAAAGAAGATATTATCATCCATTCTCAAGACTTTAAAGAAGATATTATCATCCATTCTCTAGACTTTAAAGAAGATATTATCATCCATTCTCTAGACTTTAAAGAAGATATTATCATCCATTCTCAAGACTTTAAAGAAGATACGATCATCCATTCTCAAGACTTGAAATAAGATATTATCATCCATTCTCAAGACTTTAAAGAAGATATGATCATCCATTCTCAAGACTTTAAAGAAGATACGATCATCCATTCTCTAGACTTTAAAGAAGATATTATCATCCATTCTCAAGACTTTAAAGAAGATATGATCAT
The DNA here is from genome assembly GCA_030674185.1 of Monoplex corrugatus. Classification (NCBI taxonomy): domain Eukaryota; kingdom Metazoa; phylum Mollusca; class Gastropoda; order Littorinimorpha; family Ranellidae; genus Monoplex; species Monoplex corrugatus. The sequence continues at coordinate 168,227,360 of CM060305.1, forward strand.
CCATTCTCTAGACTTTAAAGAAGATACGATCATCCATTCTCTAGACTTTAAAGAAGATATGATCATCCATTCTCTAGACTTTAAAGAAGATACGATCATCCATTCTCAAGACTTTAAAGAAGATATTATCATCCATTCTCAAGATTTTAAAGAAGATACGATCATCCATTCTCTAGACTTTAAAGAAGATATGATCATCCATTCTCCAAGACTTTAAAGAAGATACGATCATCCATTCTCAAGACCTCAAAGAAGATATGATCGTCCATTCGCCAAGACTTTAAAGAAGATATGATCATCCATTCTCTAGACTTTAAAGAAGATACGATCATCCATTCTCTAGACTTTAAAGGAGATATGATCATCCATTCTCTAGACTTTAAAGAAGATATTATCATCCATTCTCTAGACTTTAAAGAAGATATTATCATCCATTCTCAAGACTTGAAAGAAGATACGATCATCCATTCTCAAGACTTTAAAGAAGATACGATCATCCATTCTCTAGACTTTAAAGAAGATATGATCATCCATTCTCTAGACTTTAAAGAAGATATTATCATCCATTCTCTAGACTTTAAAGAAGATATGATCATCCATTCTCCAAGACTTTAAAGAAGATATGATCATCCATTCTCCAAGACTTTAAAGAAGATATTATCATCCATTCTCCAAGACTTTAAAGAAGATATTATCATCCATTCTCTAGACTTTAAAGAAGATAGGATCGTCCATTCTCAAGACTTTAAAGAAGATACGATCATCCATTCTCAAGACTTTAAAGAAGATACGATCATCCATTCTCTAGACTTTAAAGAAGATAGGATTGTCCATTTTCTAGACTTTAAAGAAGATACGATCATCCATTCTCTAGACTTTAAAGAAGATATGATCATCCATTCTCTAGACTTTAAAGAAGATATGATCATCCATTCTCTAGACTTTAAAGAAGATATGATCGTCCATTCTCCAAGACTTTAAAGAAGATATTATCATCCATTCTCCAAGACTTTAAAGAAGATATTATCATCCATTCTCAAGACTTTAAAGAAGATATGATCATCCATTCTCCAAGACTTTAAAGAAGATATTATCATCCATTCTCAAGACTTTAAAGAAGATATGATCATCCATATTTACAAGAGTAAGGTGAGATAAAACCTTTTCAAGTGATAATCATCATAGGATATTCCTCGTGTGCACTGCAGGGAATGTCCTTCCCAAATTGTCTTTAACAGAATCAGTGGGCAATGTAACCAAGAGCCCATGTAGCCAGGCCCATCATTCCTGAATCTCAGTTTGTCTTTCATTGTGGAAGGAGTATGTTTGCCGTGTTTGCCGTTCATCAGCCGCAAGAGAAATGTCATGATGAAACCCTGGAACTTCACAATGTGTTTGTAGATCTAACCAAAGCATATGACACCATTAACAGGAAGGGCCTGTGGGAGATCCTACAATGTTTTGGTTCCTCTCAGAAGCTTGTCTCGCCGATTTGCTTCCTTTCATAATGGTATACTGGCCAGGGTGCAAGAGAACAGGGAGACATCCAAACCATTCCCAGCGCAGAACAGAGTGACACAGGGATGCATTCTACCACCCACGTTTTTCTCCATGGATTTGTGGTGATGCTGACTGATGCATTTAGAAACATGAACAGGAAGTGCACATTCAATCCCACATAAAGGGAAAACTTCAACCTGTGAGACTCGCATCCTACTTCAGGAAGTTTTCTTTGCAGGTTGCGCATTGGCTGCACCTTTGCTCAGGAGCATTCAGTCCATCACTGACCAATTTGCTGCAGCCTGCAAATACTTAGCCTTAACAATAAGTATCAGCAAGAGAGAGTCTATGTTTCAGCCAGGTCTATACTTAGCCTTAACAATAAGTATCAGCAAGAGAGTCTATGTTTCAGCCAGCTCTATACTTAGCCTTAACAATAAGTATCAGCAAGAGAGAGTCTATGTTTCAGCCAGCTCTATACTTTGCCTTAACAATAAGTATCAGCAAGAGAGAGTCTATGTTTCAGCCAGGTCTATACTTAGCCTTAACAATAAGTATCAGCAAGAGAGTGTATGTTTCAGCCAGCTCTATACTTTGCCTTAACAATAAGTATCAGCAAGAGAGTGTATGTTTCAGCCATCTCTATACTTAGCCTTAACAATAAGTATCAGCAAGAGAGTGTATGTTTCATCCAGCTCTATACTTAGCCTTAACAATAAGTATCAGCAAGAGAGAGAGTGTGTTTCAGCCAGCTCTATACTTAGCCTTAACAATAAGTCTCAGCAAGAGAGAGAGTGTGTTTCACCCAGCTCTATACTTAGCCTTAACAATAAGTCTCAGCAAGAGAGAGTCTATGTTTCAGCCAGCTCTATACTTAGCCTTAACAATAAGTATCAGCAAGAGAGAGAGTGTGTTTCACCCATCTCTATACTTAGCCTTAACAATAAGTCTCAGCAAGAGAGAGAGTGTGTTTCAGCCAGCTCTATACTTAGCCTTAACAATAAGTATCAGCAAGAGAGAGAGTGTGTTTCACCCATCTCTATACTTAGCCTTAACAATAAGTATCAGCAAGAGAGAGGTGTGTTTCACCCATCTCTATACTTAGCCTTAACAATAAGTCTCAGCAAGAGAGAGAGTGTGTTTCACCCAGCTCTATACTTAGCCTTAACAATAAGTATCAGCAAGAGAGTGTATGTTTCAGCCATCTCTATACTTAGCCTTAACAATAAGTATCAGCAAGAGAGTCTATGTTGCAGCCATCTCTATACTTAGCCTTAACAATAAGTCTCAGCAAGAGAGTGTATGTTTCAGCCAGCTCTATACTTAGCCTTAACAATAAGTCTCAGCAAGAGAGTCTATGTTGCAGCCATCTCTATACTTAGCCTTAACAATAAGTATCAGCAAGAGAGTCTATGTTGCAGCCATCTCTATACTTAGCCTTAACAATAAGTATCAGCAAGAGAGAGTATGTTTCAGCCAGCTCTATACTTAGCCTTAACAATAAGTCTCAGCAAGAGAGTCTATGTTGCAGCCATCTCTATACTTAGCCTTAACAATAAGTATCAGCAAGAGAGAGTGTATGTTTCAGCCATCTCTATACTTAGCCTTAACAATAAGTATCAGCAAGAGAGAGAGTGTATGTTTCAGCCAGCTCTATACTTAGCCTTAACAATAAGTATCAGCAAGAGAGAGTATGTTTCAGCCAGCTCTATACTTAGTCTTAACAATAAGTATCAGCAAGAGAGAGTATGTTTCAGCCAGCTCTATACTTAGCCTTAACAATAAGTCTCAGCAAGAGAGTCTATGTTGCAGCCATCTCTATACTTAGCCTTAACAATAAGTATCAGCAAGAGAGTCTATGTTGCAGCCCTCTCTATACTTAGCCTTAACAATAAGTATCAGCAAGAGAGAGTATGTTTCAGCCAGCTCTATACTTAGCCTTAACAATAAGTCTCAGCAAGAGAGTCTATGTTGCAGCCATCTCTATACTTAGCCTTAACAATAAGTATCAGCAAGAGAGAGTGTATGTTTCAGCCATCTCTATACTTAGCCTTAACAATAAGTATCAGCAAGAGAGAGAGTGTATGTTTCAGCCAGCTCTATACTTAGCCTTAACAATAAGTATCAGCAAGAGAGAGTATGTTTCAGCCAGCTCTATACTTAGTCTTAACAATAAGTATCAGCAAGAGAGTGTATGTTTCAGCCAGCTCTATACTTAGCCTTAACAATAAGTCTCAGCAAGAGAGTCTATGTTTCAGCCAGCTCTATACTTAGCCTTAACAATAAGTCTCAGCAAGAGAGAGAGTGTATGTTTCACCCATCTCTATACTTAGCCTTAACAATAAGTCTCAGCAAGAGAGAGAGTCTATGTTTCAGCCAGCTCTGTCTCAGGCTACTGGTGCTTCACCACCTCTGGTTGTTTTTAGCATCCAGGAGATCAAAACTGTGGACAGATTTTGCTGCTTGAGCAATACAGTGAGCAACTAGATCTGTTGATGATGCACATCTCCAAGACTAGCTCAAGGCTGACTAAGAGGTTGTGGAAAGACCATGGCCTCAGGCTCATCACAAAGATTGCTGTTGACTGAGCAGTAGTCCTGAGCGCCATACTGTACTGCTGCGAGACTTGGACTATGCACCATCGACCCATTCAGCAGCAGAACTGGTTCCACCAAAGATGTGTACTCAGGATCTGCAACATCAGGTGGCCAGATCAATTGTCTAACCTTTAGGCTGTAAGATGCTTCTGTACAGAGAGCTGAAGCAAGAACGACCATGATCATGGAGACCTTTAAAGTGATGAGGCTGATGAGGGAAGAGGCTGCCTGAATCAGTGTGTTGGTGACACTAGGGTTGCAGGATAGTGCAGTCACATTTAAATCATGTAGAACAGAAGAGGAATTGTCAGGGACTGAGGGCCTTCCCATTGCAGTGCCTGTGGAAGAACTGTATCTCAAGGATTGATTTTGTATCCCACATGAACACACATCCTGGCCATGACAAACAGTATATATCTACTTATATGTTGGAATGACAAGAGAGTCCATCATCATCACATTTGCTTAGCAAATGCATGTCTGTGTGTAAGGTTTATTTGTAGTGTATGTATGCACTTGCACAGGCTTTAAGCTGGTTTTTTCCAAGACTTTGTCGAAGGTGGTTTGGGCACATAAATACCAGTCATAGATTTTCTTTATACAGCAGTTTCAAAAAGCTGCTAAAACAAAGAAAAGTGTCTTGATGTATTAGTTACTGACATATATGAATATGCCCTGGTGAGATTTAGTCTTGGCGTTTCTTCCATTAACAGCTGCAGACGTCAGTATAATAATAACACCAGACAAAGATTGTGCTATTCTGCCTTGATAACATTGAAAATGAACATAGTATAATAATGACACCAGACAAAGATTGTGCTATTCTGCCTTGATAACATTGAAAATTGAACATAGTATAATAATGACACCAGACAAAGGTTGTGCTATTCTGCCTTGATAACATTGAAAATGAACACAGTATAATAATGACACCAGACAAAGATTGTGCTATTCTGCCTTGATAACATTGAAAATGAACATAGTATAATAATGACACCAGACACAGATTGTGCTATTCTGCCTTGATAACATTGAAAATGAACATTGTATAATAATAAAACCAGACAAAGATTGTGCTATGTGTCAAAGATTGTGCTATTCTACCTTGATAACATTGAAAATGAACACAGTATCATGACACCAGACAAAGATAGAGCTCATTCTCCCTTGATAACATTGAAAAATCAACACCATTATCATATTTGAGTCCGGTGTATATAAGACAAAAGATATCTATCACATACTGAAAAAGTGAAAGTTAAGCAAGACGCAGTCACAATCAATCTTTATAAAGATTAACATGGTTATTGTCATTGTCTCCAAATACATTGCATATGCTTTAGAATTAAGAAAAAAAGACCTTCAAATTAGCAGATCAAATCACTGCCGTATGTAGTTTTGCACCTTTATTGTTTATGCGTATGTGTGTTTATACATTTAATATTGTATTCTTTTTGATTGTGGCCAGACACATTTTAACATTGTATTCTTGTTTGATTGTGGTCAGACACATTTTAACATTGTATTCTTGTTTGATTGTGGTCAGACACATTTTAACATTGTATTCTTGTTTGATTGTGGCCAGACACATTTTAACATTGTATTCTTGTTTGATTGTGGTCAGACACATTTTAACATTGTATTCTTGTTTGATTGTGGTCAGAAGCCTTTATCGATTAAAATTTGTGATTTCTTAGCATAGGTCTGATACTAACGGTGGTGATTTTTTTCTCTGTGTGTGTGCAGTACCATCCTGGGCACTACATGCAACAGTACTATAGCCTGGCCCCCACGCCCCGTTGTGTTGCTCAGTCCTCAAACTCAACAACTTGAAAAACTCTACTTATCCTTCTTCGCCCCCCCCCCCCCCCCCCCTTTTTTTTTTTTTTTTTACTTTTGTTTGTCCAGTTTCTGTTTAAAAATGATTTGAGTCTGATGCAGATTAATCTGCACAGCATCAGAGAGAGAGAGAGAGAGAGGGAGAGACTGTGTGAGTACTGGTTGTCTAGTTGATTTTGGACATTTCAAAACTATGCATGATGTTAGTGTAGATTTGTGAGCTGTAAATTTAAGAAAACGCATCAGCATTATTTTTAATTTTGTCGAGAATTGGCAAACCAAATCTTCTGAGTGCTTTAGTTTTTTTTGTTTTTTGTAAGAATTGACGAACCAAACCATGTGAGCATTTTGATAGTATTTTCTGTGATCATCAATCCTTGTGAGCATTTTGACTGCTTTTTGTGGAAATGCTTTAACTTTTTCTTTTTTATAACAGTACCAAGATATTTTCTGCATTGTTCTTGATTGATTTGTTTTGTTTTGTTTTGTTTTGCTTGTGCACATTGACTGTGCCATATGAGAACTGTGGTTCTGATGCTGCTGAGAAAAGTGACTTCAAATTTGACACAAATTCAAACATGCGCCTGTTACATTTTTTTTAAATCCAAATTAAGACAGAATTCAGTCGGTCAAGTTTTTTTTTCCCTTGGTGGATTTTTATGTTTTAAACAACAACAACAACAACAAATCCAGACTGTCTTTTTCATATGTTGGTCAAATGATGGCTAAAATGTAGCCTTATGTCCTTAGGAGAGTATGGTAGTGGAGAATTTGATTCTTTTATTTAATATCTGTTCACAATAGTGATTTTACACGCACACACGCACGCACACACACGCACACACATACACACACACACACACACACACACTCTCACACACCTCAACACACTCACTACACACACACACACTCACACACACACTCACAACACACACACACACAACACACACACACACACACACACACACACACACACACACACACACACACACACACACACACACACACACAAGAGGGGGGGGGGAGGAAATGGACAACAAGCAAAAAAAAGGGGTTGGTGGGTGGGAGATGGGAATGGGGAGGGTGAGTGGAAGTTTGTAAGAAGGGAAACAATTACAATTTATAATTCAGAACAATGAATTAACAATGCCAAATAATAACATACAACAATTAATTGGTAGTGGAGACCGAACACATTCAAGACAACTTTTTTAGGGCCAGTCCCACTCCTCTCCCTCAGTGCTTCATCTTCTGCAACTATTAACAAGGTCAAGTACCTTTTCATGGCTGGATAGACAGGAAGCCACATGCATAATTCTTTCTAGAGCCACACTTGAAGCCATGCAGTTAGATTTCAAGATGAAACATCTGCCTCTATACCGACCAGATTTTTACCTTGAGTGGACTACAGTTCATGGGTCAGAGTGCATAATTGTATTAATATAGGGCTTGACCCATCATTTGGAACACCTCAACCACAGTTTTTTTTTTTTATAAAACTGTTAGTGTTTTTTGAGATTTCTTTGTAGCTAATCATATTTAGCAGAAATGTTTTGCCAGAAACAGTGAAGCTACTGTAGAAGTATGAGAATGAATTTTCAAGGTTTTGGTTAAGCTGAAAGTGTGAGAAAATTTACATTTTTATCGCTTGACCACTTGGTTAATTAGTCAGATGAGTTTATAAATGTTGCAGTGTCTTCTCTAAGAAAATAAGGACATTGAGGAGAGGAAAAAGACTTGCTTCAAGTGACTTTGTTGAGTTGTTTTATTGATAACATTACAGCATTGAATAAATGTAACAAACAATATAGCTTAACAATTTTTAACAAGCATATTTTGTTGCATTTCTCTTACATTCCTCTTTATTTACAAGTGCATCAATCTCATGTGTTTACAGCAGAAGTTAGCTCACTTGTCTATTTTACACAAAACTTTTGAATTGAATGATATATTATAATACATTATAATCATCACAGCAAATGTGTTTGGTAATAATTGAAATTTTTACTCAAATGTTCGTAATGTATTGTTCGTTTTTTTGTTTTTCAAATGTACATAGAACTTTCTTTAATGTTTTGATAATTCTGTTATATGTTTTATGTGTAAAAACTTGTACAGTTTTTGTAAAAAAGAAAAAGAAGTACCAAAGCTTTATCTGTTGCTATTAGATACCAAAGCTGTATCTGTTGCTATTAATCTGTAAAACGATGGACACTGAAAACTGAATGAAAGCTGCAGTGAGACGTACCAGTATGATATAATAAGGGCATATAATATCAATTCAAAGTGACCAGTATAATATGAAAGTACTTATTAGCAGTTCAAGGTACACAGACAATGATGCAGGAGTTGTATTTGGAGTGAATATGCAGTGTACGGAATAATGGTAGTGGGCTTGCTTTTGAAGATTTGAATGATGGTTGTGGGCTTGTTTTAAAAAAATATCACTAGTTTGTGACATGCCTTAGTCAGAGGTTGTGGGATTAAGTTTACTTCTTTAACATGTGTATCTACTAGATTATGATCAGACCCACTTTGTTGTTGTAGTACTGTTGTAAAGTACAGTGTTTTAACAATGCAGATACTTCATGGCATTAAGAAAACAATTTATAGGGGAGGAGAAGAAAAAGATTATCTTTAACCATGACTTACACCCCACCTCTTTGTTATTGAATTGCTGCTGTAGTTATTCATAACAAACATGTCATAAAATATGTGCTAATTGTTTGAAGCATTTAGTGTTAATCAACTTAGTGCTCACCAATATGATTGTGGCCATACTTAGGTCATATTAACGTCATGAATGTTAATTAAAGGAATATGACATGATAATTGGTTGTAGTGATGGATAATTGATACTGTTTAGATAATTACCTGACTTCAGTCTTTCCTTTTCATAAGGATTTAAGATAAGAGAACAATTTCTTTGTAACTGGTCATTGGTGAAAGGAGACTGCCAATGTTTTGGTGTGAGTTTTCCCAGTAAGGATGCAGGATTCTGTTAAGTTTGAATGGGTGTTGTCTTGATTGGCCTAATTTGAAAGTTGCCAGTTTCCGCAAAATGATTAAGATTGATATGACTTCTTCTTCGTTTTATATACACCATCTTCCATTGATTATTGACATTCCATGACTTTTTTAAAAATTCACTGCATAAGACAGATATGTATTAGTTTTGCACTTGATTTTTTATTTCCAGAACATTTTCAGGTCTGTTTTTCTTACTGAACTTCATTTTTTTAATACAGAACTTTGTCAGAAATATTGAGGTTATTTAAAATTCCTGCTTTAATTTCAGCTTTTATTTGCTGAAATGCACAGAAAAGAATAATATGTGTGTATAGCAGCCCTCAGCTCTTGCTTCACCTTTTAACCTTGTACATTATGTTTAACATGGAAAGAATCCAGTGTGAGATGTTGGAAGTATATTGAATACTTGCTGTAATGTATTGGTAAGCGGAAAAGCATGTAACAAAATATCCTCCTCTACTGAAGTATAACACACTGAGCACCTGGAAGCTACATTGAAGGACAAGGTGTAATCAGAATTTACAGTTTAAATTAAATCTTGTGGTCGTCATAAGCAGATCAGATGGATGAGTTGTCAGTCATGATTTATGGCCAGTTATACCAACCAAGAGACTGATCATGTGATGCTGTGCTATTATTTGTTTCCATTCAAATCATTAGTTCGCAGTGAACAGATGGTTTGGTCAAATTTGCAGCATAATGTTGCCATCAGTCTTGCAAGGTCTTAAGGTCTTAAAGCTTTAAGAAGTATATGGCATTAAGGAATCATGCAACTGATAATCCACATTCAGTATTTGCTTGTATGTGACCGATTTATTTCAAAATGCAGTGTCTTTCACATTTTGTTACGAATTATTTCAAATATAATATCTGTTGTATTCCTTTGATGCTTAAGACAAAGTTTTTATGATCAGTTTTCATGTACGTGTACTGCTGTGCTCCTTTTCATTCTCTCCTTAGTCTACCTCTTTGCTCAAGTCTAATATCTTGAAAACCAATTTTAAGATAACGTACTCTGTGTTTATTAAGCCAGTGATACTTGGTACGTAATTGAATATTAAAGATAACGTGTAGAATCAGATAAGCCAGTGATACTGGTACCAGACTGAATATTAAAAATGTGTGTACAGTCATAAAAATGTCCTTTAGCCCAATGTTGCAAATACCATGCTCTCTTGTTAAAGTTCAGCAATTTGATTTTAACTTTTAACCCTTTGACTCCCGCATCCTATTTACCAGCATCCTGCATTGCCAACCATGCTAGCAGAGCAAAAACTTAACCCTTTGATTCCCTCACCCTTTCCACCGCTTCCTGCAGGAAGCGGGTGGAAAGGGTGAGGGATCAAAGGGTTAAGTTTTTGCAGTTGGTAGATAGGGTGCGGGAGTCAAAGGGTTAATAATGTGTAGTGAAAAAGTGTTCATGATTTATAACGTTGTGCTGTTTTTGCTTTTGTTTAATGCATACATGTGATCGTCTTGTCATTGGTTTGTCATGTTTCAGAATAGTAAAACATTGTCAGTCAGGGAATAGTACCAATTGTCAGTTGCTTATGTCTTTCAGCTTTTCCCCTATAGAAGTTAATATGCTTTGTCATGAATTTTGTATTGGCTTAAAACTGTTGAATCGGATGTAGTTCACTGAGTTATCTGTGTAATGGATGTAAAAGTCATCATCATAGACATTTGCCTTAAGTGGTTGGTTTACAAAGTGGGTTTGTTTATAAAATTGTCAAAAATGGATTGTCCAGGTTTCAGTGTGATTGCTCATATAATGAACAGGGAGGATATAGATGTATGATGGAGTGGGTTTTTGTTGGTTTACAGCGATGGTGATGATGATAATGACAATGATAACAATAGTAATAATAGGTAATGATGATAACAGTAGTAATAATAATACAATGATGATGATAACAATAACCTGATACGTGATGATAACAATAAAAGTAATAAAGTAATAATGATAGTAATAATGATAATAATGACGACGACAATGATGATAATAATGCTGTATATTTTTGGTTATAGTTTATGTACATTTTTGGTTTTAGTTGTTTTTATCATTATTATTATTATTATCATTGTTATTGTTTTTGTCATTATTATTATTATTATTATTATTCAGTATTGCATAGTTGGTATGGTGCACTGATACTGCATATCCTGCCAGGCAGTTCTTAAAGAGATCGGACAAGTATGATGTCCTTTAAGCGTAATTTCACAAGGGAAAAATTCTCTTATTGTTGCTATTCATGCAAAAGTTATTTTGACTCCCTCACTGTATCCATCATCTTCCAACATTATTAGCCATAATAGCAAAGCAGAAAGCTGGTGGATAAGGTGAGGGAGTGAAAGGGTTAAGTTTTTGCTAGTGGTGGACAGAATGAGGGATAAAAGATTTCAAGAATGTCACTCTATCGTTTTATGCAAAGCTTTCTAATTCCTTTGCTGTATCATGAAAAGTTTGCATTTAAAGAGAATGGTGATTTTTATTTTTGAGAGAGAGCTGTTCTTCTTTAGGTAGATCTGGAAACTTTTGCAAACGTAATTATTCATAGCAGTTTTGATTATTCATAACATTTTTATCAATATTATTCATAACATTTTTATCAATAAAGATCATCCTGACACATATAGATTTGTATGTCTGCATACATTTTGATTTTGTTTATGTGTGTGTTTCTCTGTCTGTCTGTCTGTCGGTTGGTTTGTATAATTATGGTGAATATATTCTATCAACTTGATGCCATTTGATAGAGCACTTTGTTCAGTGCTTACTAAATGGAATAGCATATCCTGATACAGGCCAGATCTGGGATTGCAGATGTCCGTTTTGTTTCAAGTCCACCGTAACACTCACAAGATTGTGCAGTTAATTACTGAATGAGAATTAGTGAATAAGTGCTGACCTATCTTTTCAAATCTCAAGCCCCTAGCACACTGACTTGGTTCTGAATAGATACTTACTGCGACTGCAAACTCCTGCAAAGATTTTTGTCTGTCTTGATGAAATTGTGAGTCTTGGATTCCATGTGCACTGCTGGAGTTGTTCTTAAAGATGAGCTTTTAAGAAACAACAAACCAAAATATTGATAGGTGTCTTGAACTAGGAAAGAAACAACAAACAAGAATATTGACAGGTTTCTTGAACTAGGAAAGAAAGACTACAAACGTAATCCTTTATATGTGTGTGCATGCTGAATATCAAATGTGCACATTGAAGATCGTATTAGTCATGTCAGTGGCTTGCTTAAGGAAACGAGAAAACGCCCAGAATTCACGCCCACCAAAGATGCAGGCTGTGAAACAGCATAATGGAATGTGCTCAACTCGCCCAGTAGCTTGAGTTTTCTCTGCTCCACTAAAAGGCTGATCCCATGTACTTATCACTATGTCTAATTGAATATGAAGAATATCGGTGCAGAAAAACGATTTTTAATAATCCCACAGTGCAGGGAAAGAAAGGCTGGGCAAAGTAGTGAAAAGAAAGGTTGGGCAAAGTAATGAAAGAAGGGCAAAGTAAAAGAAAGGTTGGGCAAAGTAATGAAAGAAGGGCAAAGTAAAAGAAAGGTTGGGCAAAGTAATGAAAGAAGGGCAAAGTAAAGAAGGGCAAAGTAATGAAGAAGGGCAAAGTAAAAGAAAGGTTGGCAAAGTAATGAAAGAAGGGCAAAGTAAAAGAAGGCTGGGCAAAGTAATGAAAGAAGGGCAAAGTAAAAGAAAGGCTGGGCAAAGTAATGAAAGGGGCAAAGTAAAAGAAGGGCAAAGTAATGAAAGAAGGGCAAAGTAAAAGAAAGGCTGGGCAAAGTAATGAAAGAGGGCAAAGTAATGAAAGAAGGGCAAAGTAAAAGAAAGGCTGGGCAAAGTAAAAGAAAGGTTGGGCAAAGTAATGAAAGAAGGGCAAAGTAAAGAAAGGCAGGGCAAAGTAAAAGAAAGGTGGGCAAAGTAATGAAAGAAGGGCAAAGTAATGAAAGAAGGGCAAAGTAAAAGAAAGGTGGGCAAAGTAATGAAAGAAGGGCAAGTAAGAAAGGTGCAAAGTGAAAGAAGGGCAAAGTAATGAAAGAAGGGCAAAGTAATGAAAGAAGGGCAAAGTAAAAGAAAGGCTGGGCAAAGTAAAAGAAAGTGGGCAAAGTAATGAAAGAAGGGCAAAGTAATGAAAGAAGGGCAAAGTAAAAGAAAGGGCAAAGTAAAAGAAAGGTGGGCAAAGTAATGAAAGAAGGGCAAAGTAATGAAAGAAGGGCAAAGTAATGAAAGAAGGGCAAAGTAAAAGAAAGGCTGGGCAAAGTAATGAAAGAAGGGCAAAGTAATGAAAGAAGGGCAAAGTAATGAAAGAAGGGCAAAGTAAAGAAAGTGGGCAAAGTAAGAAAGAAGGCTGGCAAAGTAATGAAAGAAGGGCAAAGTAAAAGAAAGGTGGGCAAAGTAAAAAACTGAAAGGTGGCAAAGTAAAAAAAGATGGCAAAGAAGAAAGTGGGCAAGTAAAGAAAGGCTGGCAAGAAAAGAAAGCTGGCAAAGAAAGAAAGTGGCAAAGAAAGAAAGTGGCAAAGTAAAAAGGGAAAGAAAAGGTGGCAAGTAAGAAAGGCAAGAAAAAAAGGCAAAAGAAAGAAAGTGGGCATGAAAGAAGGGCAAGAATAAAAGGCAAGTAAAAGAAAGGCTGGGCAAAGTAAGAAAGCGGGCAAAGTAAAAAAGGGCAAGAAGAAGGCTGGGCAAAGTAAAAGAAGGTGGGCATAGAAAGAAGGGCAAAGTAAGAAGGCTGGCAAGAAAGAAAGGTGGCAAAGTAATGAAAGGGGCAAGAATAGAAGGTGGCAAGTAAAAAAAAGGCGGATAAAGAAAGTAGGCAAAGAAAGGTGGGCAAAGTAATAGAAGGGCAAAGTAAAGAAAGGGGCAAAGTAAAGAAAGGTGGCAAAGTAAGAAAGAAGGGCAAAGTAATGAAAGAAGGGCAAAGTAAAAGAAAGGCTGGGCAAAGTAAAAAAAGGTGGCAAAGTAATGAAAGAAGGGCAAAGTAATGAAAGAAGGGCAAAGTAAAAGAAAGGGCAAAGTAAAAGAAAGGTGGGCAAAGTAATGAAAAGGGCAAAGTAATGAAAAAGGGCAAAGTAAAAGAAAGGTTGGGCAAAGTAAGAAAGAAGGCAAAGTAATGAAAGAAGGGCAAAGTAATGAAAGAAGGGCAAAGTAAAAGAAAGGTGGGCAAAGTAAATGAAAGGTGGGCAAAGTAATGAAAGAAGGGCAAAGTAATGAAAGAAGGGCAAAGTAAAGAAAGGCTGGCAAAGTAATGAAAGAAGGGCAAAGTAAAAGAAAGGTTGGGCAAAGTAATGAAAGAAGGGCAAAGTAATAGAAAGGCTGGGCAAAGTAATGAAAGAAGGACAAAGTAAAAGAAAGGCTGGGCAAAGTAATGAAAGAAGGGCAAAGTAAAGAAAGTGGCAAAGGATGAAAGAAGGGCAAAGTAATAAGAAAGGCTGGCAAAGTAATGAAAGAAGGGCAAAGTAAAAGAAAGGCTGGGCAAAGTAATGAAAGAAGGGCAAAGTAAAAGAAAGGCTGGACAAAGTAATGAAAGAAGGGCAAAGTAAAAGAAAGGCTGGGCAAAGTAAAAGAAAGGTGGGCAAAGTAATGAAAGGTGGGCAAAGTAATAGAAAGGCTGGGCAAAGTAATAGAAAGGCTGGGCAAAGTAAAAGAAAGGCTGGGCAAAGTAATAGAAAGGCTGGGCAAAGTAACAGAAAGGCTGGGCAAAGTAATAGAAAGGCTGGGCAAGTAAGTAAAGGCAAAGTAAAGAAGAGGCCAAAGTAATAGAAAGGCTGGGCAAAGTAACAGAAAGGCTGGGCAAAGTAACAGAAAGGTGGGCAAAGTAAAAGAAGGCTGGGCAAAGTAACAGAAAGGCTGGGCAAAGTAACAGAAAGGCTGGGCAAAGTAACAGAAAGGTTGGGCAAAGTAACAAGAAAGGCTGGGCAAAGTAAGAAAGGCGGCAAAGTACAGAAAGGCAGGAGGAAGAAAGCTGGGCAAAGTAACAGAAAGGCTGGGCAAAGCAATAGAAAGGCTGGGCAAAGTAAAAGAAAGGCTGGGCAAAGTAATAGAAAGGCTGGGCAAAGCAACAGAAAGGCTGGGCAAAGTAACAGAAAGGCTGGGCAAAGTAACAGAAAGGTTGGGCAAAGTAACAGAAAGGCTGGGCAAAGTAACAGAAAGGTTGGGCAAAGTAACAGAAAGGTTGGGCAAAGTAAAAGAAGGCTGGGCAAAGTAACAGAAAGGCTGGGCAAAGTAACAGAAAGGCTGGGCAAAGTAAAAGAAAGGCTGGGCAAAGTAACAGAAAGGCTGGGCAAAGTAACAGAAAGGCTGGGCATGGCAACAGAAAGGCTGGGCAAAGTAACAGAAAGGCTGGGCAAAGCAATAGAAAGGCTGGGCAAAGTAAAAGAAAGGCTGGGCAAAGT